>PQXH01000006.1:37598-475710 GCA_004786125.1 Botrytis tulipae
CGTGTTTTGAGCTTTAATGTGGGTGGTTTTTGTTTTTTGGTGTTTTTTTCGGATGTTGGGGGGGGGGGGGGGGTCAATGGGGTGTATCATAGAATGATGGATGGATGAAAGTGATCAAAATAAAGACATATGGATGGATGGATGGATTAGATATAGTATATGCATGCGAGATAGTGAGGACGTATATACCTACGTTTGATATTTTCCGTACGGTATGATATGCATTAAATGGAACAGGAATCGATGGAATGGAATGAAAATTCTACAAAGTGAATATACTAAAAGTCGTTAGAAGAGAGGTGCTTATATAGTATGTGGAAGGTTGAAAATGAAAGGTAGTATTCAAAAAGTGGTATTCGAATGATGTTGAAGATTTGCATGTGTGTGTGTGTATACCATACATGTGTGTATACCATACATGTGTGTATATACATATATGTGTGTACCTAGTATATAAAGTATTTAATATATACTGAGGTAGATATTTGAACTTGATGTACTTATCGTATTCTACACATACCTTAAATACCTATCTGGATGAAAAGCTGACAGAATTGAAGAGCTGAGATGAGAAAGAAAGGAATAGAGGATCTTCTTTCTATTTTCAGTGGTTACCTACTTATGATCATAAGAGCACTTGGGATTCAATAGATGCGAGGGATAGCTTGATGATTGGAGTTTGAGACGGAGATTTTGAGGGCTGGGAAACTTGGGAGGGGATGGGGGGATGGCGGGGATGCTAGGGATGCTAGGGATGCTAGGGATGCTGGTGATGCTAATAAGATCTGGATACTAGGGGCTTAAGGATAGAGGATTGAGGATAGAAAATTGAGATGGGAGGTGATTTGATCGAGAGGATTTGACTTTTGGGGAGGATAGGGAGAATAGGGAGAATGGCTTTTGAGTGCGCTTTTAGGTGGTTTGGGGTGAATTTCTAGATGTAGATGTGACATATGACATATGTGTACCTACACGCTTTGGATTCGAAGTGAGAAGGTGGAGTGGGAGTGGGAGTTGAAGAATAGGAGGATGAGGAGATGTATATGCATGCATTTGTATATGTATATGTATTTATAAGTTTAGCTATAGGGTCAGGGTTATACAAGTATATATATCTTGTCTGCAAGCAAAAAAAAGGAAACAAGTTGTTCACGCGCGATTGAATAAGACGGGAGAGTAGAAATAGTTTGGTACCTAGGTACCTATGTAAAGTCGTTGGTTAAGCGAGGATTATTATTCTGGTTTTGTTGTCTTTCGTGATTTGTGAATGAAAGAAGGAAAGAAGGAAAGAAGGAAAGAAGGAAAGAAGGAAAGAAGGAATGAATTGGAATGTGCTGAGGCTGATTACTATCTGGGTACCTATTTGAAGATACTGGGTTCTAGAGGTTCTAGGTAAACAGAAGCATTTAAATGGTTAGGCTTGCGAAAAGGGGTACTATATTTGGATATAATGAAGAATCATCATTCCTGTGTCGTTCTATGATTCTGAGAATCACTAGCTCTACTTTTCAAAGTGAGAGTTGCCTAACTATTAAAGAATTGAAGAATTCATCTATTACACCCGGTTTATTCTCATGAGTATTAAGAACATACATGAATATACATATATATATACATCAAATTCTGTATCCTAATCTCATCATATTTCCTCAACTTCTACTCCTATTCCCATTCATCTCAACCTGAACTTCATTTTCCTTTAATCATTCCCATCCCTATTCCAAAACCTACCTAATTTCCTGTTACTAGATAATTACCTTTTAGATTAGATTCAGATATACAGGTGAACAGATAACTGATTATCTAGATCATAAACCAATCAATCAACCAGTTCATTCAATTCATTACAACTATCATTGTCATTACTATGAACAATCCCAATCCCAACACCTCGACCTCGACCCCAACCTCGTAGAAAGGAAGAGATGAGGATTCCTTGGATCTAAAGAGATATATATACATCACCATCTCAAACATTATACTATACTAGACTACACCGCTGGTCTGGCGTAGTCTGGCGTAGTCTGGCATAATATGGCATAGCATAGCGTGGTGCGATGTGATTACGATCAACTAACTAACTGCTCACTCATCTTGTTATTACACACACACATATAAACACAAACATACCTATCTTCCTACCAGAACACTTTCCTACCACGACAACGACGACGGCGGTAATCATAATAATGGTCCTGAAGGAGAGATATTGTCTGTACCTTTAAGGAACTTAGAATCTACATATAACTACCTATACATGTGATACTTATACATATATATATAAGCATATATCAAGTTTATTTATAACTATTAGTAATACAACACAGCTATATAACAAATAGAAATAAAAAGTTTCTACAAAATATAATTGCTGAATCTTTCAAATCGATTTAAATATTCAAAGTATTCTGAATATTCAAAATATTCTAAACTTTCAAAGTGTTTGAGATATTCAAAACATTTTAAATATCCAAAGCATTACATACAAAGATTTCGGAACTTAGAATCTACATATAACTACCTATACATATAATACTTATATATATATATATAAGCATATATCAAGTTCATTTATAACTATCAGCAATATAATATGGCTATATAGTAAATTAAAATAGAAAGTTTCTACAAAATATAATTGCTGAATCTTTCAAATCGATTTAGATATTCAAAGTATTTTGAATATTCAAAGTATTCTAAATACTCAAAATATTCAAAATATTCTAAACTTTCAAAGTGTTTGAGATATTCAAAACATTTTAAACATCCAAAGCATTGCATGCAAAGATTTCGGACAATCCAAAGCACCCAAAGGTATTCGATTTTCGCATTTGCATTTGCGTACTCAAAGCATCATTATGGCTCAGTAGGAGGCTCAAAGTCGTTGATGTTCACAAGTCTAGAATGATGTCATGAATACCTAGTATAAATTCACAATACATCAAATCACGCCCCGTAAAACATTCTCCAACAAAGCAAGCAATCAAACATCAAATCATTTAACATCAATAAAGAAAATAGTTGGTGAGTTGTTACAAGGCTTAGCTTTTAAAAGGCGATGCGATAATCAGAGGATATTTTTCTGTCTCGGACCTTCCCAAGTCTGTACACAGCCAAAGCTCCAACGCTGCCTACCCATTCCCCTTTTCATTCATCTTCATCTCTCATCCATCTGGAATTATACACATCATCCCCTTTCTATCATCTCATCTATTTCTCCCTATAAATCATGGACGTTAGCATATCGCAAATATACAAGAGATATTCGGGTGGTAATAACTTACAAATCTGCGAGAATCTTCTCTCCCTTTGCACGTGCCGATGCAAAGTCACCAACCATATAGAAAGCACCTTCTGGCAAATCATCACCCTCTCCGTTCATGATAGATTTGAAACTGGCGATTGTGGTCTTCAAGTCAACGAGAACACCCTCGATACCAGTGAAAACGTGTGCGACAGTGAATGGTTGAGACAAGAATCTTTGCAATTTACGGGCACGCTCGACAGTCAACTTATCAGCTTCTGACAATTCATCCATACCAAGAATGGCAATGATATCTTGGAGGGACTTGTACTCTTGCAACATTTGTTGGACACGGGTGGCGGTATCGTAGTGGTCTTGTCCGACAACACGGGGATCCAACATACGGGATTTAGAGTCAAGGGGATCGACAGCTGGGTAAATACCCAACTCAGAGATACCACGGGACAAGACAGTGGTGGCGTCCAAATGGGCGAAGGTAGTAGCAGGGGCAGGATCAGTCAAATCATCAGCTGGTACGTAGACAGCTTGGACGGAGGTAATGGAACCCTTGGTGGTGGTAGTAATACGTTCTTGCATGAGACCCATGTCGACGGCGAGAGTAGGTTGGTAACCGACAGCAGAAGGAATACGACCGAGGAGAGCACTGACTTCAGAACCAGCTTGGGTAAATCTGAAAATGTTATCAATGAAGAGCAAAACTGGTGAAGAAAGTTAGCAGATTTCATTTTTTGATGGAAACAGATCTAGAAAAACTCACCATCTTGTCCTTGCTCTCTGAACTCTTCAGCGATAGTCAACTAAATGTTATAACATTTATTAGTAATTGTACAAAGATGTAAGTTGTATTAGTTCCAAGATGATGTTGTGAAATGTGTGAAAGGTTGTCTAAGATTTGAGTCGCTCGACTCTCTTAGCGTGTAGCTTGGTAGCCTTATGCCTAGTCAGACTATAAATATCGAAAGCTTTTTCGCATGTTGAGCAATAATGAGTCTTGTTGGCCTTTGCTGTAGCACGGACACCGGCAACGGCAATGGCACTCTTGGTAGGTGCAAACTTTTCAACACCAGCCAGACGATCGACGTGGTCGGTTGTAAGGATATGCTTCTTCAAGGCTAGGTCACTCTGCAGAGCAAGCTTGCATGTATGGCAGTAAAAGCGTTGGCTCTCCTTTGCTTTGGTCCTGATCTTTGCAGCCGTCTTGTTGATCTTATCTCTGTTGTTCTCAGCCCATGTGTTTTTCTCTATACGGTCCCTCAAGAGGTAAGCTTCTAGGTCAGCAGCGCGCCTGTTTGCCCGGTGCCTCTGACTCCTCTCGTTGGCACTCTTCGCACGGATGGCAGCAATGGCTTCGAGTTCCTCCGTAGTAAGGTCCAAATCACCACGCCCAGACTCCTTGAGTGAGAGGTGAGAGCAGAGGGGACGCCATTGAACCGTTGCTCGACGCCAGAGCAATAGATGGCTAAGGTATATGTCGGTTATGGAAGCAATAGAAGCGTGAGACATAACAGTAAACGTTGCCTCTAGAACCAGGAACCGCGCTCTTACACTAGGGATAAGGTCGGGCGTTGGCATGGCGGACCAACACAATAGTCCTCGATGGGACAATTGGAAACCGTCGTCAAGTGCTTTCTTGACAAACCGCGGCAGATTGCTAGAGCCTAGCTTATAACTGTTGAGCCTCGCCGCAACGCCACCATACGTGGCCGTCCCTGACCCGATATAAAGTAAGGGTTGGTGTCCCGCTCTTTCAAAGAGAAGAGCGTACACCCCCCACGGCGGCGTGGCGAGTCCATGTGGCGGCGGAGGTAAGGTCCTGAAAAACTCTATACTAGGTGGTCCAGCCGCTGCAAGAACAGAGCCAAGATTTGGCGCCAAGGTAAGGGGTGACGAATCGGCAATACTATCACGATGGCCACCACTGATCTAACTCATCCAACTCATTGTCGAAATTGATTCGAGACAATTCAAGTGTTTGATTGTTGGTGACGATGTTGGTCAATTCACCAATATCATTGTCGAGGTCAATGGCAGACAATTCAAACGTAGGATTCAGTGATTGGGTTTCTGGTATCAACGTTTGACCCGACGACGTCGCAGGTATTACAAACGAAGTTGTAGATTGAACAAACCCAGAAGATCGCTCAGAAGTGAGACAATCAACCTGGTTGATTAACGCTGGAGAGGACAAGCTTTTGGTTGAGAACTTGACCAACAATTGGCTATTTGTAGACTGACTGCCAACGTTGACGCTCGAGTATTTGGTGGCAAATTGAATCGAGCATTGGCTCGACGTTTCAACCCCATTTGTAGGACAATCGACAACGTCGATACTCGACTCGAACGATGTTGTTGAGATTGAACATTTGTTGGCAGAAAAGACCGACGATTGACTCGATGATTGCTCAATCGACTTGGTGGATGTTGAGGGAACTTGTGGATTTGTCTTCAACCAAGTCTTCATCACAGCAGTGGAGCCATGATTCGGTTTCAAGGACGTTGTTGACTTCGATGTAGACTTCGACTTCGGCATCGTCGTTGGTTTCGACCCGCACGATCCGGTCGATTTCAACCAACCTTCTTTGAGATTCGACTTCGTATTCGACTTCGTAGTGACCTAACGAAGAAGAAGAAGAGGAAGAAGGAAAAGAAGAAGTGGGAAAAGAGATAAAAGAAGGGTGAAAAGTCCATTGTGAAAGCAAGAGTGCAGTGGGAAGGTGCAACGAGGAAAGATAAGAGTATCGAGGGAGGTAGGAAGGTGATGAGAGGGGGGATGAAGTTATTAAGGAAGGCATGATGGTGTTTAGGGAAGGAATGAAGGTTTCAAGGAAAATTATGAAGGTATCAATGAAACGGAAGGAGTGAATGAGAAGTGGGGGAAGGTCCTAAGGTAAGTGGGAAAAGAAAAAAAGAGATGAAAAGGGAAAAAGGAAAAATGATACATACACCAGTAAGAGCAACACGAGCACGAGCTCCGGGAGGCTCGTTCATTTGACCGAAGACCAAAGCGACCTTGGAGTCTCCATCAAGTTGGATGACGGAGGTCTCTTGCATTTCCTTGTACAAATCGTTACCCTCACGAGTACGCTCACCAACACCAGTGAAAACAGAGTAACCACCGTGTGCCTTGGCGATGTTGTTGATCAACTCTTGAATGAACACAGTCTTTCCGACACCAGCTCCTCCGAAGAGACCAATCTTTCCACCACGAGCGTAAGGAGCGAGTAAATCGACAACCTTGATACCAGTGACCAAAACCTCAGCAGTGGTAGATTGTTCGGTGAAAGCTGGAGCATCGGCGTGAATTGGAAGTCTCTTGTCACACTTAATGGGTCCACGTTCATCGATTGGGTCACCAGTAACGTTCATGATACGACCGAGGGTTCCTACACCAACTGGTACCGAGATTGGGGATCCAGTATCGGTTGCGCGGTGACCACGGACTAAACCTTCGGTACCTATAAACGAATTCAGTCAATCTTTGTGCTTGTATCCTTCAAGATCGAGTTCTCTTACCATCCATAGCAATAGTTCTGACGACATTCTCTCCCAAATGTTGCTGTTATCCCTGTCAGTCCGTATTCGACGTTGATTTATTCCTTGTATTGTTGACGTACTGCGACCTCAAGAATGAGTTTGTTACCACCGTTATTGGTCTCGAGGGCGTTAAGAATGGGTGGGAGCTTCTCGGTATCGAATTTAACTGTTCAGATGTGGTCAGTATGCAGTTGCAGGGTATTGAAAGCTCGTCCCCCATGTAATCCCTAGATCCGGAGTTTGACGTCGTTGCCGAGAAAGAATTTTCCATGCCACTTACCATCAACGACGGCACCAATGACTTGATGGATCTTGCCGTGTATTGCACTATCACTAGCATATCTAGCAGAAGCAGCTCTTAAACCAGTTGACAAAGCTGGTCTGAAGGCGCTTCTTGAAGCCCGGAGGGCAGAGTTTTGGATGGCGCTATAGAAAGTTTTAAAGTCAGCTCAATTGGACTATTGCCACCCATTGCGACAGGGCAAAATATTTTCATATATAAGTACGTACCTCCTGAACATCTTTACGGATGGAGAAGAGCGTTGAAGATGTGAGTGGAGATACAAAGATTGATGGAGGTATGGTATTGCAAAATGAGGAGGTAAATTGAAGCCAGCAGCAAAATGAGCTTCTCGACTAATTGTTAGCGTATACCCCCACGTGATGGCGTAAATTCCGACTTCCCGTTTTGACCCGAGTTGAGATCATCAACAACAACGTCGATATCAGAGAGACGAGATCGAATCTTGGAAAATGATACATTGTAAATGGATCAGACAATTGCTCAGTTCACACTCGGTTTCATCCAATGATACTTGATTATTGCATATTCAGTATTATTTGGTTGAATTTACGAAGAACAATCACATTTTTATTTTCCCACCAAAATTTCTTTTTTTGATTGGCGGGGGAGAAAATAAAAAATCTATTTTTTTCTTCGCTGCAAAGGCTCGCTCACATAGTTAAAATAAATCTATCGACATAAAGAGGTAGGTATTGAAAGCAGAACCCGCATGCTTTTTCCGTCTCCAATCTCTCGGTCATATTCTAGGTTTATTTTACTCATTTCTCCAACCTGCTTGCCCGGCGAATAGCCATCTTATCTACTAATTTTTATACTGTAGATTCAAGTGCCAAAACCTGTGTATAATTAGTTTCTTGTATCAGTAATGTGATGTTAAGAGGGAAACTTACTATTGCTGTACGGGTTGGAATGTATACTTGGATAAAGTTCTTTCTATCGTTCCATGCAAAAGGTGTTGTGAAGAAGCGTGTTGAAGAATCAATTCTTTCGAATCCTCCAACATTCTTGGTATCAGTGTTGAGAACAGCTTTGTAAGTACCCTCTTGTTCGACACCAACTCTGTAATCTACAAAACTTTGGGTTGGGTTGAAATTGAAGATCCATAACAAGCCAGCTCGCTCAAAGACAATGACCTTATCAGACTCATTCTTCAAACTGATATAAGCTTGATCACTGTGTAACCATCCATACTTTGCTTCAAGATGTTGCATGTGGGAATCAAACTCGTTCAATGCTTTGTAACGAAGAAGATCATCATCTGGAAGGTTAAACTGACGACGAGCATACCAAAAGCTGTTGTTGTTGCCTTCACGAGGGAAGTCGAGCCACTCTGGATGACCGAATTCGTTACCCTCGAAATTGAGATAACCTTCACCTCCAAGACCGGATGTCAGGAGGCGAATCATCTTGTGTAATGCCATTCCACGCTCGATAACTGGCGTGAACTCTGTAAGTCTTGACATATTTGTGTACATCTCTGCGTCACACAAATGCATCATAATGGACTTATCTCCGACCAATGCTTGATCGTGACTCTCACAGTATGCGATAGTCTTCTCACCATGACGTCTGTTTGTCAAAGTAAAGCAGATGTTTCCGAGATCCCATTCATCGTCCTTCTTTTCCTTGAGGATCTTGATCCACATATCAGGAATGGCCATAGCAAGTCTGTAATCAAACCCTACACCACCTAGTGCTAATGGTAAGCACAAAGCGGGCATTCCCGAAACATCTTCTGCAATCGAGATCGATTCTGGATAAAGTTGGTGCAGCATCTCATTGGCAATCATAAGGTAGACAACACCGTCCTCATCAACAGATGGACCAAAGTACTCATGGTAACCACCAGAGAACCCCGTTCCAATTCCATGATGGGTATAAAGCATGCTCGTAACACCGTCGAATCGGAATCCGTCAAAGTTGTATTCGTCCATCCAGAATCGTAAATTGCTGAGCAAGAACCTCAAGACTTCATGAGATCCATAGTTGAAAAGTCTACTATCCCACAACTCATGCTTTCCTTTAGGACCCTCGTGGAAATAGCAGCTGTCACTTCCATCGAACTCATTGAGCCCATCCAATACATTTTTGGAAGCATGACTGTGAACTACGTCAAGCAGCACAGTGATACCAAGCCCATGTGCGGTATCTATAAGCTCTCTCAGCTCATCAGGTGTACCATATCGACTGCTTGCAGCAAAGAAACTGTTGATTTGATAACCGAAACTTGCATAATATGCGTGCTCCATAATAGCCATAAGCTGAATAACATTATAACCCAAATGGTGTATTCTTGGTATCATGTTCTTTGTGAACTCCTTGTATGTGGAAACCCGTAGTTCTGGGGAAGAAATACCAACGTGTGCCTCATATACCCTAACACTTTCTGGCTTCTTTGGTCTGGGATGCTTGAAGACATATCGTTCGGACTCAGGTGGGTTCCAAAATCGAGCGTCGTAAACTGGGGAGACGGAGAGATCTTGTGTGACATATTTGATCCATGCAGGAATTCGTTCAATTCGTTCGCCGGAAGGTGTAATCATAGAGATCTGGTGGGGTTAGCGGGGGTAAATAAAGCAGTTGGCCAGAGCCGCTTACCTTGATCTTAGAGTTATGTGCGATAGCTGGCTTGCCATCCTTTGCAGGTAGAACAATTTCGAAAACTCCATAAGGATCCTTCTTCATAGGGTGAGACTCGCGGTTCCAATCATCTGCACGATATTAATGTTCGACGTCCTGAGAGTTTTGAACGAGGGAGAGAAATACTAAAATCACCAATCAAGAATGCTTGTGTTGCATTCGGAGCCCATTCCCTGTATGTAATGTTGTTCTTCTTATCGACATTGAATCCAAACTTCTCGGTACCCTGGTATGGTTAGTTGTGACCAAGGAATCTATAGGAGCTTCACGAACTCTGCTAAATTTCTCAATACCACCTTCGGTATCGTCGATGGTTTTAATCCATTGCTGTGCTTTTGAAAATCTGTGTTTTAAAGAATCTCTGAATGGTTCAAGCCATGGATCAAGTTGGATAACACCTGAATCGGTCAATATGGAGCATCGTCTGGGGACCGTTGAACTTACCAGTTCCATCATTTGGGATTCCCTTTGGTGCTTCACTCTTCATGATTGAAGCAGTTGCCAGTTCATTTACATTAGCCATTCTTGCAGATAATGTTTTTGACAGATTGTCTGAGGCTGGGGAATTTAATTTATTAGTATTTTATTGGAGAAAGTCGAGCTAGTAAGTACCTACCTAGCAGTTCCTAGTACTCTCCGGATTTGAGGAGCTATGATGATGATGGGGGTATGATATGATGGTATGTATGGGTTTAGCTCTCTTCTAACCGCGCAAACAAGATAAGGGAGGGGCGCTTAACACACGATTCAACTTGAGATAAGTGCGTAGAAAGAGATGAATAGAAAAGTTGATAGAGAAGATGGAAAAGAAAAGGGGGCATTCAGTCAACTTATGATGTTTTTCTTTTTGTAGAGAAATCCTGTGCATATTGCGGGGTCTTATTACTCTTTTTTTCTCTCTCTCGCCATTGCACGAGTAACAAGTGGCTATTGATAATGCAGGACATGATTTGTTTGGTGTGTTTGATTTGTTTGAATTGATCCCCTATCCTCCCTACCTACCCAAGGATCTGCCAATTCTTCTACTTCTGGCAGAACTTGTTGAGAGCATTTAACCATTTCACGCCTTTTCCAGCCTGAACCCAAGCCCAACTAATAAAGAACCTGGACGTACGTATTACGAGCTTAGGAGCTTATTAGGTACCTACCGAGCCTACCTACCGAGCCTTCCTACCTACCTAGCAATCCATATTAATGATAAAGCAGAGTGAAGCGAATTTCGAGTGAAGGGACTGACCTGACTGGACCTTGTTGTAAACGCCTGCAAGCCATCCTGCTCGTGCGTGTGTGGCATTAGTGACGTCGATCCCTGTCATATGAGAAAATAGAAAATCAACGAACCATTCTTGAACCATTCAATTCCATCCCATCCATGAATTGGTGTGAAGATTCTCGAAGCAAACGTCGTGATAACCTTCCAAGGTTGGAATGGAAGTAATAGAAGTTGTCCGGAATATGAAGTTATTTTAATCATATTTATATCAATTTACTCTTAGGTACTTATTACCTAGGTACTTGGTAGCTTTTATACTAGAGACGAATAGGTATGAAATCAAAATGCAAATGTCAAAAATGTTCAAACTTTAACCATAAATAACCCTTTTTCTTCTCTCTTCACTCATCCCTCACTCAAATCAGCATTCATTGTTTTCATCCCACTTCCCGTTTTAGTCCGCACACTCCAGATTTTTCAACACTAGCTTGGACCAATTAGAAAACTCTCACCCCGCAACAAGATGCTCATAGCGTCGATTACCGTAGTGCCGCCGATATCGACATATCATTGTCTCACGCAATCTGAGGTTGATCATTCACGTGCATTATTGCTATTGCTGTACAGCCTCAAAACGTTCAAATGATTTCTAGCATGTTATGATCAGAGTTGATAGATAACCTTGCTCTTTGATACCCAAGCCCTTTACGGCCATTTGTTGCTCAGATGAGAAAATACAATTCATCAATATGTCCCCGATATCGGGACTCAGCCGGATCTCCCATTCCAATCCTCGACTTCTAAGAACTTGCCACCGGTCTCTTCATTTCTCATCCGTTAGGTGTTATCGAGATGCACAATTCAGACGCTCTGATTATGATGGGCAAGGTTGGACTTCATCATATGAGCCAGGTGCTCCAACAAAAGGTCCTCTATCTCAAGCTTCTAAACATGGGGTTCCAAGCCTCACCCCTTTGTCATTGAAAAATCACTTGGATAAATTCGTTGTTGGACAAGATAGGGCAAAAAAAGTCACATGTGTGGCTATTTATAACCATTATCAACGGGTTCGAGAGTTGAGAAGACAGGAAGCAGAGGAACAGGAAAGGAGGGATCAGTACAGTAGGAGGCATTTATATGAACGGGAGCGTAATAGTCATCCCGTTGACAGTAAATATACTCCTTCACTTCACATAAACTGTCCAAATTCTAACATAATACCAGATGAATACGTTGGTCATGCCATTCAAACCGCCGACCTGAATGCTTCGTACCGTGAACGCGAGTATGAAGAAGAACCCGAGCTAGGCTCCAGACCACTAGAAGACCCTTCTCAAAACCGCACTATCATTGAGAAATCAAATCTCATGTTATTAGGACCGTCCGGTGTCGGAAAAACCTACATACTCCAGACTCTAGCCCGTGTTCTCGAAGTTCCCTTTGCAACAGTCGATTGTTCTTCCCTGACCCAGGCTGGCTACATTGGAACTGATATTGAATCATCAATTGAGCGTTTACTCTTAGCGTCATCCAGTTCCATTCAAAAATGTGAAACGGGAATAATATTCTTCGATGAAATCGACAAATTAGCCAAACCGGCTGTTATGACCCATGGCCGTGACGTGTCAGGCGAAGGTGTCCAACAGGGTCTTCTCAAAATGATTGAAGGAACCACTGTCACCGTCAACGCTAAATCTGATAAAAACGCTTCTAACTCAAACCGAAGCATGGACCGTGGAGGCCGAGAATCAAGTTCCCCTGCTAGAAGCGAACAATATACGATTGACACCTCAAACATCCTCTTCGTATTCGCCGGCGCCTTTATCGGGCTCGAGAAAATAATTTCCCAAAGACTTTCAACCGGTTCATCCATCGGGTTTAATTCCTCCCTCTCCTCCTCATCTTCGTCCTTCTTTTCCTCCAACCCATCGAAAGAAAACCAAAAGGATATCCTTGCCCATGCCACCCCCACCGACCTACAAGCCTATGGTCTCATACCCGAACTTCTTGGCCGAATTCCAATAACCACGGCCCTCTCTCCCCTTTCCCTTCCTCAATTAGTATCCATTCTCACAGAGCCCCGCAATTCTTTGGTTAAGCAGTACACAGCACTATTTGAAACCTACGGTTCTCATGGTATCATCCTCCAATTTACCAAATTAGCACTAGAAGCCATTGCTTCTCGAGCTCTCTACGGTTCCTCTTCTCCTTCTTCTAAAGAAAACAAAGGAAAAGGAGAAAAAGGAACAGGTATCGGAGCAAGAGGTCTTCGTTCCATTATGGAAAATGTTTTGCAGGAAATCATGTTTATAGGACCATCTTCACCTAATATTCGATATGTCCTCGTGGATGAAGCATTTGTCAAAGGACTTGAATCTACATCTACACCCTCCTTAAGTACGGATAATGAAGGAATAGATGGAACTGGCGAAACACGTCTCCCCCGCTGTTTTCCACGCAATCAGAGAAATATCTTCGAAGAGGCGATCGAGCTCGAAGAAGAGCAATGGAAACAGCGGAATGGAATTTCAGAGAAGCAAAAGGATGGGAGAGGAGAGAATGGTGATGGCGACAAATCCATGGACAGTTTCCAGGAATATAGGGTTGTAGTTGAGAGCGGGATGTGAGGTCTGAGATATGGAATGTGAAATGTGAAATGGAAGACGGGAAGCTCACCTCTTATTCTCCATCACATCCTGCAGAAAACGTAGCCGTCCAGCACCCCAGATCAACTAAATCCGCAGCCCAACAAATCAAGAAAAAGAACTTAAAGCAAAGAAGAGAAACCCGGACTTCAAATCAGGGCTGATTCATCGATTGGTTCGAAAAAAAAAAGTCTTCGAATAATCTCGTGTCTCAACCGGAGAGGGAGGAGAGGGAGGAGGGCCGGTCGCCACAATCTGATCCCGATTCTGATTTTTTGGGTATCTATTGTTGATTTTGATATTTATCTCGATTTTAACTTCACTTTCGTGATCAATCCACTTTCGTGATCAATCCACTTTCGTGATCAATCCACTTGCACCATTTGCACACCTGCAACATGGATAAAGGACTTCACTGTATATGTACGGAGGTAGGGAGGGAGTTTGGCGCATATGTTTGCGGGTTTTTGATGTAAGCAAGGATGAAAGGAAATAGGCAAGCAGGAAGCAGGAAGCAGGTGATAGCGATAGTGATAGTGAGTGATGATGAACGAATAATCGTGTATTTGGAAGCCTGGTATCTAGATGTGGAAATGAGGAAATGGTATTGTAGACTTTTACGAATGTCTATGTGTGTTATTCGTGAGTGTATACGATACTGTGCTGTAACATTACAGATTGAGGATATGATATGCAAAAAACCAGTCCTCAGTCAACTTTTCAATCTACCTAATCCAAGCATTCACAAAAGCCAGTTCTTTTAAGCATACGCACGCAAAGAAAACAGGGAATCATTCACGAACTGTTGTACAAAAAGGTTCATTGTAAAATTCGATCTTTCATCTCCCTCGCTCATTTCTCTCCCGCACCCTCCCGATTTATTTTCCCACCCTCCAATTCTATGCACAAAACAATGCTGTCCATCCGCCAAGATTTCCTTTACAAGAAATCTCCCTTCATCATCTCATGCAGATCCCATTCATTTTCTGTCCCATCCATCTCCAGGCTCACATCCATCCAACAAAAGAAATATGAGTTTGTATGCAGGTAGTTTTTCGAATAGCACCGTTCCGAGAAGGGTATGTATTCTTTTCTTTTCTGGCATTATGTATAGTTGGTATGAGGGAGAATTTAGTTCTTCTTGGGTGCAGATTGGACTTGACCGGGGCCGGAGTATCCTTCGGAGGAAAGACCGCTGATGGGCTCGGAGTTTTGAGACTGTGGTGGAGAGGTATTAGTTTTATATTCTTGGATAATTCGGATAGATACCAAGCTCAAGGACGGAGAGCCCGGTTGAGAATGAGATTTGTGAGGATTTCAAAAGAATATACATACTCTCAAGTATTCGTTTGTAGCCTCTTCCCACTCCTTGTTCATGGTAGATGGAGATCCCCTTGCGAATGATCTAATTGTCAGGAAAAGGGCGAGGGAAACACCAACTCCACCCATTGTGTATCCAAAGACCTTCCATCCTTCTCCTGGGGGAGTTTGAGCTCTTGGTCCGTGGGCGCCAAAGGCAATGTAGTAAGCTGTTCACAATATCTGTTAGCTTTGTCGTTTTCCTCAATCTCAATCTCAATCCCAATTTTAATTTCCATGTCCATCCCAGTATGCTATACCTCCGCAACCTCCCACCCAAAAGCTCACAAGGTAAGCTGGCTTCAATCTGCAGCTCTCTGCCATTTATCAAAGCATATAACCCCCCTCCAAAAGCTCTGTATATAAACCCCATATGTCCCACCAAAAAAGAATCTCACGTACCAGCCTTCTTCTCTTGTAAAGTCAACTCGGCCCAATTAACCTTCATGCGATCCCTCAAGTTCATCCAAAGCTCGGCTTGCTCCTGCGGCGGCATAGCCTCCCACCTCTTCTCGATATCGGCCAAAGTAGGATTACTGATCGCATGAGTGGAAGCACATCGAACCTGGTTTCGAACCACAGAGCCCGTGGCGGCGCGGACAATTGATGTGCGGAGCATGTTTGCGACGGGGGAGATTATGGGTTGGAGATTTCGAGAGGTGTTATGCGTGCGGACGAGTGTTGATACAAATTGTAGAGGATAGAGCTACGTACGAGTTGGAATGGGTGGTGGAGGATGGGGCATCGGATGACTTTGGAGACGCTTTTCGTTAAGCGAACCAGAGGTCCACTTTGTAGAGTCACGTGGTAAGTTTATATCTTCAACTTTGGGGGATTTGAAGTTCTCGGGATATGAAGTATTTTATTTTTCTGGTGTAGAATAGATGATGAGTTACTAAGCCATGATTGAAGCTCTTTTGATCTCGTTGCAACTTCATTTGGTTGAAATTCAAGACTCTTGGGTTCGACGAATCAACGTCATCCGGTTGGCCATGATTAAAATTTTTGCACGTTTATAAATTATCAAATGTCGATTGGATGGTGAGGTTGCTATGAAACAATATCGGATATTGATGAGAGATTGATGTAAAAATTCTGCTCTCCAAGGAATGGACTTTGAAAGAATTGGACCTCTATTTGTATGTATACTAAGTACACCGTGAGGTACCCAGCCATGGTAGTAACGTTCGTTTCGTTATGATCTGATTAGATGTTCCGATATCGATATTAAAACAGAGGAAAAACAAAACAAAATAAAATAATTTACCGATGGCATGGCGAGCATGGATAATAGATCCCGCGGTTGGCGATTGCATCATTTGTCAGCGGGTGCATAGACACAGTAACATTTGGATAATCCGGCGCCATCTTCAAGTTCTATACCCATACATCATTTTCGATACATCTCCATCAAATACTCTAGATTGTTTATAGATAGATTCGTATCAATTCCGCACCTGGAAATGGGGGACGAGTTCTTCAATTGTGGGGTACATGGTTGCTAGCCCGAGATATATCCTTCGACAGCTGTTGACCTGGGGTGTGAAGGTCTAGTGGCTATAGATCTTGCATCTGATCGAATGAAATAGATTGTTTGAGACCCGAGTTTTGCCTTGAATATGATAGAGGGGAGTGAGATGTGAGTTTAGATACTACCTTAGGTAGATATGTACAGCTTCCTCGCAAGGGTATCATGAATTAGTGATAGTCATGTGAACGTAAGAAACGTGACTTTAAATCACAGTTTGCTCCTGATACCTTTCGCAAAAGTGATCCGATATGAAGTTACAGTTTTGATTTATAATATTTGAGCTGCGGGCATCTGCTTATCTTCTCTATCTGGGCACTGGAAGCTTGAACCATAAATTGTGTGAGAAGTGCCTCTTCCTCTTCACGCGTGGTAGAGGTACATTTGCAAGCAGCGGAGTGTGTAGGTTAGCTATTACCACCTGGGTAATTTGTAATCATACCTAGTAGGTACGTACATGCAATTCGATCATCTCCAGACTCCAGGGCTACCATTTATTATACTTTGTATACTAGGTACGCAAACAAATCTTCTCTCCTTCACGGTCCCAAAAGCCTTCTCTGCAGCGGTTTTCTCAACCCTTAAATATAAGCTTTTCACAACTTGGCCACCGTACGTGGGGCGTTATCAGAGAAAAATAGAAAGTCCGAAAATGAGGCCGTAGGAGAACGGAGTCCAGAGATTTAATCCCTTATTCAGCAAAGCTCAGTATCCCATCCTCATCAATTTACGAGATGAGATGATAGGAAATTGATTGTGATTACGATAGAACTATTATTATAAAGCCATTTGACTCACTCAACAGTTATCATGTAAGAAGAAAATCTCGAAGCAGCACGTGTATGAAGTGAGTGGAGTGATTCATTGTGCTCAGTATTGGCTGACACGATACGGTACGAGAGCATTGCTTTGGACTCAAAGACCAAGAAATCTGAGAGGCGAAAGTTGGAACGATGGGAAGATGGGAAGATGGATGAGATTTCGCAATGTCTGCATGTCCGGATGTATGGACTTTATGTATCTTCTCTGTAAATACCATGAGAATTCGATATCCCATGGAAGATAGATTCTTTCGCCTCGGATCGCGATGATACGGATAAACGTTAATCGATTGTCTCACTCTACATACCCGAGTTACCGTGGTCTAAAGCAATCCAGCGACTGATTCCGATATATCAAGATATCAACCTATGGTAATTGAGGGGCTTGAGGGTTCGAGGAGTCGAGCGATAACTTGTAGGAGTGGTAACGATATTGCAAACGGCTGATGTGGGAGTGGCCGTCAAGTACCTGTCTGAACACCCGTTTGGATGCTACCTACCTAGTACTACTGTATGTACTTCAGAGCTCAATACCCAACAATCTTGCTTACCTAGTACGTACAAATGGAAGCTTACAGTGCTCAAAGCTTGTTAGTAGTAAGTACCTATGTAGACACTTGGGTAGGATGTCCCGTATATCCCGTATGTTCCATATTCCACATGTCCCGTCACCTTATGAACTTATGTCCCATATGTCACCTCTTGTTGGACGTGAACTAGACGTAAGTTCAAGTAACAGATGCCATGAAAGTTTATCATCCATCCATCATACGAGTGACAAAACCTTGTAATGACTAGGTATATAAAAAGTAATCTTCATACTAGATGCCTAGCTGGGTATTAACTTCAACCTCTCAAACAAAACCAAGAAGATCAAGAGTAACACGTAGGTACTTCATGCTTCAACAAGTGAACACTGACTTTGATCATAAAACTTGGCGTTGCAGAGTACACACCTAGTACATACATACCCAGCGAGCCCAGCATTTGAATCATTATTTGAGGGACGAGGGGCGAGTGAGGGATGGGATCCAGAAATCCAGATCATCCAATACACGGCACGGTCCACATCCTTTCATTCCACGCTAAAGGAGGGGCGCTACCGTAAAATTGATTCAACAATGACCCCACCAACATTATGTCTCCCTCCCCTCCGTTTCTTCCTTTTCCTACATAAACAATCAAGTCTCCCTTTCCAAGATCATCTCAAGAATCATCAAAAAAATCATACAAGTAAGCACTCTTACATCTCTCTCATCATAAACTCAACACCGCCGTCATTTCTCTATCATCTATAGCTTCAACGGCTACATCCGAAGCTCCATTTTAACCTTTCCAAGCTATCTTGATCAACAAACAAGCTGAAAGACCTTTCTTCAAAACATCTTCTAACATTATTTTTAGAATGGCTCCTACTAAAGTTGGTATCAACGGTTTCGGACGTATCGGACGTATCGTCTTCAGAAATGCTATTGAGCATGATGACATTGACATCGTCGCTGTCAACGATCCTTTTATCGAGACTGAATATGCTGTAAGTTTCCGCTATCGGACCTCCCGCTGATTTCAAGGACCCGAGCTAATTTTTATGATGTACAGGCATACATGTTGAAGTATGATTCCACCCACGGTCAATTCAAGGGTGATATCAAGGTCCTTTCCGATGGATTGGAGGTCAATGGCAAGAAGGTCAAGTTCTACACCGAGAGAGACCCAGCCAACATCCCATGGGCTGAGTCCGAGGCATACTACGTTGTCGAGTCCACCGGTGTTTTCACCACCACCGAGAAGGCTAAGGCACATTTGAAGGGTGGTGCCAAGAAGGTTGTCATCTCTGCGCCTTCTGCCGATGCCCCAATGTACGTTATGGGTGTCAACAACGAGACCTACAAGGGTGATGTTGATGTTATCTCCAACGCCTCTTGCACAACCAACTGCTTGGCTCCTCTCGCCAAGGTCATCAACGATGAATTCACCATCATTGAAGGTTTGATGACCACCATTCACTCCTACACCGCCACCCAAAAGACCGTTGATGGTCCATCCGCTAAGGATTGGCGTGGAGGACGTACCGCTGCTCAAAACATCATCCCATCGAGCACCGGTGCTGCCAAGGCCGTCGGAAAGGTCATCCCAGAGCTTAACGGCAAACTCACCGGAATGTCCATGCGTGTTCCAACTGCCAACGTCTCAGTTGTTGACTTGACTGTCCGCATTGAGAAGGGTGCTTCTTATGATGAGATCAAGGCCGTCATCAAGAAGGCTGCTGATGGTCCTCTCAAGGGTGAGTTACTCTCTCAACCCTTCTTCCGTTCTAATTTACTAATCATAATACAGGCATATTGGCTTACACTGAGGACGATGTTGTCTCCACTGACATGAACGGTGACAACCACTCCTCCATCTTCGATGCCAAGGCCGGTATCTCCCTCAACGCAAACTTCGTCAAGTTGGTTTCCTGGTACGACAACGAGTGGGGTTACTCTCGTCGTGTCCTTGATCTCCTCCACTACATCTCCAAGGTTGATAACAAGCAGTAGGAGATTTTTGCTCAGTCTTTAGGAAGTAGTGAAGACTCTGACCACTATTTGGCAGAGAATTCTTGAAAGGCAAGCTCTGATACCATGTCAGATGCCAAATTTCATTAAAATGAATAGTTATTATCGAGTAACGATGAATGCCTTATGATAGCGTTAAGAATGAAAACAAGCTCAAGAACAAAATACCGTCTTCACCATGCGAATTTCTCACATTTCATGCGTGATGGTATTGATGTGATGTATGAGATCATGATTTCCGCCCACACGATTGTCTACCAACTCTTCCCACCTTGACCTGACGCCATATCAGAAGTTATGTCGGGGTAGAATCCTATGAACATGAGTGCCGCTGCGTCCCTTGTCCTTTCTTTCAACTGGGTAAGGAGTTCAAATATGATAAACCCCTTTATTTCTGAATACAGAAAGTAATATTTGTCGTCAGATGTACTTCGAATCGAGTCATGCCATTGGATTGGAGACCCAGGATCTTTGCTTTCTTACAATCGCTTTCGGCAGGATAGCCAAGCTTGATCGCTGATACAAGTAAGTGCCGAATGAAGACTGTATGAGAATCTTTAAAGGGGCTCAAAATATGGAGAAGTAAGAAATCTTTGGTCGGATTTACATTGGGCCAGAACCTCCCTTAAAGTCAAGACTCGCAGCCCCTCTCCACATGGACGAAAAAAAGCGGTACACTACATCAATCAAATAAAACCAGATATTTATATCATATCATACTAACATTTTGATCTTGAATTATAATATCAGTAGACCTTTCAATGCCCGCTTTTATGAGCATTAAGAAAAGCAAACGCCTTTGAACATTTATGTTTGATCTGAAATCTAAATAATGAATAGTCGATTTGATGCCAAATATTGAAAGAATACATTCTCTTGATGTCCCGAATTTTGCTACGTGAGAGAGAGGCACTTACGTGCTAAGGTTAATGTTATTGCCTATAATGCCAGGCTACAACATTTTTGTCGGCTCGGGTGCTTCGACTTGGAATCCATCTCTCCTTCTCCTGCAACTTCACAAACAATACCCATCCATAAACTTGTGAACTCGACAATATTATATTTCCGGACTCGAGATAACATTCTTTCCAAACGTTCAAACAGCCAGCCATTCTCTTACATAATTATCGGCTTCCAATACCTGAGAACTATTGTTTCTTTCGGATAACCGCTATATCCCATTCCCATTCATCATTGTCTCGGTAAGTTTACATATTTCATTTCTGTTCTCAATCAACAATCATTCCTCGCACCCCATCATCGTTGTCTTGTATGGACCAAGTGGATTCAAGAAACCTCTACAGAAGTGCAACTCCGTTATTAGATTTTACAAGAGATATCAAAGAACTTATGTCTGTCCTTCCCTAACATTTCGGTCACATGACTTTCCTCTTTTCTCTCTCTATTCACCTATGATCCAAAACTCATTGTGTAATATGGAAATGGAGTACTGTTAGGATTGTCTGGATGATGTTGATATGTATGTATATACAATTTATCAGGCTGCTTCTATATCACATCCCCGGGTATCTCCCACTGTTCTGGGGTGGATCCATCCACAATGATCCAGCTCCAGTCTTCTTTGACCGTATTTATCCAATACTATCGTACTTTTCAGCGTTGGATGTCTCTATTCTTTCAACTTTGCATGATAAACTTACAGACCTTCTGACGGTTCATAGTTTCTTGACCTCAACCGGCCAGACATATTCTCGCAATATCAAGAAAGACTACGGCATTTCAGTATCTTGGTGTTTCGTACCCAAAGAGCTCATTGCCTGCTGCTCAGGCTTGAAGGCTTGTATTTTAATTTAACATCGCATAATTTCCGCCTCTTGCATGACAGGCCACACCTTTCAGTCGTTTATCTTCAACATCTACTGAATACCGGTCCTGGTGACGGGTTGGTCGGTCAATAATGGACACATTAGGACCCCCGTTACTGCAGTCAGGCAGTGATCTAGATATGCAGCTGAATACACAGGAGCTTATGCATTTACAGCAGCAACAGATTCAACTACATGAAAATGTCCATGCAGGATCTATTAACGGAGTGTTGTCAAATGGCAATGGTAATGGATTTGTTGACCCCAGGGTCCTAACTACTACGGAAGACATGGCAATAACCTATGACTATCATGACCCAGAGGATGACATATATTCATCATCATCAGAAGACACAAAGATTATAGCTAGTCCACGCCAAGCATATCTCCCTTCTGGGGTTTGTTATGACGACCGAATGAAGTTACACACCTCTGGAGACTATTCAGATAACACGGCACACCCAGAAGACCCTAGACGGATTGAACATATAATGAGAGCCTTTAAAGACGCTGGCTTAGTCTATACTGGTAGTGCGGAAAACGTCGAGAAAATTCTCAAGGAATCACCTAACAAGTACATGCAGCGTATCATGGCAAGATTAGCCCGAAAAGACGAGATCTGCCTGGCACATACTGCATTCCATTATGACTGGGTTGAGTCCTTGTTAAGCATGACCTCTGAAGAACTGCGCGAGGCAAATCAAACATATGATACTGGCCGAAAGTCCCTTTATGTTGGACCTTGTACTTACGACGCTGCACTTGTCGCTGCAGGTGGTGCGATAGAAACTTGCAAACATGTTGTTGTGGGGAATGTAAAAAATGCTATTGCCATTATTCGCCCACCTGGACATCACGCCGAAGAAAACGAAGCACTAGGATTTTGTGTCTTCAATAACGTACCTATCGCTGCTAAAGTCTGTATGGCGGATTATCCTGAGATATGTAGAAAGGTGTTGATTCTGGATTGGGATATCCACCATGGAAATGGCACCCAGAACATGTTTTACGACGATCCAAACGTCTTGTATATCTCACTCCATGTATATGACAATGGCCAATTCTATCCCGGTCAACCTGATGATCCTAGCCTTCCCGACGGTGGTAATGATAAAGTCGGTCGTGGACCTGGCCTTGGCAAGAATGTCAATATCGGATGGGTCTCTCAAGGTATGGGAGATGGAGAGTACATGGCAGCATTCCAAAGGATTGTCATGCCTATTGCCCAAGAGTTCGATCCTGACCTGGTCATTATTTCTGCAGGGTTTGACGCTGCCGCGGGTGACGAACTTGGAGGTTGTTTTGTAACCCCAGCCTGCTATTCTCACATGACCCATATGCTCATGTCTCTCGCTGATGGAAAAGTGGCAGTCTGCCTCGAGGGTGGTTATAATTTAGCAGCAATCTCACAATCTGCTCTTGCAGTTGCCAAGACTTTAATGGGAGAACCACCAATTAGACTTCCTATTCCACCATTGAATAAAACCGCTGCCGGAGTTTTCGAAGAAGTCAAGTACTACCAATCTAAATATTGGCAATGTATGCGATCTGGAGTCGTTGACTTCAAGGAACCAAAATTTAGAAGAGCCCTTCGTCTTGATGATCAAATCAGAAATGGTCAAAGTAATACGTTGAAGACGAACTACCGGATGACTTCCTTGTGGATTCAACGGCATCAACTTGCAAGATCCTTTGATAATCAAGTTATGGTTACCCCATATATCAATCTTGCGAAGAGATTATTGATAATAGTTCATGATCCGTAAGGTCCCTCTTCATTTTTGTTAATGATGTCTGCTGATCGTTCTAGTCCGACATTGTATGCTTCTCCCGATCCAGACACAGCCCAAATCGCCTTGCATAACGCCTTTGTTGTAAGTCTCTCCTTATATGCTATATAGCATCTGCCTAGCTAATCAAATTAGGTCGAACCTCCAGTTAATGATTTTATCGCCTGGGCTATTGAAAATAAAATTGGTGTAATGGACATCAACATCCCGTTGAACACAGACATTGCCCACCCTTCCACCAGTCGTTACCCATCCCACCCTGGTATGACTGAACTCGAAAGTCAAATGAAAGATCTTGTTTGCTATATTTGGGACAATTTTATCCAACTTTATGACTCAGATAATATCATGCTTATGGGCGTTGGCGACTCTTACCTTGGTATCAAACAGTTACTCACCTCTAGAGATTGCCGCAATCGTCTCGCCGGGATACTTGCCTTTATAACTGGTAGTCTTCGACCTGTCAAAAGCGAAACGGATTCAGCTCTGAGTAGTTGGTACAAGGCAAATAGTGAGATTTACGTTGCTGGCAAACATGCGTGTTGGAATGACGAAGAAAGTATTAGGAAGGTTAAAAAACAGCGATTTGGAAAGGTGGTGCGAAGTGAAGAAACGGACTTGGCAGGTATGTTGCAGATACATCAGCCGAGGGCAAAGAAGTGGATGCTTGCAAAGTTTGATGAGAAAGCGGTAGATGATCAGGTTATGGAAATGGGGGATGAGGTTCCGGTCACTGATATTGATGGTGGTAATATGTCAACAATGATGGAGACTCAATTTGTGTAAATAACCTGGGGCAAGGGGTATCATTATTCGCTCAGGTAGGATTGTAGTTTGCAAATTCCCGGTGATGGAACTCATGAGCGATCGTGAGCTGGTCTAGGTGAAAGGTTGGGGAGAATGTCTAGAATAGTCAACAAGCCTATTGCTACGGATACGCTGCGCATGTATTGCGAGGGGAGATCATTAGAATTTTCAGGCCATGCCATGTTTCGGAGATTGCATATTTAAAAGCTTTTCGATGGAGTGGGCATTCATAGAAGTCTGCATTTCCTTCGTTGGCTTCACTAAATGAGCTATCTTTGAATTTCTGTTCCCAGAGCTAGTTTTATTTGTATTATTTGTATGCAATGCTAATTAATATATATATCACTTTTGTTTAAGCCATCATAACCCACTTAAGCAGAGATAGAGAATTTAAGTGTCTGACTAATATGGCTCTTGGGTGGAATATCAGAATACCAAAAATGATGCTATGAAATGTGGTGATGCTTTGGGATATCTCGTATCGTATTCGAGGTCCCCGATAGAGATCCTTATCCTGATTATTACATAAGCGATGTAGTAGACATCATCACTTCCTGACTCTATTGTGCTTCCTCCTCTGCAACTACGTTCGTCATGATTTATCAATCACTGTTCGGTCGGGTCAGACTGTCATTTTCAAACCGCAGAAGCTTGAAAGATGTCACCTGCAATTCATATAGCCCCAATTTCGGGGTGTTCCAAATCTAGGTTCTTATAAATCGGTTGCCGTTTGGTGGTTATCTATCCATCACTGCGGTTCGCGCTCTTCAACAGCGCAGCATTTATCACATACCGATAAACCCAATTTATTCAATCGACTTTCTGGTAATAGAGCGGGAAGTACAGAGTTGAAGCAATTGAAAGTTAACAACAGTTAACCGGCAACCCCTCCTACAGCGGAAGGCTTGCCCGACATAAGAGAGAGGTGAGTAAAGTCAGAACTAGCAAATCTCTTAGCATACCTACGTACTGACAGTTTGTCCATATTTTCAGGAAACTTTCATCATATAAAACAAAATAAAACAAAACATTCCAAACGTACCAAATACATATATTCAACATGTCCATCGCGAATCTTTCAACCGAGTTACTGCAGAGAATATACGAGTATTCCGACCTCATTGATATTCTCCATTTGTCCCAGACTTCCAAACAGAATTACAATGCGCTACGTGGACGACGTATGCCCATCATAAGGCAAGCATTGGACAATGAATACGGTCCAATTCCTAGCCTAGTGAAATTGGTCATGAGCGATGATTCAACCAAAGGTAGAAGTATTGTCGGCACAGGAGCACGCCGAAATATTGCCGTCGATCGCATTATACAAGTTCCAGACGAGCCCCATCTCTCAATCCAGTTATTGAGCAAAATGATGAAATTCGGCAAAGCTGCTTCCAGATTTGTCGAGATCTTTCCGCAATTTAGATGGCGTCTTGACTACCAGGACAGGAGATTTCTTTGGCTTCATGAGCAACGGCGTTTACGTCGGGCTATCTACAATTATTGGACGTACGCTACTCTTTTTCACGATGAAATCTACGTTCAATTCAACCCTGGTCGTCTCTCGGGCACCCGCGGCATGGGCTCTTGGTTTTCTCCTCCTGTCGAGGTCATATCTGACCCTCGCTTACGTCTGATAGACTCATTTGATACAATTGAAATATTGCAGCTCAATGAATTCCTACAGCATGTGGTCAAGCTCATCGAACTAGATCTTTTTCCATCGGATTCGACCATACAATCTCAGTACAATTTTACACCTCAAGCAATTGAGAAGATTGCGTGGGGATATGGTGAATGGTACCGGTGTCTTGTGAGAAATCTTCTGAGATATGATCCTTCGGACTTCATCTATCTTTATGACCAAACTTTTACCAAGTCGGAAAGGACAGAATATATTTTTTCCCGAGGGTTTGATTTCAGACGTCACAATACTCCGGCAACTTTAGGTGATGCAATATCTATCATTACTGAGAGAAGACGCAATGCCGCCGGCAATTCACATCTTTTTCATCCTGTGTATTATCAATCTGGCGATTCGTGTTTGCAGGGGGATAATTTGAAATTTGGTATAGCTGATCCTCCTCATGAGGAGAGCTATTCGAAGGACCACCCATTCAACAATGATGGGAAAATCGTCCTTTCTACCGATGAGAATGAATAAGGGGTTCGGGTGGATTGGTGGCCAATGTTATGTTACTTATATCAACCATTTTCCCATCAATTACTTTTCCAATTTTGGCTACGCTTGGGACTTCTTGTCGTCATTTGCGAAAACAATATTGTGTGTATAGCTGCAAAGAACTTTTGTGGCCTGTCAACAGGGAACTTAGCATCAACAAACTTTATCAAGATCCAATCTATAAAACAACTAAAGTATGTATTGATATACTGCTTGAATACTTAGATGAATTTAGACTATGATCTAGACCCCCCTCCCCCATTCACGTGAATTGTTTTGAAACGGACTGAACACTCCGACTGAATCGAGCTTAAGGCCATTCTAGAACACTAGAACACTCATTAGTGCTTTTCCAGGTTTCCAAATTCACACGACCACCACAGCCACGCACAAGTCTAGTACCTAACCTCCTTTTTGTTGTCGACATTTTTAGACAAGTTGAAATTTTTGATGTTCTATTATCGCTTTTCAATAATCATGACAATTGTATTATCATCACAATAATCTGAACTTTACCACCGATTTGATTGTTGGATCATTAATTCTACGCTCGCCACTGATGCTCCAATTTGACCGAATACCTACTCCACAGCGGCTTGGACTTCAGAGTGTTAATTTTGCCTTCCCAGATCTCCATACATTTTGATACCAGGGCAAATTCTTTATGCGGAATCAGATCACCAGCTGGGACTCGAGGCATTCTTCTTTGAAGAAGTTTCTTCAACTTGTAACATGGATCGACATACCACGCTGGGAGCAGCACGTGAAGGGGGTGCAAAGAAGTCAAAACGGAAGAATTTCGATTGGATATCAGAACCACGGACGATGGAGTTGACTCCATTTCAACAATTCACCGTGGATGTGGATTGGGAAAAAAGTCCCCTGGGTGCGATGAATGGATGGTCGAAGCAGCTTCGTTCTATGGTACTCTTGTGTTTTGCAGATCCAAACCCCGTGAGTCTTTCATTTACAATTTCTGACTTTGACAGTTATTTTCTGTTGTTGATCAATTTTATATGTGAGAGGACGTCATAGCTGATCTAATAGATAGGCCACAATTTTGTGGGGGGATGATAGCACCATTATTTACAATGAACCATTCACTCAACTTATTGGTAATAAGCACCCTGCATCACAAGGACAAAATATATGTATTGGATTTGCAGAGGTATGGGACCATTTCGATGTACTTATCGAAGCACTAAAGGAGACGGGTAAAGCACTTATTCAGAAAGATGCTCTTCTTCTCATTCATCGACATGGGTTTGAAGAGGAAACTTACATGACTTATAAATTCATACCGATCATTTGTGAGGATGAAGGACATGTTATTGCTGTACGGACAACGATTGATGAAACTACACGTCAAGTAATTGGGTACAGACGAATGTCCATTATTCGTGCTCTGGGCGAACATTTATCTAAAGCCCAAAGTATTCGTGATCTCTGGAATCATTTGATCCAAGGACTTGAGCTGGCTGATAAGGATGCACCTTTTTGCTTGTTATATACGGTTCCTGAATCTTCCGACGCATCAAGTGCATTCTCATCAACTGTACCTTGCGTTTTTGAAGGCTCTGTTGGCATACCCGAAGGAAGCTCCATTGCACCTTCGGGCTTTGATCTAGCATGTGACCAAAACTGGCTGACTGAGCCATTCAATCAAGCTATGAACACAATGGAGAGTGTACTAGTGCCTGTGGATCCCGAGATGAAGCAAAGATTTGATGGGATACAGTTTCGAGGATTTGGCGAACCAACTCATTTAGTTATTTGTCCGATAACGGATTCCAAGGCACAAAGGGTTCTTGCTTTTCTTGTCATTGCATTGAATCCTCGAGTAGCCTATGATGAAGATTATCAAGAGTGGATACAGATTTTGTCAAAGCAAGTAACGACTCCTCAACTCTCTGCTATCATACTCCACCAGGAAGTGGAAAGACGGTTGGCACTTGCGAAACAGGAGGCATTGGATAGGGAAATTCTATCACATCAACTTACCGAAAGTGAGAAGAACTTTGCGCGATTTGCAACACGAATTCCTGTTGGGCTCGCAATCCTGAAGACTGATGGAACTGCCATGACAGCAAATGATCTCTGGAGATCTCAGACGAGATTAGAGGTTGGAAGCTTGCAGGTCGACTGGGAGAAAGTGTTAGTGGCCGGAGAATTCGAACCAGTGACGAGAGCTTGGTCGGAATGTGTTGAAGGAAAGAAACCCCTCACATTTCAGACACGAGTTGATAAGCCGTGGAAAGCCCCAGAGCTGACTACTGATGGAGAAGAGCAGTGGGCGGAGACTCATCTCTTACTTACTTTATATCCGGACCTGGACGATGAAGGTAATGTTTCTACGATCATGAGTTGTATTACGGATATCACAGAGTTGAAATGGTCGGAAATTCAACTGCGAGCAAAAATGGAACAAGCCCTGGAAATGAGGAGGCAGCAAGAAAGATTCATTGATATGACCTCCCATGAAATGCGCAACCCACTGTCAGCATTAATCGGTTGTGCCGATGAAATCCTATCTTCATTACACGAATATCAAGATTCGATTAGAAAATTCAGTGGCCTTGAGAAAGTCCATGAATCAAAATCCGCCGAACTGCCAACACATCTAATAAGTAGTGCTATTGAAGCTACAGATACAATCATATACTGTGCTATGCATCAAAAACGCATTATTGATGATATCTTGACTCTTTCAAGATTAGACAGCAACCTTCTTGTTGTTTCCCCCGAACCTTCTCAGCCGGTACATATCATCCATAATGCTCTCAAGATGTTTGAATCAGAACTCAAACAAGCTGATACCAAACTGAATTTCGTCCAACATGATTCCATCAGAGAATTGAACGTGGATTGGACCTTATTAGATCCAAGCAGAGTTCTTCAAGTTCTTTTAAATCTTATGACTAATGCCATCAAATTCACCCGAACAGAGGAGGTCCGTCGGATCACCGTCACCATGGCCGCCTCTCTCGAAAGGCCATCTTCCCAAGAATCGATCGTCGAATATGTACCTAAGCATCAAAGCAGCTCTGATCAAACTGTAAAAGGTGAATGGGGAGATGGGGAAGTCCTCTATATCTCTATCACCGTCACTGATTCCGGTCGAGGCCTCTCGGAAAGTGAAAAAGCAAATCTTTTTAATCTCTTTATGCAAGCGTCTCCAAAAACCCACGTGCAATATGGGGGAAGTGGATTGGGACTTTTTATCTCGAGACAACTTACTGAGATGCAAGGTGGTGAGATTGGAGTTCATAGTGAACGAGGAAAAGGAAGCACATTTCAATTTTATCTGAAGACAAGGAGAACGACTCCACCCCTTGATTTGCAAGCTTCGGAAGATAGTATGAAAAAGGATTTACAGATGGCGTTGAGGGATGATGCGCTCAGAGAGGCGTGTGGATTTGAAATATCAAGTTTGAGTAATGAGGATACGGTACATAACGGTACGGGTAGGATGATGGTGAAAATAAATGATGTGAAGATTCCAATAAGACCTTCGCCGATGAGGAGGATAAGCTCTCGGCTGTCTCCTTTGAGTGTTAAAAGAAGTACGAAAGGGAATCAAGATGATGGTGGAGAAGGAGAGGAGGTACCGTTAGAGATGTTGGTTGTGGAAGATAATTTATTGAATCAAAAAGTGCTGGTGAAAAGTTTGAGGAAAGAAGGATATGGGGTTAATGTTGCAAATCATGGTGGAGAAGCATTAGAATTCCTCAAAGAGACGACATTCTGGGTTGGGGATGGTGGTGAAGAAGATAACTCAGTATGTACTTTCCTTTTTCTTAAACCCCTTTCTCCCTTTGACTTCCAGTCACTAGCGAATAAGCATGCAGAGTGCCAGTAAGAAATGATTTGGCAGTAGGAATACGAGTTGATATCACTAATACATACTATTTAGAAACAACGACTCAATCTCATCCTCATGGATTTGGAAATGCCCATTATGGATGGTATCACATGTGTAAGACAGATCCGGAAGTGGGAGACTCAGGGGATGATCAAGGGACATGTCCCGATCATTGCTGTAACGGCCAATGCGAGGAAAGGTAGGCTTTAACTCTTCTATCTGTACACTTCATTCGTTATATCCACTATGTTTATCCAACCCCGCTACAAACTCAGATGGGTTGGGGTAGATACAATGGGGTTTTGAACAGACAGGACTGAACTTTGAAGCTGATCAATGACATTATTCTGGAATAGATCAAATATTGAGCACGATCGAAGCGGGCATGGATGATGTAACGACAAAACCATATCGCATCCACGATATGCTGAAACAGATCGAGACATTGGTCACTCGGTATCCGAGGACGGAGAGCGAGACGCAGAATCCGAATTCAGAAACTCGGATGAAGAATCCATCACATGCGACGAACCTCTCAAAACCACATACACACCGTGCGAAATCTGCAAATGGGAATCCGCCGGAGAAGAGTGTATCTAAAAAGAGCACAACAATCTCATCGAGGAGTCCTTCGAAAAAGAATCGCACAAATGGAAGTTCTTCAAGTGTAACATGGAATGGAGATTCGGATTTTCCTACTCCTTGAGCTGGGTTTGCTCATTGTGCTATTTCCGACGAAGAATTTTTTTATGTATATCTTCTTACTTCCGTTTTGTCGTTGAATACACATACATATATTACATATGTTACATATATTACACACGACTCCAGACAGGCATCAAGCGGGCATTCGGAGTTTGGGATCTTGCACCAGAACGGGAATCAAAAGCGCAATGGGATAGGAGTTTGCCTTTCAAACACATTACGACATCACGGACAAGTACACGGGAAAAAGATTATGTATTTTGGTGGTCATTTTGTTTTTATCATTAAAGCCGCGAGCGGCGAGTTCTTGTTTGAAGTTTTCGAGGTTATGATGTTATATACCTAGGCTACCGTTCTAATTCCTTCATGCTTCGTTCATGCTTCATGTGTCGTTTCTGCGTTATGCGTTATGTATCATGCGTTAGGTCGTTAAAAGGTCAACGAAAGGAAAGGGAAGGAAATATGATGAGATATCATGGGTTCGGGAAAGGGTTTACATTTTGGTTGTTAGAATGGGGACAAAGATGAGATAAGGAAAAGATGACAAAAGAGAAAAAAATAGGCGGTTTCCAAGATGGTGAAAATAGACTAGAGGTTCTTCATGTCGAGAAAATAGAGTTCGAGGAGGATAGAGGCTGCGCGAGGGAAGTTGGAGGGTGTGAGTCTGCAGTAGTGGTTTCTGTGTGGAGTTAGATTTGGGGATGTGGAGAGAAAATGAGGAATGGGAGGTTTAGTTAGGTTGACCCAATAGTTGGAAAGGACAAGAGGAGAAAGGAGGTCATCTGATGTTGACTCTTCGAAGTCATAGGATTCAGAAAAGTGACCATGGTGTTTGAAGGAGGAGACAAGAAAGAACAAGAAGGAAGGAGAAATAGAGCACGTCAGGCGAAAGAGCATAGAAAAATGACTTACACCAACAAATGTACAATTTTCAAAATCCCATTCAGCGGTCCTCCCCTAGTCCCTGCAAATCCCTTAAAGTCCCCGAATATATCCTCGTGCCATTTCTTTTCCAACTTCTTGGCCTCTTTCTCAAGCTTGTGTTCGTGCTTCTTTTCCTTTCTTTTAGAAGCACGGTTTCCAAGGAAGTGTTTCACTCCTTTCACGGTTTTGACGACTCCGGTCCCGAGTAAAATAGGAATGAAGGATAATAAACCGGTTTTGATAGGATTTGCTCGTATCCAGGAGAAGAGAGAGCGGATCCAGGATGTGAAGCGCGAGGCAACGCGTCTTATGAAACCAGGACGAGGTTTGGGACGGGAGAGAGAGTAGGGGGAGAGAGGTCTTTTGAGAGGGGAGGAGATGCGACCTGGAATGGGAGAGGAACGGCGGCGGATAGGCTGTGGTTGGGGTTGGGGGTAGGATTGAGAGGTTTGGGAGGGGGGGTTGTAGTAAGGGTTTGTGCCGGCTGTGGAGGGGAGAGTGTTGGGGATGGGAGAGCTGGAGCGGCGGGGAGGAGGTCCGGGGTGGGAGGGGTGCGCGGGATTGTAGGTTTCAGGGTAAGGGTGGGTTTGGGGGATTTGGGAGGGAGAAACGGGGTCGGATGTTGTTTGCCAGTAGGTTTCTTGGGCGGGTCGATGGGCTAGTGGATTATTGTCATAGCTGTAACTTTTTGCATTTGGGCCTTGGGTTTTGAAAGTCTCGGTGGCGGTAGAGAGGGGAGGACCGGCAAATTGAATGGGATTGGGGTGATTGTAAGATGGGTCTTGAGATGTGATGCCGAAGAAATCTTGGGGGTGTTTGTCGATGGGTTTATTCGAACTAGTCGCTGGATAACCGGATGCCCATGCTTCTGTGGAGGCAGGAACGACAGTCGATGCGTTTGTGAAGGAAGAATAGATGGTAGATTTATGCTCGTTGTGATCGTTGTGGAAAGCATATGACGCAGGAGCGTCGTTTCGAGCCCCTCCTAAGTTATGATCATCGTGATATCCGTGTTTGGGAGAACTCGTGGAGGGAGGTGTGGGGTATCGCTCCATTTCTGCGGAGTCGGTGTCGGTATCCTTATCCTCAATTAAATCGGATTAATCAATTGAAGCCCGGATTTTCAAGATAGCTGCAGATATGTTGTGCGTATGTATGTATATGTATGTATGTATGTCTCGAACCAGTATAGGATGGGTCTTAATGGAAAGATGGACCCGGACTATCAGAATATGAAGCTTGTGAGAGGAGAGGAAAAAGAGGAGGTGAGGGCGTGAGAAAGAAGTTGATGAATTCGTGGTTCATGGTGGTTGGACGGGGCGGTGAAGAAGCTCATTTTAAGAGGATGGAGATTGGTGGTAGGGATTTAGCTCCCATGGCTTTGGAGGTGGGGATGTTTGTTGATGGTGATTGGTTGGATGTGACATGCGAGATAAGATGGCGCACTTGAGGATTCTTATATTTTCGGTGAGAGGAAAATAGACTTACAAAGACGAAGACGACGACACCAAGTGGTGAAAGCGTTCTCATTGTTAATTATAAGGTAAAGGTCGCTCTGAGGAAATTCTTGGAATAATGACGCCTTGCCAACGTTCCACAAGCACAACATCTTTCTCCTCATATTCATCGTTTCAGGATCATTATGGCGCAACACGGCATCGATGCTACTGATCCTCTCAGTTATAGTATCAGACGCTCAAAGCTTTAATTTTCCAGTCATTTGGTACGAGTGGCCGCTCCCTGCGAATTTCCACATTTCAACTCTTCATCGGTACGTCTCATGTATTTCTTGTTAAAGACCTTGAAGATATGCATAATCCAAGGACTCCGTCGATTAACCAGGGCTGAAAGTGTGTCGCCATGTGCAACCTTAGCCTTGAGATATGTGTGCCTCTACTCGAGTATTCGATACCGGTGAGCCGTTATTCTTCGCTGCTTATCTAAGATTTTCAAAATTGGCAAGAATCTTCCATCCAGGTATTGAAGAGGCCATTGGTAGCTCTGTCTCCCTGGGTTTCGCCCCCATCGATCAACTATCAGGCTTTCAGCTACACGCCCGGATGATACCGCTGGAATCTTCTTGGAAAAAGGATTAGTTTTCTTCCTTGAAAATAACGATTCATAACTCAAGTATAAGGCACAGTAAATGCAGTTATATAAAGTTTCTTCTGTTCGACATTGGCCAGCAAAATGTTCCTTCGCCTAATTATCCGTTACACAAGCTTTTATTTGAACGTTTCTTCATCTTTCATTGCTCTATCTCAATGTCTTTTCCGGCTCTTCTAGTTCCAATCAACCATTTCAAGGAGAAGAATGAGAAGCGGAAAGTAGCATTTAGGAAGGATAGACTGAAAGCACTTCAAAAAACTGGTATACATGTACTACCTATCATGATCACTATTACCTTATTATTCTTGAATGGGTATAAAACATACGCAAACTCGATGGGTAATGCTGACGCAGAAGTCAATACTCGGCTTAATGGACTGCAATTCGTGGCCAAAGTCCATGAAATACTCATCGGTGTTTCTTTGTCAACAATTGTATTGTCTTTTTTACAGCATGAAGCTTTACGTCAAGGAATACCCCTTGGGGGATTCCTCATCGCTTTCAGAATCACCGACCTTGGGTCGCTTCTCAGCCCGGAGTTGTGGGCTGCAGGTACCTTTGGACATCATTTTAAGCGTCGCTTATTGTTTGTTGTCATGACGCTCTTTGCTATGATTCTAGCTGCCGTCTCTGGACCTGCGTCTGCAATATTGATGTTGCCATCCCTGGACTGGTGGATTGTCCCAACGACAGAATATTCGACCTGGTCTACTACCCATTTCACCTTAAACGCAGAAAAGTCTCAAGTTTGGCCTATACAGGTCGACAATTCGAGCTTTGACACGTTCTGCACTTTCGAGTCTAATAAATTTTCAGACAATTGCGCAGCAGGTGGCTTCTCAGCAATCCGGGCATGGGCTGACAGACCCAGTTCACAAGAATCACAGTATTCGTGGAACATTACCATGCCAATGAACTCAAAACAAGCTTTTTACGATCGATTTATTGGCGGCGCATCAAGCTTTCAAAAAGCTCTAAATATGGACAGCTTTTATAATGCATATACTTGGTGTTTGAGTCAAACTGTATCTGTACCAACAGGCTCGCTTGTCACATCAGTTGCCCAGATGGTAGGACCACAAAACGAAACATCCAGGTTTCAAGTCATGATCAACGGTGAAGATCCTCCTGCACCACAGGTAGTTGCAGCTTGCATAGGCAATGACTATAACATAACAAATGGATCGATCAAAGGATACAAGACGCTCGATGATCTACCGCTGCCATTCTTAAACAGAGATACGTCTCAGGGTAGATATGGACAATCAGAAGTTCGGCATGTACTCGAGATGTGGAAAAGCGCTCGGGGAGGACCCTCAGCGACATGGATGCAGTCAAACAACAGGACCGCCAACTCTCCGTCCATAGGGGTCGTGATGTTTGATCATTATGAAGGGGGGTTGGGTTTGCAGAAAAACCTTACTTCCATCACTAACAGACAGAGTTGGTACCTTGTTCGTATTTCCTCGTGTTCCTTGTTCGCTGGGTGGCAGGCGTCTAAACTCTACATTGACCCCACAAGAGATCGGTATATTCATTCGCCTAGCACCACCAATCCAACACAGAGTCTTGATTATTGGATGCGAGATTTTACTGATACAACGAAAACCATGCGTATAGTGCAGATAGATGCCGAGTGGGCAAATGCCGCCTTGCCACCGAACGATATAATATTGCCTCTGGCATCCTCGTCATTTGGCATCAACAACGACAACCCATTGGGTATGATAGTGACAACTTTTATCTCAGATGCGATGTCAAGAATTCCATACATGATGAACATAGGTTTCAATGTCTTGACTCCTACGGTGAGGCCGAACCATAACTTTACTACTTTATCCAATGTTCCCAAAGACGTCACAGATATCCACATTAAGCGCTTCCGTTATGGCTACAGTTACTCTCTTCAAGGCTCTACGAGACGTTTGGCAGTAGCAATTCTCGTTCTACACATGTTGTTAGCCCTAATACACGCGGTGCTTGTTTTTCGACACGGATACACAAACAATATCCTCAAGTCACTTACTGAAATTCTCGCACTCGCAATTAACTCTCCGCCATCTTCAAATCTCGATAATACATGTGCTGGAATTGAGAGAGTTGATACATATAAAAGGATAATAAGAGTCCGAGAGGTATCCTCATCTCATTTGGGATTGATCGTTGATGATGATGGGGATATTACCACTGAGGAGGTGATGGCGGATAAGAAATATGGAAGTCTACGCAAGGAGTGAGACGCGAAATATAGAGAAGATAGACATGGAGAATTGGAAATGGGGGAAGTTTTATGTGCGGAGCAAAATTGTTGGTTCTTATATCTTATGGTTGCATCTTCAAGGTTTGTGGACTGTAATCTTACATCCGAAACCACAAATATTCTGGGCAATTTTACACGAATTCAAACTTTTACGATAGTACCATTATAAAACGTCCTACCACAGATAAGATAACACAACGAAGGAAAATAAATATACCTTCAAACCCCAAAACACTACGACTCATTTCAAAATCTGTAGTGTGACAGTTGAAGAAAGCGGAAAGAGGCCAAATTCGTTTTTGGAGGAGGGGTGCATTTATTAACAAGTGATTGGTCGTAGATAGCGATCAGCCGGCCATGCGTTTGGCTGTGATGCAAGTAGCTTTCTGGCCTCCCCAGTGGGATTCGTGGTTGGTGAAGGTGTAGCAAATCGTAATTGCAAAATCAAGAAGCCGGAAAAAGCAGTATTGTACCTTTCAAGCCACTTACCCACGACACGTGTAACAAGTACAACACAAGCATTGTGACAACAACTTTACAAAGAGTTCGGCCAAACTTATCGGAATATTCCAAGCGAAAGTAGAAAAAAGATATGAGAGGCTGCACATTCAAGTTCAAAGTGGAAGCTCTAGAACTAGTTGAATTATTCTTGCCATAAGTATGAGGAATATCAAGACAGAAATCATCGACACAGAGAAGCAAATCAGCGATCTGGTCGATTGGCTTATCTCCCGCTACGCATCACGGGTATTGGTCGAGCCAACAATGTACATTGATCTCGAAGGCGTAGACCTCTGCCGTGAGGGCTCGCTTTCCATCCTCACCCTTCTGATCGATACAGGAAGCCCGAGTATGCGCGTCTGTCTTATAGATGTACATTTGCTAGGTTCACAAGCTTTCAATACCACTGGCATGAAAGGGAAATCGCTGAAGGACATTCTCCAAAACGAAAACATTCCAAAGGTCTTTTTCGACATTCGCAACGATTCGGATGCCTTGTATGCACATTTTGGCGTGGCACTACAAGGGGTAGAGGATATTCAACTTATGGAGAGTGCTGCGAGAGTAGCGACGAGTTCTAGGAAGTATTTGAACGGTCTAGCCAGATGTATTGAGCAAAGCGGGTTAGATAGTCACGATCTAAGGAGCTGGAAGCTGGCAAAAGAAAAAGGAGCCCGATTGTTTAAGCCTGAATTTGGTGGTTCCTACAAGGTTTTCGAAGAACGCCCAATTTGTAACGACATCATCTCTTATTGCGTTGGGGATGTCCAGCACCTTCCTGATTTGTGGAGCAAATTCCGTTCAGGAACCGTGAGGTGGCAAGTTTTGGTTAGCATCGAAACCAAAACGCGCGTTGAAGCGTCTCATAAGCCGGAGTACCAGCCTCACGGCCCAGGTAGAACCTTAGCTCTGTGGAGCAAAGATCAGAATAAGACTTTGGATGATGAGTGGAATTACGTCCCGCCGCCTCCAATTTCTTTAAAAAGAAACATCTATTGGAGTTACTATTACGATTGTGAAAACGAGCGTAATTATTCCGACAATTCTGACTGAGCGTCGTCGGATGGTTACTGCAGCTAGCCACTTGGATCCTATGTTGCCAGAATACTGTACTGATGGGACATGTAAAGAGACTCTCTGCCTGTACTAGTACAAATTGAGAGATATACGAAATCGCAAAGCTCAGGTATAGGGAGATTTCTTTGAAACCCAATGTTTTGCAGAAGATATTTATTTCAGTAGTTGTTCAAATTCACTCAATATTTATAAATAATTGTGTCACATTGCACGTCTGAACATGATTGTGACAGTCCCGCGAGTGTAAATTTCCCATATGATGGAATTCCAATGAGAAATAGAGCGCCCAAGAGAAAGGCGTGCAAATTGCAATATAGAGTAATGCTGGAGAATGTATAATGCAAGCCAAAAGATGGAGTAATCGGGAGATATCTGCTAGCGCTTGAGCACCTGCACACTTCTGTGTACATCCAGCGTTTCTTTCTACATTCCTCACTGTCTTGATCTCATACGAAATCTACTTCTAATCTTGTGTCACTTTTGAACTTCAATTCACCTCAAGCCTGTCCTGGCATCCTTACATGCTCTATTTCGGCCTCGACTAACATTTAAATTTTCCTCTACTAGCGTTTATCAGCGTTTACTAAATTTTCTCCAATTTAATTGCAAACACAAAATTACATTCCTCTATTCATATTATGTATTAAAGCAAATCACTTGAACATGGCGACCTCTCCATCCAAACTGATCTGTTTTTCATTTACTCGTAAGTAATCTCGTCACGGAAAATCGCAGTGGCTAGTCGATGACGAGGTGATTTTCATCAATCTCGCTCTTATTCCATAGAACTTCCGCCTTAGCCAGATTATCAGCTGCTCCTGGGACGAGGTCTGCGAAGGGAAGTCACATATTGATGCTTGGTACGAGCGCATGCTTAGCATATTGTCATGGAATTCCTCTATAGAGTTCCATGGTAGCCTCTGTGGATGAATAGAGGCAGTAAAACGGCGTTCCTAAAGGAATTGTGTCATTAAATGACTACGAAAAAGAGAATGCTGCGAGGGATGAAGCAGAGATGTAGTAACGACACAATTGAACACTAGATTTGGAGCTTAAAAGAAATGGGTCTTTCTCTTCTCACACCAAATCCTATCCAAAATAACAACCTATATTTTCTACTCCGCGCAGTGCAATTGAGGTATAGAAGACTCTACATGCAATATAATGGAGCAGAATTCCCGTACTAATTACCCATCTCCGTTCTCTCATAAATTTTTTGTGATATCTTATTGCGCTTCTTGAAAAATCTAATCTGCAGAGAGGAATGATTTTCTATACCCCTAGCTTTGTTTAATATAGTCTAATCATATATTCAATATAAATTGCCCTATTTACTACTCGGTAATTTACTCTTCTCACATCAGACATCAAGGGCTTGCGTCTTACGCATATGTATGTTATCCAACCGTTGGAGACAATTGTTGGAGAAATTGAAGTGAGCCAATAATCCTCACATTCAAACAATCAACTACACGTGAGATAAGCAAAGTATATCTGGGAGTAATTGTATAAAGCTGGCTTTTCTACATTTCGAGAAGAGTAAAATCCAGCACCTGATATCATCACAACGTTCCCGTGGTAGATCAAAAAGATGCAGCTGTTCCAGTCAATGAATATTCCCTTAGGGTTCTTAACCGGTCAAGTGGCGCTCGCCCAAGTTAAAGATTTTGAAATCAACTTAGAGCCACATCGAATGCTTCAACTGGTGTCTCAAACCCAACTTCCGGCCGTCGAGGAATATCCTGGACTTGGTGGCTCGCTCGGCATTGATCTGAGTGTGTTAAAATCGATGCAGAAGGAATGGACGACCACTTTCGATTGGGCTACGGAGCAGGCTGATTTGAATCGGTTCATATGCCTATCCAAGCTAATCATACTCGGCACGTGTTCATGTATGTAATGATCTTGATAGGGTATAATCATTACACGACAACGATTGAAGGATTAACGATCCATTTTGTCCACCACAAGTCTAGCGAGCAAAATGCAATACCGCTTATCCTGAACCATGGATGGCCTGGAACTTTCATGGATTTTCTTCCAGTGATTGACCCATTGACGACAGCATCCAGCATATCCAATAAAACCTCAGCTTCCTTCCATGTCGTGGTCCCTTCACTACCAGGTTACGCATTCTCCAGTGCACCACCTGCCACCTGGACGCTAAACGATACAGCACGCATTTTCAACACTTTGATGACTGACGTGTTGGGATATGAGACTTATGCTGCTCATGGGTCAGACTTTGGTAGTAATGTAGCGTACAACTTATATAACAATTTCAACAAGTCAGTACGCGCAGTTCATCTTACTGGTATACCAATCCTTCCATTAAGCCCAGTCGAGTTCCTCAAATACAACATCACTCTCGATGCAGATGAGGAGTTCCAGGAAAATCTGGTCCTGCGTTTCAACACAGGGTATGTTATCGAACAGAGTACCAAGGTAAGAATGCTATGCAGGTGTACTATCCTGCTGTAATTCTTTATCCAGAAAATCGCAGACTGACTCAATAAACAGACCAACACCATTGGCTTGGCGCTTCATGATAACCCCATTGCACAAGTGTCCTGGATGGCAGAGAAGTACATCTCCTGTAAGATTTTCAAACCCTCCCCCGTCTTCCGATTGTATCTCAAGCTGAAATGCCTGAAGGGTCCGATCCACAAGCAGGAACATCACCATCTGTCCTCACACACAATGAAATCCTTCGCCAAGTTTCTCTCTACTTTTTAACCAAGTCTTTCATATCATCTATTTTCACCTACCCGCAGAATACCGACGCATATAGTTCAAGCTACAGCAAAGCGCAAACCGATGCACCAATGCTGTTTAGCAGCTTCAAATACAGCGGTGCATTCTGGACAGAAAAAGTAGTCTCATGGGCGGGAAACCTAGTGACTTATAATTGTGAGTCTTTCTCTTTCTTAACTATTCCAATAAAATTCTCGTGGCGCTATGCCCTTCTTCCTGCTAACGAGACCGTAGATCATAACTTCGGTGGACACTTTCCGGGATTAGATAACCCGCCAGCTTTGGTTGATGATATAAGACAGGTTGGAAATTATTGGTCTTATTAATTAGGACATTGAATGTTGGTTTGTTGAAAAGGCAAAGTATCATTAGCTACTACTAAAGATATACACGTGAAAAATCTCACCACTTTGGTAACCTTACTATGATATTTTCTTCAATGATAATTGAAAATATTCCTGCCTTCTAACACCCATAAGAGAAAGAAAAACTCGAGAATACTTTTCTCAAGTCTTTTATTCAGATCGACACGAATTTAAACATTAAACCTCTTCTTGTTGTGCATAGATAAAAGAGATAAAAACACACACGAACAAAATATGCACTACATATACCGAGAGCGTCTGAACCCCCATCCAAGTAATAAACTCAACCCCCTCACCACATCTCAGCCCCTCAGCCCCAACCAACCCCCGAAGCAAGCCATAATCAACACAAGTGTCACGGCCCACAAAATGCGATGTGCAACAAAGACACCTCTCTGTTCCCTTCCATCCCCTTTCGATCAAGAAGTGGAGAGAAGCGGAGTTTTTGTGGAAACAGGAAGGGGGGCATGGTGGTATTAGAAGGTGTAGGACGTCAGAATTGAGGGGAAGATCAAGGGCAGTGCGGGAAGGAAAAGCATTGATTTTGGTGCTATGTTGGGGATCAGTCTTCCGGTCTGGGTTCAGATCGCGATGGGTGTGGGGTTGTGGGGTAGATTGGGGTGAGATTGTGGTCTAGATGCGGCCAAGGAGCGGGCGAAATTCTGGAGTCGCTTTCTGGGTGGAGGAAAGGTATATTTCATGGATTTGGGTGGGGAAAAGGAGTTGGAATAAGGATGAATATGGTCTCATCGGAAATTTGCAGGTTTCTTGCGAAATCTCCCGCAAAGTATCTTCCCTCTCCTTGCGTAACCTTTCTCCACCTAGGCACATTGTTAACTTCCTCTCCTGGAAAGGGAGACATTTCGATGCCCCACCCAGTCAGCACTTATACCATCTCAATATCTGATACATGATGCCAAGAATGCGGCGTCCAATTGTACGATGCGTATCCCTTCCGGAATCTTCTCTTCAACCAAGATAGCTCGGTCGCGACCATCGGATGAAAGACTCCGATAATCATTCCGAGTGATGATTCGGTTGGAACTTGGCGAGCGATGTAACTAGAGGTTTTTACGGGATGATACACGTGCGGGATTCGTTCGCTCGGGGATGGTAAGTAGGTTCTAAAATACTTTGGACAGGGGGAAGTTGTTTGTGGTATGTTTCATGTAATCCCAGGGTTGAGTGCCAATGTTTTGAAAAAGGGTCCCAAAAATGTACATCGCAATATCCTCGATCTAATAGTCTACGCCCTATCGGTTAATACCCACGATCAGCACTATTACTGTCAATTGATCCGTGGCCTGGTCTAACTAGCTAAAAGGAATAATCGGCAAGCCCAGTGATCTAGATTGGCTGATTAGGTTAGGTTTAGGTATTATTGCACCAGAAATAGCCAAGGCCCAAAGGAAAGTCTAGCATTATTAAACTCATCACCGCATTTACAATATTTCATGGAGAATCGGGTAAGTGGTTCTCACGAATGCCCAATCCAGCCCAAAAGTCTATCTAAGCCAATTTTTCATTCTCTCAATCTCCAATCTTTAATTTCCACAACATGAGCCTCAGCTTGAAACGACAATTCTGCAGCGTGGCAAGCGAAGCCTGTTTACCATGTGATGGTAGGTATCTACTCTGCCTAGCTATATGCGTATCTTTCCGTGATGGGCCCTTCCCAGAGTAAGTGCCTCTAGGAAGTCAAGGTATTCACCCCAGGAAAAGTTTTTTTCTCTCGGGAATTCCAGAGGTGTTATAGCAGCTAAGGACAATTTTCATACACTTGGTGATGTTGTCAACAAACTCAGAAAATAGATTTCTGCGCTAGGATATTATCTCCAGGTGGCATTCGATTAGCCTATCAGATCCAATCATCTTACAAGCGCCGCCTGGAAATACCTCTCTACACCTCTCTCATAAATGACCTACGCTCCTCACATCTGCACCTCCTCACTCGTGTTTACTCTGCCTCCACATTACCCACTCAAGTCTATGCAACACTCGGTGCTGATCACATTACAGCACACAATGTCACCCCATTCGCGTTACATGAAGTTGCACAAGTATGTAATAAATGCAATGAATAGTATTCACTAGCCTAATAATCATGTCTTTTCTCGAAGTCTTCTTTGAAGAAGTTCCCCAAGTCTAAAATACACACAAATAAAGCTCCACCACAATCATTTCATTCCAGGGCGTCAAGGGTACAGCTCGCAAATGTCTTCAAATTTAATCAGAGACCAAGCGAGATCCAGGCCGAGGTGAGCCAGGGTCGCATGAAAATCCACCCATCCATTCAATCATTATTCCATAATAATCGTCCATTTTCCTCCTTCATCCACATCCATATCAGATATTGTTCAGGAAAAAGAAAAGAAAAGTCCCATGGAATCCCCAGATGGTATCATATCATAAGATCAGAACAGCCATTAGAGAACCCTTTTCAGCGACCCGAGCCAACCAATAGCTCCCCTCACCGACCAAAGTATGAAATTTTCATAACCAGATAGTGTTTTGTATGTCGCTCATGCGCCTGAAAATGTAGGTAGTAGAAAAACATACGCAGAAACGCGATTTTGTTCGCTGGTATTGGCACAAAAAATAAGTTGAAAGAAAGTCAAGAAAAAGAAAATTTTGAAAATATCATGTGAACATAAAGCCGGAAGATCAGCAGAAAAAGAATTAATGGATAGCAAGGCTGAGAACATTCCAGTATCTCGAGAGCCAATGCCATTTGCGAGAAGGCCGTATCAGTGTTCAATATTTGGTGTAGTAATAAGCATAATAAACTAGAAATTTCTCAATGAAGAGATTTGGCGTAGCTACTGGAAATCCGGAAAAAATCCACTGCAGACTGGCCACCCCTCAAAAAAAAAAGATATCCGGAGTGTGTATAATATGATTATTCGTAGTACCGTGGACGCTCTTATTGAGGAAAGCCGGTCATATGGCGAGAAGATGGTCGCTCACGATAGAGCTCCAAAATACGATTGGCAGTGGAAACCATCTGAGAAAGTTGCTTGAGAAGGGGATCAGCAGGGGCAACATTGGTGATGCGCATAAAGAGATGCTCGAGGCGTTGAATATAAATGTTCATGATCTTAGGAACCAGATCTGCGACTTGATCATCCTGCAAATAATATTAGTATACATTAAACACCAACGGAGTACATGAAACTTACAAGATATCCACTGACCATCTTGATCTGGAAGGAGTTCAAGATGGTTTCGGTCCAGGCAAGACGTTGATTCATCAGATCATCAGTCAACTCAATGGTGATGATAGCGCCAAGGCTGAGGAGCAAAAGTGGGCTAAGCTCAGTGATGAACTTTGGAGAGAATCTACAGAAGTATCTTGCAAAGAACTCTTGCTCCCTACCAGTTTGCAACCAACGGACAACAGCATCTTCGAATCTACCCTCTTGCATGGGGGCTTGAATGTGCTTGAACATCTCCTCATACTCAAGCTCCTGTGGCGACTTCTCTTCGACAACAGGAGGAGCTGCGAGTGCTGAGGAAACAGAAGGTCTGCTGGAGTTGTGACCTATTCCAGGGCTAGCACGGTGAGATGAACCCTGTCTATCTCTCTGTTGAACACGCAAGAATTGAGCTTGGAAGTCAGATTGTGCAGAAGCCATGGATGAAATGGTCTCAGTCAAGCCGTGGACAAGTTGAGTCAATTGTTCGATTTTAAGGCTGTCGGCATGTCGTTGACGTTCAATGTTACCAATCTGTTCTTGTGCTTGGCGGTGAACATCAGCTGCGACACGTTGAGATGTGTTGACTGCCAATTGGGTGAAAGCAGGAGTGATGCTGTTGTTCAAGAGAGTAGCAAATTGCTCTTCGAAAGAGAAAGAGACACTCTTGGCCAAGGTTTCTGACATCAGCTTTAGAAGTTGAGGTTGTTGCATAACCTTGTTGACAGCATCTGGAAGGACCTTTTGCAATTCTCTTGGCAAGGTTTGATTCAAGTGACTAACAATAGCTGGAGCAACTCGTTGATCGACGGTCTTCAAGGTGATATTTTCAATGGAAGGTACGATAGAGTTTTCCAAAGCTCCATTGACAATACGTTTCAATGATTCTTCCATGTTGCCAGTAAGAGTGCTAGAGACAAGGCGAAGAACAGCATCCTGCTTGGCATCAGCGACGGCAGTTTGGGTGCGTCTGTCATCCTTGATTCTCTGATCCAAAGTGTTGAAGGAATCATTAAGTAATTTTTTCACTTCTCCAGAAACGCGACCTTCAATCTCCTTGAGAACTTCATCTGTCAAGCCAGGTGCTGACAAACTTGAAGAGGTACCAACATCTGGAATAATATTCATATTTGCGCGCGAAGTACTGTTGTTTCTTGATGCTAAATTATTCTCTGTTGCGATGTTTTTGGTGTGAGAGGAATTTGATAAAGATTCGGAATTTGAGTTGGCCTTTCGTCGCTTCTTCTTTTCGGCTTTATTGTCAGTCCCGCTAGCGCCGGCAATACTACCGTTGGCAAGTGCGACCGGAGCTTCCTTTTTCTCAGCCTTCTCTTCAGCCTTGGGTGCTGAAGAAGATGGCTCGGTCTGCGCAACCTTCTTCGTTTCCTTAGGAGAGCTGTCCTTGGTAGCTGGACGTTGAATAATCCTAGTAGGAGTAGGGACTGGCGCAGGTGAAGGCTCTGGTGCTGTTTCGCCTGACTCGGATGCAATTGGCGCGGTGCTGATTTCCTTCAATGTATCAATAGTAACAGCTCCAACTCTATCAGCCACAACTGCAGAGATGCACTTGTTGTTGACATCCCAGCCTAGATCGGCTTGCTTGATGGTGAGGCAAGTCACACCCTTGGAGTGCATAGCATACAACTCAAACAAAGTAATTGGTTCTCCACGAGCAGGCGGGGAAGCAGGATTCTGTAAGATGTCCAAACTTCTGAGATTACCTTTGCTGGCAAATGAATATTCTCTCATGCCACTGACAACAGCAGTAGAATCTGGCTTAGAAACACTAGAGTCATTGGCTGCAAGCTTCTCAACGTATTCAGCTTGAGTAACAGTGCGTGGAAGGTTGTATTTAGGGGCAGAAAGGTGGAGGAAATAGATCGAATTTCGTGTAGGGTGTCCGACCACAATTACACCGGTTGCAGGGTGATACAAGACGCTACAAACAGCATCCGATTCTTTGCTGTGAGGCAAGTGGATTTCCTGAACAGGCTTGCCTAATGCAAGATCCCACAATTGTAAAGTATGATTTTGCTTCATACCAACAATCATATAGCGCAGTGGACCACCCTTTTGATAAGGGCGAAGCTTATCAACAAACAAGACCGAAGTAGGCCATGATTTTTCAGTTGCGGGAGTTGTGATGAGAGTCGTAAGTGGCTCTTTGATCTCGACGGGAGGAGCCTTTTGGTGAAGCTCACCTTCCGGGATCTGAGTCAGAGGGCGAACATCCCAGAACTTGACTCGTCCAGCCTTGTCAAGTGAAACAATAGTTGTATCATCCTCACTGAATGTGAAGTCTTTGCCTGCCTTGCCGGTGTTGACCTTGAGAGATCGGTGGGCGAGGTAGCGGTCCGTATCAACGATACGCTCTTTTCCATTTTTCAGGAAGGAGTTCTTCATGATAACAGATGGGTAGATGATTTGGATGGACTTTCCGCGTCCGACGGCGAAAAACTCAGGATGATTTGAGCTCTTTCTAGCTCTGGTCTTGAGTACACCGCCAGCTGACTCATTGTCTGGAGTTTGAATAGGAGGAAGAGCAAAGCCATGCATTTCAGGATGGGTTTCCTCTATAAAATCTCCTTCGCCGTCCTTGACAATAGCCCAGTAAACAGTGCCACTAATACCAGTACCGATGATAGTTTCCTTGAGATCCGCTGGGGCACTAGACGTCGAAACGTTGAAGATACGATCGTGGGTTTCAGTGAAAAGTCGAGAATCCTTGCCATCAGCCTGTCTAATGATACGAATGCCTCCGTTCTTTGACATGCCATAGACAATAAAGTTTGAGGAGGCAGTGACTAGAGTGCGATCGATTTGATCAAACTCTTTCTTGAGACGAGCGATATCCATAATGATTTCGTCACGGAAACTAGGACGACCTTCTTCACTATTTTTGATAGTGATTGAAGTCCATGGTTTCATAGGGAAGTTGAATACCTTCACGACAGTTTCATCGTAATTGGGTGGAGCATCCTCGGCAGCATCTGCACTCTCCCAGCTGTCTGCAATATGGCCATTCGCAGCGTCGTCAATGATTTCTTTGACTTCATTAGCAATTGGAGTAGGCAAATCATCAAGAACAGTGTCGTCCTTGTCAAGCACCTTCTTGATAGCTGTAGCAGCGACTTGTGCACGATCCTCGAATTGTGTCTCGGTTTCAGCAGCAAGCATGTTCCGCAAGTCCTTCTCGATTTCAGCAGTAGTTGCCTCCTGTTCGGCACGAGCTAAAGCTTCTTGAACTTGGTTATCAACTACATCACCGACTTCCTCAAGAGCATGGCTGACAGTTTCCTTGCCTTTGCCATTGGAAGCTAAAGCTGGGCTTGGGGCGCCAATGCCAATCAGAGCCTCCAATTGAGTACGCCCGTCAGGGAGTGGTGTAGGTGGTCCAGAGGATGCAGCAGGAGATCCAAGCTTACGCTTAGAGAAAACCTGGCCAGGACTATCGTTGTTGCTTCTCTCGTCCATCTTGCGCTTGTTGTCAGTTGAATCTTGTCGCTTCAAGATCTGGAAAGCAGGTGCAGGAATATTTGAACTTGATGGACCACCCGCGGTTGCCTTTGGGGTGCGATTGCGTGGAGACGAGGCTGCCAATTCCTCGAAAGGATTAACATAGGTGAACAATCCCTGGTTGTTTCTTGGCTGAGGAGTGATATTGTCCTTGCTGAGAGGTCTATCAATCTTGCCCTCGAAAGCGGAAGATCCCATCATACTCATGTCCATGTCAATCTTCGTATCTTCCAGAGTTTGTGCCAAATCACCAACATCGTCCAAAGAGCTGTTTGCTTTACTTGGAGGTGACAATGCCTTCTCAGTATTCAAATGTGGCGATTCATTGCCAGTTTGAGGTGGCTTTGGTTGATTGAGAAGACGAAGGAGATAAGCCTGTGTATCGGCAGGTGGAGAAGTCGCAGCTGCGAAGCTCGACTGGGGTTGGGAAGCGTTGGCAAATTGCGGACTTGTTTGAGTCATTTGCGGGGTAGAAATTGGCTTTTGTTGTGCTCCTCCCATGAGTGCAGCGAGAAGATCTTGACCGCCACGATTACCAGCGCTGACTTGACCAAGAACATCGGAGTTTCCACCGAAGCTCATGGACGACTCGCGAGATGGAGGGAGTGGTGTGCCGATAGGTGCTGCTTGATGAGTTGACTTGCTCGCAGAAGGTTGGCTGAACTTCAGCAAATTGAGTAAGCTTGAAGTACGATTATCGTTGGTTGAGGTACCAACTGGGTTGGCAAGACGGGGTTCTGCATGTGGGGTATCAACAGGACTCATGATAGAAGAACTATGATGAGGTTGTTGACCATGTACAGGAGGGGTGGGAAGTGGCGAGGAAACAGAAGGTTGTTGATAATGAGGAGGCAATTGTTGATTTTGACCAAAGAAGCCGCTGTTATTGTGATTATTGTTGTTGTAATAATTATAACTTGGCTCTAAATGAACAGGAGCAGCCTGCTGCTGCGGTTGCTGCGATTGATTTTGCTGTTGTCGGAGCTGAGCAAATAGAGAATCCAAACCACGACCATCATTACCACCAGAACCTGTCGGATATCCAGACATCTTGAAAAAATGAAGCGCGCTCAAGGCGTAATATTTTGAATGAAAATTAAATTGAATCGATCAATATCGAGAAGAAAGTTTTGAGTATGTAACGAAAGGATTTGTTGAAGAAACAAAGATGAAAAAGAAGATAGCCGATAACTTTTTTTCAGCGATCGACAACAGCTCTAAACTTGTAAATAGAGACAAGGCAGAAACTGTCCTCAATAACAAAGGTATTGAAAGCTTCGAGGTTGAAGTACCAAACGAAGGATTTGTTGATGTAAGTTATGGAAGAGATTTTGGGTTGAAGATGGAGGTTACGGGTGAGGGTAAAGGTAAGGGTAGAGGTAGAGGTAGAGAGGTAGTAGGTATGTAGAGTTTTGTTTGATAAAGGTGAGGGAGGATCGGATCAGATGTGAGGCGAATGTGTGAGGTAAAAAGCGCGTAAAGCAGGTAACCTTGGATAAATTGATAGCCAAGCTTGGACTACCTCCTGGCTCTTTCCGTATATAAAGTTGTAGTTCCAGTGATATAATTGGACGATAGACGCTGATGCGTCAAGGATTACTCGCTTATCTAAACCGACCAATTGTTAATCCATCTTATTTTATCGCGCGAAGAGATCTAATTGTATACCGTCATGAACACAAATTCTCAAATACTGAAACAAATACAAACGTTATGATTTCAAAGATATTATTATAGTCATACTATCAAGTATTACAATAGAATCTTCTTTTTCACCTCGCTCAATACACCAACGGGAAAGGACCCCTTTCCCCTGTCGATCGCACTAAGTACTTGGTACATATTGTGATTCCTTATCACATTCTGTTTGCATATTCCAAGGGCCATTGCATGCCCTCAACGGATGATCGTATAATTTCATACAATTACGACCCTTGGCCCCAGTTGTTTGAAATCACACTGCGCATACTCCCGTTAAAATGTTTTGTCTGAGAAGGTACGCCATGAACTTCTACAATCCCATTAGGGGTGAGCCTAAATCAACAAATACAATATCAATAGATATTTGAATGACTATTCTTATCAACAAAACTAACCGCTCAACACAGTTGGCTTCCTCTCCTCTTCATTCCCACGAATGCATCTCCAATATTCATCTTCCTCTTCTTCATCTGCACCTACTTTCTCAACCGACCCTGCGTCTACTGTTCAATTCTCTTGCTCATCCTCTTCGCCTCCTCCTGTCACTGGGCCGATCACTGCTTCTTCGACTTCAGTAGCAACTGGTTCTTACCTCGTTCCTCATCGTATTCATCCGCAGAGATAAACAATCAAACAGCTCTCTCCAACGAAACCATAGACAATGTTTTAATGTACGCCGGCGCTTTCAATAAGACCGCAATCGCATTAGCAGGCACAGCATTAGAAGATGCGAAGAAGAACCTGGCCAGCAAAGAATGGACGGGTATTGGAGTCGAATGGTTGAGAAATTTATTGGGGAAGAGAGAGTGGAGGTTAGATTGTGTGGATGTGTATATCAGGCTCTGATATGTCCAACTTGTTCATTGAAATATAAAGGGAGAGGATGGTAACATCATGTTCGAAAGTATAATGAAAACTAGACTGTTTATATTCACAATACTTTGAGGAGTCGTGGGAAAGAAACATAGCCGTATTATCATGGGAAAGAAAGCTCATGTGGGTCTGACATGAGGATGGAACTGGTTCGGTTTACATTTTGGGATTCGGATTTTTTAGCATAGGTCGTCGGAGCGGGGTGTTGGTAATTTGTGTATACTTATATCAGATTCGGTAGGCGTCTTGTACAAGCGTGTTTTGAGATTGCAAATTGTTTCGTCAAGTCACATAACACCACTGCGGCAATTTCTTGACACTGTCCACACATATATTCAACAACGTCTCTTTCCTGTCCTCACTTCTTTAATCGATACAAATTCACTATGCCCCGTTCTCCATTCTTAATGTCCAAGCACTAGGTACATGTAGTAGAAACATCAGCTCCTACCATCACTTTTCATACCTCTCCCTTTTCTCCCCTTCCCCCCTCCCTCGCCCACCCGGAACTTCATCTCTCCCCATCCTATTCGCATACCACCCCAACTCCCATCTCCTCCTTCGTACCCCCCTTTCCACTTCATATCAATATCAACTCATCACCTCACAACACTTCATACATATATTCCCTCACAACACTTCATACATATATTCCCCCACCACACCTCACACCCCACCCGCACATCACTCCTCGAATCCCCCTATTCCCTATCCAATCTCTCTCCCATACATCATCACATCTCATCACCCCTTCAACTTCTCCCTCCTCAATCCCCAACCGCCCCAATCATCCATTCACAGCACTTCAATCCCACCCCGATGAACCCGGATGCAATATGCAATACTCAATCAACACAACACCACTTCCCTCCCGCCCCAAATTTATCTCCATCTCCATCCATTCTCGTACAGAGAACCCCACGCTTCCTGATCAACTATTAGATGGATCTACTTCTACTAAACCAGTAGTTTACTATTCATATCCTAGTATAGATGTCAGATCAATAAGTAAATTATACGTAGCATCCACAAACATACTATACTGTGATACAATATGGTTAGTCTCCGAGCCATATCCTAGCTATCCCTATTTATATTAATCACTGATGTAACAAGTTTCTATCAAATCAATCACAGCATCCATTATCTATTACACAAAACCAAAGTTACTGCACACGTTCGATTTGCTTCGGAAAATCTGATTCGATCATTGTAATCTGATTTGTATACAATATATCTAGATATCCATATACAATCCATATATATGCACCATCCACTCCATTTCTTTTCTCCACACATGCAAGCCCAAGAGACACACAGTCCCGATCACTCGACCTCCTCATCTTTCCTCCGCATGCAATTATTGCAGCTCGACCGAGAACTCTACGACTCTCATGTCTTTCTTCTCTGCCAACCTACTATTACCATCACCGTTTCCATCCACCCAGCCATTCGTATAAGAAGAATTGGCGGGCATGAGTATTGTATCCTGATGTATCCACAAAATCCCGCACGGGGAGTGAGTTTGTGTCTCTGCTCATCTTATCTCATCTTGTCATATCATCTCATCTGATATACACCTCGCCTCATCGACCAGGTTCCAATATGTAGACACCTATATATACAACAAAAAAGTAAACATCCACAAAAAAAAAAGACGAATCGCACTCCAATACGCCTATTAAAATGCCCTTTGCATTCATCCCCTGCAAGTACTCAGTACTCCATTTCGTATGATCTTGAAAATGCCAATGCCAATATGTGCTCGCGTGATGTGGTTGACTATGCTGTATGTTCAAAGGTTGTGTGGGTATCATTTTCTCATGTGCGATTCCTTCCTCTGTCTATCTTTATTCTTTCTTCCCCCCCCCCCCCCTTTTTTTTTTTCATAGACCTCTCCTGGTTTTCAAGATTCCTAAAAATCATTCATAGAACAGAAAGCCCATCCAGAATCACAAAACGTTCAAAAGATTTCTCAGTCCCGCTTTGCGACCACCACCAGATTGGATACTTCGAGGCATGTGTGGGTGGCTTTCATCTCGGGTTTCTAGACCACTTTCGTGGATATTGATTTGGGGTTCAGGAATCCATTCTTTTTGTTCGGGGTTCCATCTGTGGCTTTAGGGATGTTAGTTTTGTACTTTGGAAGTATTAATGATGGGATGAAAGAAAACTTAAAAAAAAACTTACCCCTCATGTAACGTCTTCGTTAAAGCTCTTGGACTATACTCATCCGTGAGTACCCTGTCAAAACTATATGGTACAAGGGCCGGCACGCCCTCAAACTCCGTCTCTCTCAATGGATAGATATCTCTCGTTCTGTAACGATGATAATTCTTACAGCTCCAAATTCCTGGCTGTGTACTGGGGTTCACTTCTGCAAGTCCAGTGATATCAATGAACAATCCATTGCTCACGTCAATCCATCTCGCATCAATGACATTCATGCCATCACCCCTCACTCTCTCTACATGATTAGGATTGATATCCAATAAATATTCTCTCGTAACAGTCGTTCCATCATCCGCTCTCGCCGTATAATTATGCATCGTCATGTTCATATTCTCTCCCAACCAAGCCAACGTAGCAGCCGAAACCTGTGTATCCAAATCCCAATCCCACGGCATAATTTTGCCATTCCACCACCAACCTAGTAACGTCCCATGCGCAATCCATGTCTCGATGTTTCTTTCGCGGAATGTGGTAAGATAGGATCTAATTAGATATTGAAGAGAATCTTGCTTCTCTTCATAAGTGACTGGGTTTCCTTGGAAATACCGTATGTCATAATGTCCTAATATATCGTTTCCACCTGGCTCGTGAAAGTACTTTGTGTCGTAGTGTTCGGTCTTGATTTTAGGTGGGAAAGCCGGTTCTCTCTCTTCGACCGCTGCGGATGGCGCTTCGTTTGGTCGTGGGGAAGCGTGTGTACATGAGGTAAGGAGAATAGATGTTGTGGCGATGGCGCCGAGAAAAGTTGGAGGGCGCATTGTAGTATTTTTGAGTGAATTTTCGTGGTGTTCGCCCGTGTCTCTTCCTTCTCCCTTCAATTCTTCACAAAACTCGCGAATATGAAAAAAATAAAATAAACAAGCTTTCCAGAAAACAATCGCGCGCTTTCCAATTAACGCAATTCCCCAAATTATTCGAGCAACAAAGGTTCAATGGCTGAATCAAATACACCTTGCTGGATACAAGCGGGAAAGCGCTTGATATAATAAGCCAGGAGTGTGCTCGTGTGCCTCACTTCCGAGATTGAATAATGCCAAGAGAAGATCCAAGCAGCCAAGAGACAACTCAAATGAAATCGAATACGAGGTAAACTCTTTGAAGGAGAGCGCTGTGAAAATCGATAGGAGCTTGGTATTGTGTCAAACTTGTATGCATGCAAGATGATGAAATTGTTGCGGCGCAAGTACTCGTTCGGTTGTTGGAGGTTGGGAATACCAATTTTAGTAAGAGAGAAAGAGTGGTGAGAGAATGAGAGAGAGGAAGCGATAGAGGGCAACGAAAAGGACGAGAACAAATCAAGAAACCAAATGGAATCAAAAAAGTATGAGTGGAGAAGAAAGGAGTTTTGTGGACATTTCAATCCGACCATGATCTAGAAAAGGAAAAGAGTGGTAGGTATCTGATCTATTAAACAACAAATTTTCGGACTTTATCCCATTTCTTTTCTTCTCTTTGATAGCGAGAAGATTTATTACTATGCATCCCGGTCATGGATTGATTAGACGGGTTGGGATGAATGCGATATGAAATGACATGTAGCCGCGGTAGCGTCGTAGAATCCATTGGCTTTTGTTGGTATGTTCAGCCAATCGGTGGTTGGTTCTACGCGGCAAGTGATCGAAGTGAAGCAAGTGCAATTAGGATATTTCAGATGGATTACGTAGACAAGCTTTTTTAAGTACTTAGGCTGTTTGATACCAGGGGGCTTATATTAAATAGATGGGAATCTTTTCAATGCGAATTAGATGATTAGATCTGATGCTATTATGACTATCTCATGGTCATTGTTTCTATGAAGTAATACCTGAGTACGAAGATGTTCCTCAATCAAGTATTCATGTTCATACTTAGCTGCCTACTGGGTAGATATGATTGTATTGATAGCGATGAGTACGAAGTATATAGAACTCTAATAAGCCTTGTAAAGCTTCCGACAAGGTTCAGCTCGAGTAACCGATAACTTGTTCCATGACCAGGCCAGTGCCATGTTTTCTTGTCAGCCAGGGCTTGGCTACCTGCCGGCGCTAATACCATATATATATATACATATACGTGTTAATCCTTCTTTGCTTTAGCTGCTAGCTATTAACCCATTTAGATCATAAGCTATAGCCTCAAATTCATCTCAACTAACAGTCTTTTCTTTCTCTATCTGTATTGCTCTCTCTCTCTCTCTCTCTCTCTCTCTCTCTCTCTCTCATTTTCATAGACAACATCTCCAAACACTTTCATCATGCAATGGCTGAGTTGACCAAAGTTCGTCACCTAGTCAGGGGGGTCATGGAAACACAGACCCTTTAATTACCTAGATAGCCTAGATAGATAAGGAGAGAGATGTATCATGTAACTCGCTAATAAGGGAAAGGAACATGGAGTCAACAAATCATAAATGATATTTCGTACGCGTCATCTCCATACCAATTCGGATAATAAAGACGTTCCAACTTCCACGACAGATAAATTGGATGGATAAACGCTTCCTTGTGTGTTTTTGGCTGCAAAATTCCACTGCAATGAAAGCTAGCGAGGCTAGGATGCAAATTGATTTTGAATACGACTTGTTGAAACGTTAGAGGCCACGACGTGAAAGGTTTATTTACTTTTTATCGTTGACCAATTTTGGAGTTTAGAGTAGATTCGTGAATGTACATGGAAAGGAGAAAACTAAAGCCGATGATCAAGGAACATCTAAGTCAATTAATTCTCTGTCCCATCAAAAAGGTACACCTGTACATCATATTTCATTTTAAACCCATTTAAGCCTCACGAGTCAAGACTTGAGACTCGACAGTGCACCTCGATGCCATCACTAAATATGCCAAGCGTCTACCACCAGTTAACGTTAAAAGTCTAATAATTTCTTAAATATAAAAATCCACGTTAGATTCGTGGTCGCGTACGTACTCAGTCGTGTGCTCAGTCGTGTGCTTCATTACTCTGTCTAGCCGGCCCTGTTGTCAGACTTCAATAATTTTCATGATTTGGGGCAATAGATCGGCAGCCTTTCAAGGGTTGTCGTTCGGGGCTGATTGATTGATTGATTGATGTGCTGTAGAGTGATAATTAACGCTGTCGATCTGAATGCATGTATGTAAGTGATTTCCGGGCTGGCAAATTGAAAAATCGTCAAGGTTTGAAAATTGACGAGGATGATATTGGAGGGGAGACTAATCGATTTCTCTGCCTATGTTCAACATCTACAGAATATACACAGTGTATCCTTCCACATCCAATCCGTACTGTCATACCTAGCTATCGCCCTAGAAACACTACCTCCTCCAAACACACACGGCTCAAACCCCATCTTTCCCGCCTTCAGATTTCCCGCTATCTCCATCTATATGGATAACTCGGACTCATACCATCCAAGAAAGTCATTTCTTCCGTTATCCGTTACATGGCCAACTAACTATGCTTATCATCCAAATGATAAGCTCACGGAAGAATCCTTGCATCCAGCTCTCCAGACCCCAAGACTTCAAGCTGACCACTAACTATTCCATACTCGGCATCCCATTCATCAACATCACGAAACAACTGCTATCATCCTTCCCCCACCTCGTCTGGTCTACTTGGTATATAGTATGTAGTGAAGTAGTGGTAACACTACCTGCTGTAAGTAGCACGTAGGTTACGTACTCTGCGCGGAAAATATCACGAGGCTTCGGACTACATCATCCACACATGATAGATATATTGTGGCTTGAAAATAAGCCAAGTTGTGCGAAAGAAATTCGCCGGTCTGTATTATCCGGATAGGTATGTGCATCGCAACATGTACTTGTATACAATGCAATGTCCAGAAACACAAACAAACCGTATTGTATCGTAGCCTTATACCCAATTAGGAAAGCTTCGCGATGATCTTCGTATTAGGTAATCTAAGATATTTGATGTTTCTTCAAAATTAAAAATACACTACATTACACTAGATGAAAAATACGCTTTGAAAGTTCATCGCAATTCTTCATGATGTATAAGTTGATTCTATAATAGAATCAATTGAACTGGGATCTTGCTACAGATGAGCCGGGTCGGGTCGAATTTGAAACGTATTCCGGGGTGTGGGTTTCCGTCTGAATATTTGAAACGTGATTGCGCCGCTGCGCCGCTGGAGTCGCGGGGATTTGGTTGCAAGGGGAGAAGGAGGAAGGAAAAGGAAGGGTTCTAGGCCTAGGGCTTATCAGACTTTGGGGGAGAGCTGGTGTGGCCATGTTGTCTCATCGATTCACGGCTATTGTCATTAGTGCCGGCTGGGGATTTTCCTCTGCTCTCTGTTGTTTCTCTCGTGATTCCAGGTCTTAAAGTAATCTTGGGACATTTTGTTTTGAAATTTGAATCCTTCTCGGCGTTTCTGTCTTGGCCTTTGGGAATTTCTCATGCCATACATGTGATCTTGTCATAGTCGTATATTCCATTTGTATTTCGCTGTTTTTGTCTTCTATGTCTTTCAACATGCGTCCCTGAATAGGATGAGCTATGAAGGCTGTGGCAGGTTCAAAGATAATTATTATGAACGATTGAACAGCATACCAGCCCTCAAGTCTAAAATGTAAGCTCATTCATGCGAAGACGCTGAAAACTGGCGAGTTTCAAGGAAAGGAGGTCCATATGAATACCAAACACCCCTTCCACTAAGAACGTGATCTTCGTTCGGAGTGACTGTGTTATCTGTAGAAGACACTAAAGCTGTTACCAAGTTACGAGTACCTCTTTGTGCACGGTGGAAAGGTGCTCCAGGAGGTGCCTTCTGTCTAAGCTTGCTGACTTTGCAAGAAATTCTTCCCTTAATTTTGAATGGTTCTGCATTATGATTGCTAATAGCTCTCCCGATATTAGAGCGGAAGTATTGCAGCCAATTTTCTGCCCGGGTGACTTCTCTGCCAAAAAGGTGGCTGAAGAGGTCCTGATGTTTGCTCATCGATTGTTCCATACATTGCATATACTCAGGCAAGGCTAGATTCTCAAAGCGAATGGAAGAACCAATAAGGTTGATCAGATTGCCAAACAGTATACTCGATGCTCTTGCGGTAGTGATGGTACTTGCTGACTTGAGCATAGAAAGACAAGCTGATGATAGATTCAAAGCTGGATTGAATCCAGAATTTTGTGTCATCTCGCTCATCTCTTCCCACACCTCGCCGCAAACAAGAAATTCACCAACTGTCCGATGCATATATCTCATAACCGAACTGTCATTCTCATCGCCAGAGGCCCAATCCAAAGCAGCGTTTGCGGGACCACAATCTCTCCCAATTTCGAGAAGACCACAACATCGGCTTTGAATTCGTGCTTCTGTACTGTTGTACAGCCATATGTACTGATCCAAATTCAGAGGAGCGACTGGGCGGGTGAAAGCCTCGTTCAAGGGCTGCATAGCGAATGCAAAAGTGATCACGCCGAGTGGCTGATGCGAAGTGTATGTATTCCAGACATGGAACATCTGCAGTATTTCAGATGCTTGTACCTGGTACTCCGGAAGAGTTCTGGACAACATTCCTCGGTACAGATCTTTCAGGTCCCTAGGAAGTGATTGAAGCTTTGCTTGCAAGTCCATAATTGAATCGCCAGCTTCAAGACCGTCTACAAGAAGTCGTACAACCAAGCGAACCCAGAGAAAAACGCCTTCAGCCTTCAATTTGATCTCCGAAACCAGACCTCCTGCTCCTCGTGGATCAAATCTCGACATCTGAGACATGGCTTGGTGGTTCACTAGATTTCCCCTGATGTACTGATCCATGTCGTGTCTTGTGAGATCTTGCAATCTCAAGGTTGGACAATCCCTAAAGACGTTGGCACTTGCATTAATGGGCCGACTGGACACTGCAACCTTGACATTTCCTCCAGCAAGTGAGCGAGCCAGTTGTGCCAACTCCTTATGATTGCTGGCCAACTCGTCTATGCCGTCAATAAAGATGCATATCTTAAGAAATTGTGAGGCTTTCTCCACAAACATTTCTAACGCTCTTTTCATCTCCTCAAAGGTAGGCTCATCGCTCACATAAGATTCCTTCCAGTTGCTGTAAATGTCTGGAAGCGTTGATGGAATGAGCTCAGGGTACTTGGAGAGTGCCTCGTGAAGAATGGCCCGGAGCATTCCAGTCCGGCTCTTCTGTAATGGTGTACCCAAATTCCAAAAAAAGAAGTGAAGCACAAGAAGCTGATTCTGCGGCGCCCAGAGAGCCAGCTTGTTATATGTTTGCTCATTATCGACAATGAACCTAAGAAGGGTCGATTTTCCGCTTCCAGCCTTTCCATTGATGAAGTAGGGTGCATCGATACCCTCTTCGCTTAAGTAATTGCCAAAGTCATCCCATGCATCTCCTAGACCTGGCGGTCTGAAGATCCATTGAAACGTCTCTTGGTAAGCGGTGCATATCTCTTTGTATCTCCAAGCCATTTGACGAAAGTTCAACCATGTCAAAATGGTCTGGTTTTGCGGCGTGGATCGATGCAGCGAGCTGATGTTGCGCAGACAAGTCTGCAATTTTCGGTGTATTACCAGATTTGAGGCAGAATGCGACTGCATAGCTACCAATATATCTTTGAGCTGCTCATTCTGTCTAATGCTTTCGGCGTTGTTTTTGTCGCTTGAATTCTGCAATGCCTTTATATGGAATATGAGATCCTCGTTATTATCGTCAACGCTGGATTGAAAAGCGAGTATTGCAGCAAGTGTCAGGGCTCTCTGGAAGCCCTCGAGCTTGTCGACGAAGGTAATAATTGCTTCCTGTCGCCATCGAATTCTAATACTGTCTTTCAGAATGTGTAGGAAATTGATTGCTATTCGAGAAGTCGAAAATGTGGACAAGTAGAATGCGAACTTATGTCCAGCCTGTTCGCAGTCTGCTGCCAAATCAACAAGATGCTATATCTTGAAGTCAGCGAATGCTCGAAATACTTTTGGGGCCCGAACCTGATTCTCCTCGCTGAGAGGTCTTGTGTCGTTGCTAGCTTGAAGACGGGATTTGATAATACTCGCGTGCTTCGTGTAGTTTAAGGCAAAGCGCTGGAGATCAGCAATGGATGACGATTCTCCATTTTTCTCGATTGCACGAGCTTCGGATATTATCTTGCTAGAAAAATCTACAAATTGCATAACGTTGCCCGCAAGGCTAAGAGCAGCAAGTGCCTCCATTCTCTCCAGCGATGGCTCTTGGATGTGAATCTTTCGAATCTTCGATGTTGAGTATTCTCTATAGTGATGCGAAGAGCCGGTTCTCCAGTTTTATAGTTGAATTGAAGTAATAGGCGTCTTTGCGTATGAGAAGCACGAGTGATCAGTGGAAAAAGAAGTTGAGCTCATCAAGGCTATGTCAGAACAAGAGGCAATTGCGGAGTGCGAGGGGTATCATGTGTCCAGATATCGACAGAAGGCTATACTAGAATTATCTCACGTATCACAATGCGTGGCGCTTTTTGTGCCACCCATCTTGTCCTACTATTCTTGTATTACATATTTCAAATATTATTAAGTCTCATATTTTCTCCCATAAAGTTGATAGCCCCGCTGTCCTCAATCCCCTCTTCCAATAACCAACGTCATTCGCTCTGTTCTACCCATCCATAAAGTTCATTCATCTTAATCTTCCTCATAGGATCACTTCCCATACCCGCAAAATTTGGCTCGCCGTTCGATCCATCCACCTTATGCCCCCAGAACATTGGCGAATCTCCTTGCCATTCGTCTACCAAATCAGCTATTGTTTGAAGGTGTCCGTACGTTGCTGGTAGTGGGCCATATGGTCGTCGAAGACTGATGTAGGTTGCAAAAAGCGCAAGTAGCAAGGCACAGATGGTGCAATAGAATATTTGTATGGGAAACATCACCAGTGCAGCTGTCGAGTCACTGTTGACGCTTAACCCGAACATCCAATGAATAAAGGCCTTAAAAACAAACAATAACATCGTCTCCCAACTCTTCAATGCCGCTGATATGCTGTTATAGCGTGGGTTAGTACCTCTTGAAGATGTTGCCTGGCGGAGCATTCTCTCGTCGCGAGATAGATTACAAATGAGTTCTGCACAGTGAAGCCCGATAATAAGTGGAGTTTGGAGAGCTGATACGATTAAGATGTTCACAAGACACACTTGGTAAATAGTGCCATTAGTCCACATAGCAGATCTTGTGCAGGGAAGATCGGCTCCAGAAGGCAGTAGATTCCAGGAGCATTGTGCTAAAGTTTTGGGGAAAAGCACGACCCAGAACCAACATAATCCGAGTGGTACAATTGCCCACATCAATCTCAATACCCATTTCACGTCATTGTGAACAGTTAACAAAGATCCTTGTTGTTGTTTCGGGAAACAAGGGTCCGAGGTGGTGTTGCGGTCATGGACAGATTTCATGCATCGCTTTCGTCTCCTAGCTAACTGATATGTGGTAGATACTTCGAGGCAGATAAAAGTCGCAACGAGTGGGCTGGAACTCCAGGTCGGTATTTTGGTCATGATGAACGACCAAGTCGCAAGCCCTGCTTGGACAAGAATGCTTGTTGCGAGTATTAAAACGGCAAGAACATTCATCATGCCAACTTCTCCCAATCCGTTTAAGGAGAAAGGTATGGATGTATAAGACAAGATGACGCAAAGTAAGAAGGTAGTATTGGAGTACCACTGAGCAATGATTAACACCGTCTCAACCCTTGATGTACGTCTGTTAAGAAGCAGTAGATTCAGGCTCGAGATATAGAATTATGTTCAAGAAATTACCGAATTGGACTTTGAATTCTTCGAGCTTGAAAAGAGGCGAAGATTGGAGTTGAACCCAAGTTGCCCCTCCCGTTGCAAAGACCATCTGAGCGCTGTGCTATGGACATAACCCATGCTCTCGTTGAGAAGTGTTACTATCATGGTGATAATCAGGGAAATAGCCTCGCTGATGGTTCCATTGAGTAAGCCTATTACTTCGATATAGTTGATGCCATTCCAGATATAACCATCATTAACATAAAGACTTATACCAAACGCGAGAATCGCAGAGCCAAATATCCAACTAACAATCAAGCCAACAATACAAACTCGGCGTGTTTTATTCGCCCGCAAACGATCACCCAGCTGCTCATGGCGAGCCTGCGCTGTCGTGCCAAGTACCTTCATGGAGGAACGCTCAAACTATTCTCTCGAAGGTTCTTCAATAAGTTTAAGGATATGTGATGAGTGTAGAGAGGAAAAGCAACAAAGAAAGTTCACAGTGGAAAGACAACCTTAATGACTTTATCCACACTCGTTGTACCAGACTACCCGACTTCGGATACCCATAAACATCACGCCGAAGGATAAGAAGAATCTATTGGCCATAGATCCTACACTCGGGATAGACTTCCCTCATTTGGTGTTGAACTGCAAGTTTCCGTATTGGTGTAGCATTTTGCCATGAATCAGCCTTACCTTGCTTCATGGCATTTCGTTCTTGCTCGTACAGCTATAGTGGAACCACAGCCCACAACGAGTTGAACGACCAAGTACGCCCATTACCCCCTTCTCCGCATATTCAAAGCAAAATTTGTCAGTCTATGCAGTGCGCTGTGCAGTAATGGGAGCTTCGAACACGATTTGTGGCACCCGGAATGTTACACATCTCCTGGTTCGTACCAATCGATCAGTGTAAGAGGTGTTTTACTTTGTAGTTCTCTATAGTTACATAAAAAAATGAGCTTAGTTGCCCATTCACATCAGTAACCATACTCCCCACACTTGATCCCTCCAAACGCGAATCTAGTGTCCAATAGCATTATTCAATGATGCTCTTAACAGCCCCTTTTCGCCTATTCATGCCAATCTTCGACATGATATACTGCATCGCCACTGTTAGTTTTATCTCGAAGGAGTCCTGGGAAATAAACTCATACTAATATTTCGATACAGTAAAGTGACAGAAGGCTTCGACAAACGCCAAATCTACTCTACGAGTTTATCTTCCTCAAAGATACGGATATAGGGTCCTTAGAAGTGAGTCATAACAGGTATAATGATAACCCTAACCTTTTCTCTTTCCCTTCCCCAAAATAAAAGCACAGAAAAGATGGCAGTATTCAAAGGCGATTTCGTTCACATATCACGTCCGGTGCGTAGGATTCAGACACCAACATGAACATCAGACCAGGGTGCCCAACAATCCCGGATGGTAGACGTCCGATCGCAATATTTTGATTTTTGAGTTCATTCTGAAGGTTGAAGTTATTCAAAACAATGAGTCGACAGGATAAATTCATTCGATGACCTCAGGAACTCAAATCAGGCGTAAAACTGCTCGTTTTTACAATTCTGTAACAGGTCACGCCAGTACGTAACTCGTATTCTTCTTGCAGTTTTTTGAATCTTCTTTTGAAACCGGCAGTCGTTAAATTCATCCATTTGAGTGTCGCCACATTCCACCTAAAGAAACTTGCGTAGTCCTCTGATTGGAGATCGTAGAGAAGGTTTATGTCGATTTCAAATCTATTTCGTAAAGAATGCTCAGGAATCAATACGCCACAAAGATCACTACGTTTAGTTACAGGCGAACGCAACATGCGCAGAGCTTTACCGATGTCCACTGGCTCGAAGAATACCAGCTCACTGCCTCTCTGAGACTCGGCTATGCCATTCTCGTGATCGTCACTTCGATAGTCCTCAATCACAATCGTTACACTTTCCACATGGCAGAACGTACGCAATAGTCTAGCAAGCTTGGAAGTGTTGGCTATTTTATCGTTTTGATGAAATGCGGACCCTTTTGACATGGGTTCATATTGAAAAGCAATATGACGAACTTTACGTGCCTCGTTTGACATCATAGGTTCACGACATTGCCAGCCGCACACACATACTATTTGTTCCCCAAGAAGTAACAGTATATCTCTTTGGTGATCGAAGTAGGTCTCAGCAAAAGCTCCAACAGAGGGAAACGCTCGTTTATATCTTGTGATGGCGACGTTGTATGATTCCTTACAAACAAGCAACAAGTTTGGAATTTGTGCATTTGACGAGAAACCATATTGACCATCATGCTTGATGCGTGCCCGAACTTCTTCCAAATCTTTGACATCCTGCGGTAGTATGTCATCCATACCGGTACAAAGAATTTTGGATGAATCAGGGCGAGCACCGTTTTCGCATCTATCCGTTACACCCCAATCTGAGCGTACTCTAACCATGATGTCCTCACAGCGAGAAATAGCATACTTTTTAATGAATACAATTCTCGAGTCTGGGAGTGCGAAACTCCATATCGAATTTCGAAGCTCCTCTGAAAGCTGTGAGAAGGACGCAGGTGGATCCTCGGTATCGATGCCATGCGCCATACTCTAGTAATTATTCGGGTTTCGATTATGTGCTGGATTATTGAATTTAATCTCTGATACTGAAGAATCTTAGGCAGTTAACCTTAATTATATATCACTTTGCCGGATCTAAGTCGATAGAGAAGAGTGAGATGATTTTCTATCATGCTATTTTTGTGCATTACGGGTCGGAAAGAGCATCGCACATTACAATGTTACATACTAAACCCTTGACGGCAGCCACCTTCCTTCCGAGGTCTTGTTCGAACCATAATGTTCTTACCTTTCAAAATCCATTCGTGGGAAATGAATTTGTCCATCCAAGTCTTTCTCAATGGACCGATTTGGACTTTAGTATCAGATTATGCTTCACAGTTTTGGGCTTAGATTTTGGGCTGTTATCAAGCATTAACGACTGAGAAGATACAATGATCGAGAAATGTCGATATCACGGGATCTCAGTGGAACTTATGTATATTTTTCTTCATCTATCTATACACTACTTAGTATTTTAGAAAGCCTTTCGATTTCTCTGTTATTCGTTTCTTTTGGCACATGATAAGATACATGAGCGCTTCTGCAGTGTAACAAGCTTGCCATGGGCTGAAAATGGCGTTTCATCACAAGATTGTAACCTCAGCTTGACCTCACCTCACCAGAATCTCCGAGTGACATAGCTTCAATCCTCCTATGCCAGCGGTTTATCTCGAGCCATCTCCCATACTTAACTTCCACTTACTACCAATCATCATTTACGATGAAAATGGCGGAGACCTTCACAACGATGATGGCAGCTATCGCATGCCAAGTTCTTCTTTCCCCCATTCCCGAACCATCCACCATAAAGGTTATCTCCATCTATTTCTCATCGAATTGTGTTTTCTTCTTATACCTTATTTCTACAAGCACCGGAATCTTTCAAGTCATCATTCATCTTTTGACTTCGAACGCAACCTTTCTCCTTACTGCGATCATTCTTACTGCATTTCGACGGCTATACTTCTCTCCTTTATCTCACATCCCCGGACCAGCGCGTTTCGCCCTCACAAAATTATTCATTGCTAATGAATATAGACTCGGCCGTACATCCCATACTATTGAGGCTCTCCATAAAAAATACAAAAGTGATGTTGTTAGAATAGGTCCTAACGAGGTTTCCATCATCAATGCAGATGCAGTACCCAAGGTATTTTCGGGGAAATACCCAAGAGGTACATTTTATGAGATTGGAGCTATCAATGGAGAGGTCAATTTAAATACCACCAGAGACTATGGAAAACACACTCTTGTAAGTGGTTTTAATACCCTATGATTTCATACATCATGTGAACAAGCGAGGCTCCATGCTGACGAACCTTGACAGTGGAGAAGAATCTGGTAAGTCTTTCATTCTGTATGTAGTTTGATTCTAAATTTGTGCAGGGAGAACGGCTTCGTGAGTAGTGCTATCAGAGAGTATAACACGAGGGTAGAAACCCATGTGGATAAAATGATAGAAATATTGCTCAAAGCAGACGGGAAAGAGGTGAATGTTTCAAAGGCAATGGACGACCTTACTTTCGACATGTATTTCAACCTCTCGTACTGTCAGATAATAGCTCACAGAGTCTAATTATTCCAAGCATGGCAGATTTGAGTTTCTCAAAACATGCGGGCCTACAAGATGGTACAGGAGACAACTCATATATGTCATATGTTCATAAGTATATGTCATTCGCTGTCGTGGGTAACTAACACCTATGCATATCACCCCAATTAACATACGGACAGATTATTGCATCCCTACGAAATCTAGCACAGCTTCTTACGTACATGCCTGAGACCTCCGATATTCGAATGTTCCGCGAGAAAGGCGAAAGAATGCTTATGGAACGACAAGAACACGGTTCAACCTATCGAGATGTCTTTTCCTACTTATTATCCGCAGATCCAGATGGTGGTGAGAAGTTTACTCAGAAAGAGTTGAACTCTAATGCCAATTTAATCATCATAGCTGGGTCAGATACTACGTCTTCAACATTGACACAGGCCTTGAGAGCGCTTGCAAAGGAGCCACGAATACTTTCTAAACTTCGAAGAGAACTTGATGACCTATGCTCAGTCACGGGTAAAGATAAGAAAATAACTATCGATTCTATCAGGAATCTAGAATATCTTAACGCAGTTGTTGACGAAGTTCTACGATTATATAATCCCATTCCATCTGGTCCTCATGCAACGACTTATCCACAAGGCATCGAGGTTGGAGATATACACATTCCAGGAAATGTACAAGTTGAGATGTCACATTTGGTACTCATGACAGATGAGCGATATTTTCCACAGGGAAAAAGTTTTATCCCGGAACGATGGACACGTGGAAGACCTGAGTTGGTGAGAGATAGGAGGGCGTATATACCTTTTGGTTATGGTGTTCACTCGGTAAGTTGAGGTTTTTATGACACTGCGAATCCTCAGATCGAGCATGTTATTTATACACTTCCCTCATTATGAATTTTTAGCGCTGGGTATGAAACAAAACTTACAAATCTAAAGTGTGTAGGCAAAACCCTGGCGCTCCATGAACTACGCTTGGTCATTGCGCGTATAGTCCGCACATTTGATATCCAGTTTAGTCACTCGCATGATGATATACTATTTGAACGCGAATGGAAAGATTATATGGTTGTTGACGTTGGAAATTTATGGGTACGATTTCTGCCGCGAAGGCTTGAAGATATTGCGGCGTGAAATCTGGATATTGGTACTGATTTCTATCTGTCTATCTTTTGTTAGTTCAAGAAAGTCCATCTATTCAAGTAAAGCTCACATAAACCTTTTCATCACTAATGACCGATGGTGTTTCTTCTACCCACAAATATCACATCACCACCAAAAAATTCCATACCCTAAAAGTGAATATCCCAGCCCCCGGCACCATTTCCCCTCACCTTTATAATCCCAGAACTCTCCCACTCCAACATCCAATGAAGCAGATACCTCCGTGGCGCAATGGTAATATGATCGATCATGCCCACAAGTTAACACTCACGTAACATTCGAGTCGTTTTCTCAAAGGTATCGGGGCGAGGGACACCTGAAGTCCAGTTCGAGCGAATTCTTAAGATGCTCGGCGAGTGATGGATCGGAAGATGTGCATTCGCATTCAGTATACAGTCAATCCTGTATATACTTGATGGATATGGTAATGAGTGAGTCTGTATAGCTTTTGTAGTTGAGGTTGTGGAGTTTTATTTTTTTGTGGGGCTTTATTTGAAAGGAGGTTCGGATGAGAATGGTGGGATGAGAAGGTGGTGGGATGGAGGGGTTTAGTGAATGAATGAATGGAAAAAAGTTGTGGGGCATCAGATGATGATATTATAGAGAAATTACCAGACATTTTGCTAGTGATGGTAATCTACTCACTATAAATCAGCCTCTCTTCTGCTAGCGCATCCCTCGAGGTTTATAGTTGTAGAATGAGATTATATGGGATTTCGACGACGGACAAAATGTCAAAAACCTTTGCAACAGATAATAAATTCTTTCAGTATTTGTATGCGCTATGGAATTGCTGAGTTACATGTGTTCCAAAATCTCTTGTGAATGAATATAATAATCCTATTGATTTCTATCTTCTTAATTACCATAGATATACCTTGAAAATTCAATCCTACCAACTCCCCACTTGACCTAACATCTAACACGTGGATTTTGATCACGCCTAACAGATTTAGCGATCCAAGAGTGGTTTGCAAAAAGGTCTCCAACAACTACTAGCTAAATACCGGTGTTCCATCTGCACACTATACGCCTCTTGTTGCTTTCCAGAGACCAGATTCGCATGAAGGTTGCCTCATCAATTTTCTTTAGCTATTAATGACTCCTTCATAATAGCTGGGAAGATGCAACATACGTTTTCTCATCTGCAGGCACCAGATCATCCATCGCGTATTATCAAGGAGTATTGAAGTATCAATACGGGGTAATGAGGTATGTATAACTCCCCATTTAAGTAGCAGCTAGCTAATTTTCTTGACTTTACCTCCGCGAAAATGATATAAGTGGAATAGCCACTATGCCAATACTACTCGGTATGTATATATTTCAATACACATCTCCATTACTCCATTACCTCCACTCACAAACTTCTCGATAAACATATACATCGGTGGTAATGATAACCGTAGAGACACTAGCCGAATATCACCCATGAAGACTTTCATTTCAACTAACATCCGAGATACTTAAAAGTCGTAAAGAAGTTACCAATCGCATACGTCTCGAAGCAGAAATAAAGACCACGATTATTCTCAAAGGGTATGTTTTCGAGGACTTAGAGTATCATCCTAGACTCATGCTGTCGGTAATCTTGTCACTACATATCTCATGAAGTTAAGTATTTTTGAGAGCATAGTGGTGAAGCGTTTACTACCCGTTATGATGACTTGAGAGGTAGCACCAGGCTCTTAACAACACGGCGCTGGAGATGTGGCAAGTAGGTATTAGGGTTAGATTGCAGAGGAAGAGAATCATTAAGGAAAACCCGGGTTACAAATAGAGGAATCTATACTGAACATTTGAATTAGCAAAGAGAAAGGTATGAAAATGAAATGTATACAGACGATGTCGTAAGCGCACCAGCGTAGACTAGCGACCAAGAGGAGAACAAATGAAGAGAAGATACACATCTCTATCCAGATTGCAGGTGAAAAGAACGTATATCAATTAAGACCCCCTCCCCACCTCCTCCCAAAAATGTCACAGCCTCACATCCTCTAAGAGAAAGAAAACCACTCGGTTACTTCCATCAGCCATTCTTAAATCTTAAACTTTACAATTTATTAGTCGTCACCTCATCCATCATCTATTTAGGTTTCCAAGATCCAGATCATCAGACCCAAAAATATCAAATGACCCCCATTATCAAAACCATAAATCAAAACCATAAATCAACAACCCATGTATTCCACCCCAGCCTTCCCTACCATTCCCACACAACCCAATCACACCATTCAAACCATCGTATGCATCCCAGCCTCTCATTATAATTATCTACCTAGGTACCATCCAACTACCACCTACCCATCATTCCAAAACCTTACGTCAAAATCAAGAATTTCTGTATTTTCCTGACGCGCAGTGCAGAAATCAAGGCAGATGTTAGTGCGGCTGTGTTATTTATGTATCGGATGGGGATGGATGTCTCAGATGAAACAGTGTGGCGTTGCTTATTTGTGGCTGGGCTGGTATGGAAAAGTCATGACAGGGTGGTTATGTAAGCGAGGTGTGGTGGGAGGTGATGATGGAGATGGTAATAGGGGCGAGGGAAAAGTAATGGGAAAATGATAGATTTTGGGAACTTTATTACTGTAAATGTAAAACGTTACAAGCTTAAGTCACTCAAAATTGCAAATTGTATATGGATGAAGATATGATATTAATATGATAATAATCAACTAGTTCATCAAACGTCTCCCTATCACCAGTCGACAATGACTAAATTCCTAGCAGATCACTCAAAACAAGCTCTCCTCGAAAATCCATCGTCGTTATCAGACACCACACAGCCACCCATCACACCTCCCAACTCCCTCGCTCAAACAAATGCTATTCATACAAGATATATCCCAAAAATCCCATCCATGTATTAAAACGCCGCATTGTCGTATACAAATGCTATTTTCCCAAACCCGTTCCATGCCTATCCCGTAGGAGTATTCTCGTATACGTTATGTATGTGAAGTTACCGAAACCAGAGGAAAATCATTTCGGACGTCGTGAAATATTGTATGCACCAGACTCATCTCATTACATTGCTCTACCAGCAGAACAATATCCTGAGATATCTTCTCCCTCCATGCATGTTTGAATTAAATTGCTTGAATAAAAATCTCTTTATCGCGATTCAGAGGCTGAACTGCCACTGCTGCTGCTATCCATGGAAGTGGTGGCATCGTGACCGGTTCTCAAAGTGGCGTGTGTGTTTGAACCCATAGAGTTGGCACTTCTTCGGCGTGCGGATTTGTCGGCAGCTTCCATTTGTCTTCTGGTGTGCTCGTGCATGGATCTGGCGTAGTCAAAGAGAGAGAAGGCATCTGGAGAGCTTTCATGCTCTTCGTGGGACATGTAGCCGTTGGAAGGATATGAGGCTGTTGAGGAAGACATTCTGAATGTGGAAATTGAGATTTTGAAGATGGAAGACTTGAATTTGAAGTTCTGAGTTGTTTGATAGTTGAAAGGCTTGTGGTTGTTGTTATCGAACGTTTGGTTGATTGTTTGATTGTGTGTAGATTTGAAGCTGGATGATTGTATGATATGGAAAAGAAATATCATGCGGTCTCAAGCCAATATATACATTCTGCTTCCCCTCGAATTTAGATCACAGATAGACAACCCAGCGACCTATTACCCTGACTAGTAGATTAGTGGACTAGTGAGCTAGTGAACTGTTAGACCCTGAAATTTGAAAAACAGGAGAACGGAGCTAAGACTTCTTAGTGTGGGATTTTGGGCTGTCGATGAAGAGATCCTTGAATTCTTAATGCATCATACTTGCTTATCATCCAATCCAATCCAATCCAAGTATTTAGTTAGGAATGGTAGTGAGCCCAAGGTCAGAGCTCAAGACGGTTAAAAAAAAAGGTCAACTTCCAAATCAGGAAAGACCCTGCAGATCGCGACATGAGACAAGCGTCATGCGTGGACGGGAAGCGTTGGCCAGTTCTCAACCTATGAGGTTATTGAAACGAAGTTGATAAAGAATACACAATTGTTACCAACCTGGCTAGCACGTACTCAGAAAACTATCTCATGTACGAACTCACTAGGTCGATAATATAATCTAGAGATCTACTAGACTGTAATTACTCGAGTAATACAAACTAACGAAGAATTCTACTCAATCAAGCGTCGTCGTCTAGTGCGGTAGATAGACTTTCACCGAGTCGTGAGGAACTGGGTAGTTCCCAACTCCCCATTTTGCAAAATCCCATTTACGAGAACCTAAAATCCATCTTCTCATTGTTTTGCTAACATGGAACCCATGATATTGGAGCAAGCTTCTAGAAACTTTAACAAATTAATTGACAAAACAAATAACTCAAATTTCACGCCCTAGACAATATCGATATCAACTTCCTCGGGAGAATTCCACCAACCACAATCACATCAACATTCTTTTGATCGTAATTGGTGGTGTCACTTATCCCAGGGGAAAAGAATAAGAGAACACTCTGTATGGCATGTACAAAAAGATCATCAAATTATTCTACCCCAGACTTGTGAGATGTTGATCAGAGATGTCGTAGTGAAAATCCCTACCAAGCTGATCACTCTGATGATCTGTACACACATAACCTTACATACAAGCAAAGCAGCCAAACCCGAAAGCCAGACCACCAAGATGAAAGAGTCCAGAGTCAAGATGCATATTTTCAAAGCATACCTATCTGGGCTAGAAGAGATTAAGGTACGCAAAGACCCATCATTATTGAGAATTATGGAGAGAAATTAGACTCAAAGATATCTAGATTCTAGATTCTAGATACCTAGATTGAGTCTGTAAATACCTAGACTCCTAGGTAGATGTCATTGTCTCGACTCTCGGCCCCGTTCCATTCTCTAGGTGAAACCGATGTCATGTTCACAGTTCAATTCAAGTGTCACACTCGGATTCCTCCCAAGTACCGGAAAGTGGGAAAAGGGCACATTATCCGATAAACACACCATTCTCGTTAATTTAACCAATCAAATCCTGACATTCTCAGGATTAATGGAGCGTCATGGATAATTATATCAAATTGTGCAACCTTACTTGCTGATGTCATCAAATTCTATGCAGGTTATGTTGGTTTGTGCGGCCGCCCCCGCCGATCATTATATCATTTTCATCATCATCATCGTCATCGTCATCATCATCCATCCATCAATCAAGCACTGCCTGCAACTTGCAACTTGCAAACTATCAACTTTCGCTTGACTGACCTCAAGTCTGTTCGGCTTTCAACCACTACCTAGGCAGACTTATCCAGTCGCCATCTATTTCGGTACACTCTTGTCATTTCGCCAAGAAGGGGTCGACTAGGTTATTCATAATCATCAAATTATTCAATTGATTTACACATGCATCCGTCTTCAAGGGTTCGGGCAAATAGAGAGAGGAACAATACAGGCGGGTCAAGGACAATTGTAATCAAACGATTCACGACTAGCATATCGCCCGTTCAATTCATGTATCTCGACTCCGCGACGTTCATTCGTTCGAATATCGGTACGAACGATGATAAAGAGGATTCGGCTCTGAACAATGAAAGGGGGATATTGTCCTCCGGCCAGTAATTTTCTCAAAGCTTTTGAGACCTCGATTTCCCGTTTGATACCCCATACTTCCCAGAATAGTATTGCATTGGTTGCTTTCTATTGTAACGAAATCCTTTGGGATGCAAATCATTCAAGGGCTGAGACAACTATGATGTACTGTAAGGTTACTTTTGTCCTTCGCTTGCGGAAATATTCCTTGGAGGTGTCTCCATAATTGCTTCTGGTCAAGCTAGTGGTCATCCATATTCTCCCCACTATTGTATGTATGCTGAAGCTTCTATGGCATCACTGCATCACTACAACACTTTCGAATCTTCGATGTCTTTCTCAATAAGCGCGTCATGTTTACCATAGCACAAACGTCCTTTTCCCTACGAGGCTACATGTGTTGCACCGTTGAATGATTGATCTACATCCTCTCCCGGTCTTTGGAGGTTACCTTTTCAGTAGCCTCTTGGTCATCGGTTGAGATTTCACATTTTATCCGAGAACGTTCATTCAGTTGAAACAATCTACAGGCGCTGATAATATTCGAACGAAATACTCCCGCATTACTCCTCTCGAAAATGACAGGACAGGGCGACGGAACGAATCCCTTGTCAGATTCCGCTGGGCTTCTGTGGCAAACTATGTCATTGGGGCTTAAATTCTTGATAGATCTAGCTTTGAGCCTATTGTTCCTGTCTTGCATCCCATTCAAATTACATCAATGAGGAATGTTATAGGTATACATGATGCTTCATGGGTCACATTAAGGTTATCAGATTAAAGTAATCTGACCATTAAACTGCCCACTGCAAATGCAGCTCGTATTGCCACTATTCAGTCCTTCCAGCTCTCATAATATATAGCAATGCAGGCTGCAGCTCATCATCGCCATTTCATCATCATTGCTTCAAAAACCTGCAAGCTGATGACATCAAAAGTCACCACATGTCAGAACAATGATGGCATGATTACATGCATCGCCTCTAAATATCTTTCATAGGGGTTGGTATGATACAATTCAATGATCTGCCTCTAGGATGAACAGGTGCCACATATTCACAGACCAGACTGTGCGTCGAGAGTCGAGACTTAATATCTTTCGTTCATTAATTCATCTGCATGTATGGGTAATGGAGTACATAGCCCTGGCCTACACCTTGTGCAGCAAGAAATCCTTGTGACGTAAGTCGAGAACCTTGGAAATCTCATCTCGATTCTTTTATCATGTGACCCACTTTGCGACGACCATGTCCACTCACGTTGGATCATTGTATTTGGATTGCAATATGTTACGGAAGTATCCGTCGATATGATGCAAACATCATTCGATAAAGAGTTGATATTGTTGTGTAGAGTAATTGGAATATACAACTGCAGCTGCAACCGATTCGGGAAGTTTGGATGTTCCGTAATTGTGTACTGTTATTATCGCGATGATCATTATCTAGGAATGGGTCATCTATATTGGCATTGACGAGTGTTACCTGCCCCCCTTAATCGCGATGAGAATATTCATCGCATTGCTCAGGGCAATTATGATGATTCCGAGCACGTCAGAGGTCAGGGTCGTAGCTTGTCCCCCGAAAAGTTCTCATTGAACTTTGATGCTTTCAATGCTGTTGACTTCAAGGTCTTTCTTGGGTGTCTATCGACTTTATCGGGCTTCATGAGCCACCTCAGCCACTGAACACACACAATCATTCTACCTTGCAAATCAGTCTTTCCTCCTTTCCATGCATCAACTTCAAAGTCTGCGATGTAGAAAATTGGCGGGAGTTTGAGGAGTTTGAGGAGTTTCACCCAATCACCTCATTCATTGTGCCTCCATCTCATATTCGTTCCATACATCTCGTCTCTCGCATCTAATTATTCACTTCTTATCACCTACCTATTCTCATTTCTCGTTTGATGTCATCACCAATGACCGACTATTCGCTATATGATATCCTCAACGTCTCTGCATGCTCCAGCCGTGAAGAATCTGTCTCTGAATCCCCATACAACATTTCGCGATGACATTGGCTAATCATCATCCTATTTCATCTACAGTGACAACACAAGTGCGAAACTTTATCATTTGAAGCACACACACGTACAAACACCACTCGGCCTACCTACCTACATTGACTTATACATCTATCTCTACCAAGAAGAATGGATCAATGAATCAAGGCGCCAAAATGCCAATCCACATCTAGGGGCATTCTTATACCTATCTAAATATAAATACATGGGAGGAGCTATTTGGAGATGTAAGGAGGCATCTCAACGACACCTTGAATGGAAATAAAGGAGAAACCTACATGAAAATTCCATGGAGCTTTGGTATTAGCATGACGGAAACACACTTCCTCTCTTTCTCTGAAGATACTATACAAGTTACCCGTATCTCTTTCTCTCCTGTCCTCTCATCCCTTTTCGCTAAAGAAGTTGAGTGTATTGGGTCAGTATATGGAGCATTCATCTATCAAATTTCATTTCTATTCAATTCTTTTAGTCGTCCTTTTACGATATACATATATTTCCCATACTTCTATATATATCTTTTTACTTCCCCCCTCCCCCTCCCATTTTCCTTTTGAGTTCTCATCTTTCATCCATGGGGATCCCCCCGATACTTCTAAAGCGAGAGAAATGTAATATTTGTCGAGAAGAGATATCAAGGTGCTGTTGCAGTATAATAGATAGAATAGCAACTTACTTACCTAACTCTTTTTTTCTCCTCTCCTTTTCCACTATCGAAAACGTGAAAACCTTATATCCCTTCCGTTTATATCAAATCTGTAGACTTAGTATATCATCCATACCATCGCATCGATATAACTTCGCTGCGAGCCTGTATTATATATGATATGTATATAATAAAATTTCTAAATCATGCACTTCAATATGTTTATTCATTATCTTTAAATTTATATACCTCACTCGGTCAGACTTTATATGCATCATCTACTTTCCTCTCTACTGTACTTTCGTAAGTTCAATCAAATGTAGAGTAGATGTATAGAAAATATTACATACCTAGCTGTCCTCAAATACGACTTAACATAGCATCCCCCCTTCATCATTCACATAAGCCTCGAATTCCGATAAACAAGAATATTCCCCGCGAGAACAAAAAGCTTTGTGTGAGTACCTATGTTTCGGAGCATAGCGGAAGAAACTTATGCGTTGAATTTTACGGAATTTTGTAAGTTATATAGCGTATCTGAATTCCATTTTTTTTTTAAGATTCAGGAATCTAATTTGTATATGGTAATGTAATATAATTATATAATACCTAGATTCAATTATATAGAGAATTGATATATATAAAATAAATAAAATTAAAAATGCTTTATCTTTAGTCTTTTAGTACTAGAGGAAGTTATATTATACAGTCCGAAACACTGGCGAGTTCACTCGCCCCGAAATGTATCAGAGTAGAGTATAGAGGGTTGTGTATTGTGTGTATTATATATATACTCAACTCTTTTCTTCTATCTTCCATTTTTAATTATCTTTCTTGTCTTCATCGGTTGCTTGTTTCCTCCCCCCTTCTCTTCTCTCCTCTTCTCTCCCATCCCTTCAAATATAAGTACAAATATCGATCTATCGATCTATCTATCCACATATAATAAACATAAACCCAGAAATTTCTCCTCAGAAACAACAAATCTCCTAATTATATTTCTTTCTTTCCATTCCCTCCCCTCCCTTCTCTTCATTCTAAATCTCAAATATCAAGTCTCAAACATAACATCAGTTCATCTAATCCCATCTAATCCCATCTAATCCAACCTATCCAGACTTGTAAATTAAATCTCCATCCATGTATAAGAATCAGTAAACAATAGAATCACACTGTAAATTGAGAAATCTCGAAAATCTAGAAAATCTAGAAACCTCTATACTATATATACCTACATACTTAGATAGCTCGCGACCCAGAGAAAAAACCGTCCACCAAAATTCTACACTTCATTCAAAAATCAATCTTAAAACAATAAAACGATATTTCTTTACAGAATCTTAAAGATTGATCATTTATTAGCAAACGATTATTACGTTTCAATTTCAAAGAGCAAAATTATATTATCAATTTTATATTAATTTTTGAAAAGAATTGTTCTGAGATTATCCTTTTTTTTTTACAGGTATAGTATCCGGCTTTTTCTCCGGGTCGTTAGGATAGGTAGAATGATCAAGTACATGAATAAACAAAGGAATGAAAGAAAGAATGAAACACTACTTTCATATACTCGCCAATTTGATATCTAATATCTGCTATCAAATATCAAATAAACATCTCCATCCTAATGAATATCAAAAAACATCAAATTTTCTTCCCCCTCCTGGGAATAATATGGAGCGGAGCTACTAAGCGATGATTTTTTATCCCCTTGCTTCCTCTGTTTTCCTCTGTTTTCCTCTATTTTCCTCCTTTCTTCCCCTCTCCCATTCTCCACTTCCCTCACAATCTATTTTCCTCCTTTCTTCCCCTCTCCCATTCTCTACTTCCCTCACAATCAATCTTCATTCCTCCCTTCCATTTTCTTCCCTTGTTTATTCCTTTTCTTTCCCAACGTTCCCATTCCCATTCCCCTTCGCTTCTTTTCATAGCCACCTCCCCCTCCCCTGTCCCTCCCCCCCAATTCCTTCATAATTCAACTCACCAAATCCTCAAATCCTCAAGTAAGTCTACTCCAAGTCCAATTTCAATTTCAATTCTACACTTACATTGCATACACATACACCTGTAACATAACATAATAGCTACTCATTCTATACGCAATCTATACTCTATATTTATACTATACTCCATTCTCTATACTCCATTCTATATTCATTCTATACTCTATATTTATTCTATATTCCATTCTATATTCCATTCTATATTCCATTCTATATTCCATTCTATATTCCATTCTCTATACTATACTCCATTCTATACTCCATTCTATACTCCATTCTATACTCCATTCTATACTCCATTCTATACTCCATTCTATACTCCAAAAACCATTAAACACACTCACTCCATGAACCATATACACCTACCTACCCCCCCTCTCACTACCCCTCCACCCCCTCAGATCAACCCCTCAAGTCAACCCTCAAACCAGCCCTCAAATCACCCCTCCATCCCATCAAATCAACCCCTCCATCCCATCAAACCAACCCCATCAAACCAACCCCATCAAACCAACCCCATCAAATCAACCCCATCAAATCACCTCTCCATCCCATCAAATCAACCCTCAAATCACCCCTCAAACCAAACCAACCCACTCATCTCCAAACACACACCCTACCAACTTTCCCATGTATATTTCCTATATATATTTCCAAATATTTGATTTAATAGACACACACGCATACACACGCATACACACACACACACACACACACCCATACTCTCTCCCCCCACCCCTTCACCCAATACCAAAAACAACCACCCTCACTCCCTCACTTACCCTCTCACTTACCCTCTCACTTACCCTCTCACTTACTTTCTCCCCTCACTCTCTCGCCCTATCTCACCCTATCTCACTCCATTCCACCACTATTATACCTTCCATGCACTACACCTCCACCTCCACCTCCACCACCATAACCCCATAACCCCAAAACTACAAAACTACAAAATTACCAAAAAATGCAGAAATGGATTTCCTCACTCACTCCGTTCCCTGCCTTCCCTCACTCCCTCACTCCCCTCACTCCCCTCACTCCCCTCACTCCCCCACCAAAATCCCATCAAAGCAGGGCGTAGCATAACATAGCACACCAATACCACAACCACAATAACACCACACATAAAAATCTTCCCCGCGCCACGTTTCACTCTGTTTCAATTCATTCAATTCAAACCATTGATTTCATTCAGAAGACTACCAGCTGGAGTACAATACAATACAACAATAATCATCAACATACCATAGCATACCCTCCCATAACCAATTTCCCTCCAATTCACCCATCCACATCCAACGACCTCATCTCATCCTCATTCTCATCCTTTAGGTATCCTTCATCACATACTAATAAATCCATCCCACACACTCACACCTACTCAACTCCATCAATCAATCGAATCGCTGACCCATTTCCTCCACCTACATAGATAGATATGAGATATATTTTCCAATTGTCTGATTAGTAAGGTTGATTCCTCACAAGTTAGAATAGTATTTGTTACTTATAAACTCACTGATTATATGTACTCACCCATATACCTAATCACTCACTTGCCCAACCAACCACTGAAATCCAAATCCAAATCCAATCTCCTAATTCAAGACTTATATCCATCCCGTCATTAAAGGGACTGTCTATCTATCTATCTATCTATATGAGTATCTAATTTCCCATACCATACATTATATCATACATTATATCATACATCATGCGACCGGGAGCGATTGAAATGGCAACACGCTAATTACAACTTAAACCTAATAAGGAATCACAGAAAATATAAATATCGATAAAGCACTCCAATGAAATACTACAATTTATACTTTATATTTATTTAATACAAGTAAATGCTACGATGACTTCTTTTTCAATTCAATCAATTAATTATAGTCAAAATACTGTACTAAATGATAGGTATGATTGGCTGAAATTCTTAAAGAAATGAAATATTGTATTAGTAATTGAGATAGGCTTAGAAAGCCCTGAAAGTCCCTATACAGAGGTTGGAAGGGTAAGTATTATCAATCACACTAAAAAAACAAACGAATTTTTCTCCACTTTTAAGCTTTGAGCCAATCAAATCACAACACTAGTTGAACATTTATATAGTGAAATTTAGTAGGCGAAAGTATTGTCAAAACCATATTTTATTTACATTTTATTCACATTTTATTCAAAATCACTAATTTTTTTTTGAATTCTAATTCAAAATCCTATTTAGAGTTTATATAGAACCTATAAAAAGCTTCAAATGCTTTAAATCAAATAAAATTATTAAAGTTGATAAAAAGCAAGTAAAACCTTTAAATATGAAATTTTGGAAGGGGGAACAGCTCAATATCTATTCAAATCGCTTAAAGCAGCAATAGAATCTATAAAAACAGTAAGATTCCACTAAAAGTGAGATTGATAATACTTACCCTTACAACCTTTGTAATTTAGTTATTGAAAGTCTATAGTGAGGTTTTATATTATAAAAAAAAGAAAAAGTTCCAAATCTTTTTTTCTTGTAAGGAGCAATTGAATAGTACTCGATTCAGTTTAGTTTTCTTAGCGTATCGCCATTTCAATCGCTCCCATGCGATCAAATCATTGCCTACCTGGACAAATTTACAACAAGTATCTAACCAACCAAATGTACTCACCTGGGTTAGAAGGCGAGGTATACTAGACCAAACTATATTACATTAACCCACAATCATCACATTCCTCATACATACATAATATAAGTAACCTAAACCAAATCACTACAAAAACTTTCCTATTCCATATTAAATTATATCATCTAATCTTTCATATCATATCAATCCAATTTCAATATCAAACAAATAACAAATATATAAACATTCTACCTACCTATCTAACCTTAGGTACATACCAAACCTCACATCTAACATTTAACATCTACAGCCACCACCCAATCCAAACACTCATACACACACCCATTTCTATCTCACTCTCATCCTCACTCTCATCCTCACTCTCATCCTCACTCTCATCCTCACTCTCATCCTCACTCTTATTCCCACTCTCATTCTCATTCTACACTTCACACACCCGACCCATTCGCACTCCCACAACTCAAAGTATCCCAGTCCCCAATCCCCAAACCTCAATCCCCAATTCCCATTGTATATCTCTCTCTCATTCTATTCTATCCCCCCATCCCATCCCATACATTCACACCAACACATCCCATAGATACTCATTCATACTCCAATCCTAATACACCCTTCCTCTTTCATACATCCTCTCTATTCCCCCATTCCCCCAACCCATCATCACCCCCTCCAAATACAAACATAAATACAAACAAAATCACAACCTTCCAGACAAATGAAATATATACAAATCAACATCCACCCACCACAGATACAAAAATATCCAAACACATCTAAACGTATAATCACAATCTCCATCTCCGTCTCGATATTCCCCAAGCCTCCCATAATGAAATGATACAATCACTCTATCATCTACCTACCTAACAACCTAACTTCTAAGCCTCTAAATTAAACTCCCTCTTCGAAAACGAGTCATCCTATTCTGATAGTATAGTAATACTCCCATGAAAGACAGAACAGAAGGTAGCAACTTCATATTACCCATCCTAAGGATGAAACCTAAGATAGCTACTGACTCATCCTTGAGAAATGATCCCATTGAAAACTCATATCAAAAGGGTTCATTGAATATTGACTATGGAAACACCGAGGCCTGAGAGAACTTCTGTAATGAACAGAGCATACAATAGCATATCACTAATAACACTTCATTTGTAAACAATCCACTTGTATTAACTAACTAAAGCAACGCATTACCAATAATAAAGCTCGCTTGCCACAATCTCTAGTCGAAGCCAAAGCCAAAGCCATGAAACCGTCGCATATCGTGTACGGAGCTCGAGAGCAACGACAACGTTAATAGTGTTCAGATAGGAGATAGAGGACCTAGAATTGATTTGTGGAAAAGAAAAGTCATTTTTAAAATAGAAATTCGCTCACTCAATTAAGAAGCCTCAATTAAAAAAAAAATCATAAAGCCGTTGCAAATGTTCTATTCTCCGCAGGAACACATGGTGCCCGGGGGAGCAACCAAGGAGGTGGGCAGGCTTCGAACCTTCCAATAGTCATTTCATTCACATTTCGTCATCGCTGGAGTCGTAAGCCGATCTGCGGTAACCCTCATTCGACTCTGGAGCCCATGCAGTGACAGTACCTGGATTGGCTGGTTGTGCAGTACGAGTGCCGATCTGAAAGCAAACTTTTATTAGAATATTTGATAACATTGCAAAAAAAGTGATAGAGCCGAAAGAGTGAAACCCAACGTTCATGTCAAGAGACTTACAGGCTTAGCCCAACCAGTGGATGGGTTAACAACTACACGAGGAGCTGCGACAGGAGAAGAGCGAGAAGCAGTGGCGGCTGGACTTTGAGTGACTGGACGAGTAGCAAGAGCAGGACCGCTGGCAACAGAAGTTGCGCTGGATGCACCAACAGCCGAAGTAGCTCGAGAAGTCAAGGTCATTGCCTTTTCTTGATAATGGCGTACTCCATTGGCATCATATGCATTGTACTGTATGGCAGGACCTGCACGACGTCTTGAGTCGCGAGTAGACCATCCGTCCGAACTAGGTTGAAGATCCGCTGTACGAGCACCTTCATAGGCGTTACTCATAGATGATTGCGAGCGATTCTCAATTTGACTGCCAGCAGCTGCTCGCAGATGTGGTGGCAGCTGGGAGCCGTTTGAAGTGTTGCCAAAGGACAGCTGTGAAACGTTGATCAGTATGCCGTAGATTACTCAGGGCTCGAATGCCACCCTCTGAATCAATGTAGTCATCTGGTACAATGAAATGGAGGCTGGAGGTACTTACACTCGCCATGCTCGCAGCATAAGAAGAACCTGTTGTAGGCTCGGGTGCATCACCGCTTGTATCAAGCTGCTCTAGCTCGGTGCCAGGAGCAGGTGTAGTAATGACCTCGGGATGATGTCCTTCCTTCCATTGAACACATTCCATGCACCACTATAAACAACACGTTAGCCATTACACGCATACAGTAAAAGCCACTTGTGGAAATTCTGCATATTTACCCCGTTGCCCCTAGATCTCTGAGACTTGCTAAACTGGTCCAAAGATTTCCACTTAGAGCATGGCCCCTCGCACTGGCGCTCAGAGACTTGTCCGCCCTTGCAGCCAATGCATCGTAGAAGTGATTTTACAGGGTCGAGTGTCATGCCCGGATTTTGAGCATATTGATTTGCGTACGAAGAAATCTCTTTCTTTGAGAAGCAATCCTTGGTCTTGAAAATATTGCAATGGCGGCATTTGAATTTGAAGCTGTAGACAGTTGTGTCAGTGAAATCCATGAAAGATAGCACGAAGAGAAGAATCATCTGTCGACGCATGCGTATTTGACTTACTTGGCTGGAATCACGCCTGCGCGCCTACCATTTCTGATTAGCTCGAACACACAGCAAGATTTATTGGAATACGCACTCAGCAGCAGGAGTATAACGGTTGTTGCGGAATGACATCTTGAGTAGAATTTGACGAATTGATATCAGGGAGCGTGCTGATAATCGTAGAAGATAATTGAAGTTCAGGCTAAGCTTGACAATGTTATGGGTTCTACTAATAAATTAGAAAATCTGCATAGCGTCTGAGATTTGATATCGTAATTTGTGAAATTAGTTAGTTCACTTTCTGGTTTTATCTCCAGAAAAGGTGAACTATGGAAAAGGTTGTGAATTGGGATTCGAACAAGACAATCTGTCCGTCTGGGAAGAGCAAAAGGGTCGGCGAAATGATTTGGATAATCCCAAAGCTCGAGATGGATATGAAATAGATGAATGCTTGGATATAATTACTCACTTGTTATTGCAGAAAGATTGCTGTATGGGCGTAATACGTCCCGTTGTGAATTGTGAGGTGGGATGAAACGATGCTGAACGAAGGCTGCCTTGAAATCGGGTAAGAATCTGGAAATATGGCGCACAACTCGAATTGTAATCTTTATTAAGTTGACGCTCGTTCACCGTATTAAAGGTTGATTTTGAAATTATATTTTGAAGTAATATCAGTGGAAAGAGAAGGAGTTTAGTGGTGAGAGAAATGGAGTTGTTTTTGAAAGAAGGTTGAGAGACGATAGGAACTCTTTTGTAGCTGGTTGGTGTGCAGGCATCCGATCTATCTATATCAAATGAGTGAATATGGAAAGAGGGGGAGGTGGTTTAGGAAATTATGAGGAGGATGAATAGTATCAAGTTACCCCTCTCTCTCTCTCAAATGAATTTTCAAATCCAAACTGAAAGTAACTCTGGGTAGGTATTGCACCTTCCTTCTTCAACGAACACCTGTCTGATATTTGAATTTCATGTCTTCAAATACCACGGTTTCGTTTGCTCGCTCGCTCGTTTATTTGTTTGTTTGTTCACATCTGCTAGGCACCCAAGTACTCATGATTTGGTTCATGCGCCAGCGGGAACCTCCATCAAATCTAACCTGGAGCTTCATTTATGTTGAGATCTTGCTATCAGAGTCTTGAATTCTGCGCGCCATAGATTATACGCGTCCTTTCATATTCTACCTTTTTTCTTGTAGTCTTTCTAATTTGGATTCGCAGTACTTGCGTGATAGATCGAATGCTTCAATTTGGTTCCGCACAAATGATGTGATGACTATCAACATGCACACGACTCGCAAATGGAGTCATGCTGGGAACATATTCTATTTCATTATGATGTTACAATAACGGAACGGTATCCGAAGTTTTGGTATATATTCAAATTGTCACCAAGAAAGCACCACTCTAGATAGGTACCTGGGTACAACCAGATTGCAAAATACGACAGAGAAGTAGAAATGTTATCATATACCAGAGCTCGGTTTCGCAAGTTACAAATGCGCAGTTCCTTGCGAAGAACATCAATGATGCCAAAAACCTCCCACTCACTGATAACATGATATTTGAAGGTCTTGCAGTCACTTGATTGCCAGCTATCGCTACTAGCAATGCATCCTTGGCTCCATGGTACAGATGGGCAGACACAGCCAGTGCTGGGTGCCCATGGCTGAAGAACACTGTCTTCTCTACACATCAAACTTTTTCCTTCATATATCGACCTACTGTCAAACCGTGTGCAGTCATTCGTCACTTGTTGAAGAATCATCATCGAGTTCCATCATCTCACAGTCAGGGGCAATGTCCTCGTTCGACCTACACTTTGATCCTCTGCGATTGCAGAAGGATTACAGATCTCGAGAGCTCAAAATACTCGGTTGGTTCTAGTGCTGACTCTTGCATCAGATCCTATTCATTACACCAAATGGGTTCTTTTTGAATGAGGCCGAACGAGACCGATGAAGAGTCAGCTTTCATTTTGAATGCAGAATCTTTCATCAATGACCCAGCAGAGAAAAAGCGGTACGGAAATATTATGCTTCCCCCAGATTTTTCATCCTATATCACACCGCTCAGCTCGCATATGCAAGCAACCGTTAGACTTGCGCTATCCTTCCAGCCTCGAATGAGACCCGATAGTGTGGATTACGGACAGGGTGAAACGTGTCAATCAGGATCTTCAGCGGAAGAAGACAAAACTAGCCCATTACCAGATATGAGGATATAGCAGCTAGCATGGCTTCGATATGCCCTCTTTGTTTTCTCCCTACCATAAGGTCGCATCCTTCCCTATGGCATGATTATTTTTTGGTCACGTTACATCAAAGAAGTCCGGGCACCGCACTCCATCATGCCAATTCAACCGTACCATTCTGCAGGCGTTTTTTGTGGAATACAGATACAGGGGCATCATTCAGGGTCTATATCGACCAATATGACGATGAATAGACTTTACAGTTTTCACACATTAAAACCTGACTCCCAGCCTCCCAGCCTCCTCGAACAAATTTTCAAGCCAAAAAGCGTGCCGGCCCATCGATAGCTTTTGGAACCGTCGACAGCGGAAGCCGGGAGAGCTAAAATCGTAGACTCAGAAGACCACGTTTAGTGGGGAATGATACCCGAACCATACCCACAAGAGCGGGCAAGGATAGGGTAAGTCAATCGTAAGGACTAAGACAAAATGGGCTGTCAACTGTCACTTTGTCAAAAGTCTGAAGAAGGGTTTTCAAAAATGGTAAAGAGAAGAAAGGGGCGCGCGCGGATGGTGTTACTGATGCCCATTGGGACGGGTATTCTTCGTATAAAGCTCCAGATGAACGATAACTAGATAGGTAGATAAAAATCTTACATGAAGCACGATGTATCAAGTAAAAAATTGCAACACAGAGGCCAAAATAAACACAGTCTGTCCAGTTGCCATGTTCATTTTCATTTTTTTCATGAATCCATGATACGCGCAGTCAGCTTCCGTCGTGTTATTTGGGGGGAAGTAAAACATTCCCAGGCTGGATGCTTGGTTGAATTAGGTCACTGTAATGGATTGCATACACAACATAGGGTGCACAAAACACCACTAGATCATCTTGTCTTTCATTAGATAGTTTCTTTTTGCCAAGGCCATAGCGGTATGAGAGTCCTAATTCTCTGAATCTTATCCGGTTAGGCATGGATACAACGAGCCTACTCTCGGACAGTCTTGCATTGATGGCACGAAACCCGATTTAACATGTATACGGCGTAGGCATGGGATTATATGGAAGATTTATACACGGGGCGGCGAAACACGACTCACGAATGGTCCAGATGATAAATTGTGAGAGATATTAGTGGATTGGAGTGATGATTTATGACTGTACGCATTGTTCACCAATGGAGCAGGCATTAATAATATGAATCTTCCGACGTTTTCTTTTCCCAACTTCCCACTTGTTCTCCGAGGGTGACGGGATTTCCCCTATTTTTCGAGAAAAAACTCTAACTGGAGGTAGGTATCCCTGATCAACATATCTGATCAAATAAGTGGTGATATTTCTTTGACATGCGCTCGTCCTTGATGGTCACAGCCCCAAAGCTATGCTCAAGTCCCAATTCTTCTAAATATATTTCTAGAATAGCAACTGCAGAATCGGCAGTTGTTCCAGCGTGGCTTTGACACCAAAATGCACCTACGTATGTGAATGGCTGGTGATAAAAATAAAGATTTTGTTTGGAACCTGTCATTGCAGTGCTGGGGACGCTAAAATGAAGGGGGCAGGTAAATGGTTACCCTTAATTGGGGGTGTAGCATTTAGACTCTGGAGCAGACAAAAAGAGGTTACGGCGAAATAAAATGAATGGTGATGGATGGAGAACTAAACAAGTAAATACAGAGTCAGTATCATAGGAAAGGTTAGGTACGGTATGCATTGACAATCCGAGTTTGGGGGGAAAGATGGGAAAGGAATCGGAATGAATCAATCAATCAGTGTAATCCAATTCAGTCCAACCATCCATCCATTTATCGAAATAGGTAGGCAAGCTTTGATGCCATGGTGATAGACTTTGGGTTTGGAGGGATGCTGTCGATCTGTAATTACAGATGGTCTTGTGATAATGATATGATACCCAAGTATGAAGTGGGTTGGTGAACTGGTTAACTGGTTAACTTTCTGAATGGCTTCCAATTACTTACCGTACTGTGAGTTCACCGGGTGGTCTGCGACTGTGGAGGATTCACTTGACTGGAAGTCTTTGAATTAGAATCTCTCTATATCTCTGGCTGAACTCAAAGATACCGACTGCTAGGTAGGTAATTACCACCGGGCTAGTGAGTAGTATTTTCAAGGCGGATGTTAAACAAAGGTAGCTAGCTAGCTGGGTAGGTAGGTAGTAGGTAGGTGGTTATCGGAAGTCAATCTTGACACCTCAACCACTAAGCTGCTCCAGAAAGCGAAAGCTTCAGAAACTTTCATGATTCATCACACTTCACTCGCTCTTCTCATTTGCCTCCCACCTCTCAAAGTCACATCCAACACAACACCACACAACTTGCCTTTCCTTTCCTTTCCTTTCCTTTCCTTTCTTATCAGTGTCACCCTCCAACGCCTCGAATTTCATCGCGGCCTCACATTCTTTGGATCTGAACCGTATCATCGTATTGTACTTGCTGATCCCAAGAGAAAAGGCTCCTCCTTCGTGTGCACATTGATCATGATGGTTATTGAATTGTACATCATGAGATACTAGCTCAGTGCAATTGAGGGGGTTGCTTCTGCCCTTTTTGATCTTCTTCTGCATATCTAGGTATCTCTCGTTGGCTTCAAGAAAAACACAAAACACAAAACAATTCATAAAATGGCCCATCCATCATCCACCATCCACTATTCTGATTCAAGAATTAAAACCCTTTTGACTTTCCTTTAATATAACCTCAATTGATTGGAAAAGAGAAGAAGAAAAAAAAAAAAAAGAGGACCTAAAGGCCGCCCCGCCTCTAAAGCCCCTCTTCATTCATTTTTCTTTACATCAAGATTCAATAATCCGTTGATAATCCGTGGGCCATACTCGTACATGACAGAGAGATATTACTTGAAGTCGTTAGGTACTTCGAGGTATCGACTTCCCCGGGGCCACCAAGGGCCATTGATTATTGAATTAATCCGCATTCTCATCGAATCAGCATAATCACACTCTTTACTCGGCCGCTGTGTTGGCATCACAAGAAGCAATCGACACTTTTTAGCCGATATCTATCAGGGATTCCAAACCAGCAAAGCACTGGCGATTTTGCTCTCTTTTCTTATTTGATTTACAGAATTACAGAATCACGGTGCGCTCAAGACTTAATTCAGCTAAACAGCGTGTTGTTCGAGACAAGTCCCCACAATCTCGCATGTAACTCGCAGCATCAGTTCCCACATGTACATACCATACCATACCATATCGTACCTACCGTACACACGCACGCACGCACACTCACACCTACACGCATAACCTCAAATAAATCCGTCAGCCAGCATAATCAAGCATCAGCAATCCAAACACTGCATTGCACAGGAAGTGCACAGGAAGAAGAGAAGCCTCCCAAAATCACTCGCTCGCTAGCTATTTAGTACATACAATCCATACATACTTCGGACCAGTTCCATTCGTACCATTCGTACATACGCACGCAACTTACAGACCCTTCATTTCTGACCCTTCTTCCTTCCAAACTCCTCCTCCCTCCTTATTAATTATAACCCGGTACGAGAACAAATCAATCAATTCAAATAATGCCAATTATCTAATATCCATTCGAGACTCACCCATTTCTGGCATCATATACCCCTGAAGGAACTACTAAAAGATCCAATCTACTGTTCGATGTCAAAGTGGATCTTAGCGAAATTGGTTATTACCATCACCCCCGAGCTGTTCATGCCCCAAAGATTGTCTTCTGGAAGGATTTGCGGAACTTAATAAAACACAAACCAGAGAAAGCGCGAAGCTTGAGGTCTTGCAAGTTTCCACGGTTCAAGGTCTGGTAGTTTCGACAATTCAAAGTTCATGCAACCCATGCCAGTGCTTTCCTTTTTGACTGACTCTCATGCGCTTGCGATATCCACCTACAGCAAGCAAGCCATCGCCTCCCCCACGTCGCACATCAAGAAACTACGAAAAGCCCTTGATCTATTAAAGCTTCTCCTATCATTCAAATACTAACCCAAAAACGTCACGAGTCGTCCGTCCTTCTATTTGATCGTCGAAAGTCTTCTTGCTCTAGCGGGTCAAGACCCGCACTCCCGATTCTTGGTAACGGCTCCTTTCCTACCCTTGGACCCTTTCTCAGACATCCCATTACATCTCTCTACCTGATCAACTTCTTGATCTTTCAATTCGCTACTTCACTCATTTCCAATCTCACGGAGGACATCCAAAACATATCGTTATCATCTCGATCGTTACCTACTACCATCGACAGCTGCGTTACATGAATGCTCCGATTAAAGTAAGAAAGCTCTCGTAGAGCCATATACGCGGCAGCATTGGTAAGTGAAATCTCCTGACATTCACTACGGTCGACATCTGATGCTCGAACGTGACGAAAGTGCTTGCTAACATAGCCAAGTTTATTCAGTATTTACTATCGGTCATCTAATACGAACATTTATTATTCCAATACATATATACATTACTACAACACATACCTCAAACTAGATCTACAAACATGACAGTCGCGTACGATTTAACCCACCGAGGGTCTTCGACCCCTCAAGCTTCACAAGGACAAGCGTTGGAAGACAGGTTCGAAGTATTGAAGGATATTGGGGATGGAAGCTTTGGTAGTGTTGTTCTAGCTCGAGTACGCGGGGCAGGAGCCAGTGTAGCTCGACGTGGGACAATCGTAAGTTTAGACAGAGTCGACTGAGGAATTGTTAAAGCTGACGAAACAATTATAGATTGCTATCAAGACGATGAAGAAGACTTTTGAATCATTTCAACCATGTCTAGAACTACGAGAAGTCGTATTTCTAAAGACATTACCACCTCATCCACACCTCGTCCCAGCATTAGATATATTTCTCGATCCTTTTACGAAGAAGTTACATATTGCCATGGAGTACATGGATGGAAACTTGTATCAATTGATGAAGGCTCGTGACCACAAGTGCCTGGATGTCTCTAGTGTCAAGAGTATCCTCTTCCAAATCATGCAAGGACTCGAGCATATTCACGCTCATCAGTTCTTCCATCGCGATATTAAACCAGAAAACATTCTCGTTTCCACATCAGCACAGGATTCAGGAAATTCATTCCGACGATACTCTGCTATGGTCACTCCTCCTTCTACACCACCAGCCTACACAGTCAAGATTGCCGACTTTGGTCTTGCACGAGAAACTCATTCGAAGTTACCTTATACAACCTATGTATCAACAAGATGGTACAGAGCGCCAGAAGTATTATTAAGAGCAGGAGAGTACTCAGCTCCAGTGGACATTTGGGCAATTGGTGCTATGGCAGTGGAAATTGCAACTCTGAAACCTTTATTCCCTGGAGGAAACGAAGTCGATCAGGTCTGGAGGGTGTGTGAAATCATGGGTAGTCCAGGTAACTGGTACAACAAGGCTGGTGAGAGAGTTGGTGGAGGTGATTGGAGAGAAGGTACGAGACTGGCCGGCAAACTTGGGTTCTCATTCCCAAAAATGGCGCCACATTCCATGGACACGATTCTTCAGACGCCTCAATGGCCAGCATCGTTGGCAAAATTCGTCACGTGGTGTTTGATGTGGGATCCTAAGAGTCGCCCAACATCGACTCAGGCTATGGCTCACGAATTTTTTACTGATGCTGTGGATCCATTAAGGCCCAAGTCATCATCCAGGATACTAGGTCGCAAACATTCCGATCTAAGCTATCGTAGCTCAAAGGAATTCTCTGACGCCACACCGGCTGCAACAGCAAAACCTTCCTGGTTTAGAAAATCCCTTATCGGTCGAAACGATAATTCTAACACTGCAGCAATTCCAACAAAGGAGAAAGAGAACGTGGCATCTAAACCTTCACCGGTGCTTACAGCTACAATTAGTGAAATCCCCGTCGCTAAGACACGTCAGCCTGCGGCAAAGCGGTCAACATGGGCTTCCGGAGCTACTAACGCAGCGCCAATGCCGATTTTACCGACAATTAAACCAATCTCGCCAATCTCTGATACTGCAACAGCACAAGCAAACAGCAGAACATCATCGTACAATGATCTCTATTCTGGACAAAATGATAAAGGTTCGAAGAAAATTGGTCGTCAATTATCAGTTGCCTCGAGCACGAATCATTATGCGGAAATTCATCGACAGCAAGCTGAAATGGCACTGAATGGAAATTCAGGTCTAGTATCTCCTCCAGGTGGCCACAAGGAAAGTTTCTTTTCTCATTTAAGGAAACGTGCGAGAAGGTTCTCTGGTCGACAATCTACAACTCCTATGTCACCAAAATCAATGGATCTTGAAGCACAGGCTGGATGCGGACCTTGGTCGAGCAATAGATCGTCGATGGTATTGGATAGTAATCAGCCTGCGAGTCCTGCTCCGCAAAAAGTCGATTCTTCTGAGGCATTAGACAAGGCATTGCGTAACGTACAGCAAAACTTGGATTCACCACAAAGTACCAATTGTCCTCCTATACCACCAAGTCATCAAATCAACCCAAGTAGTGTTTTAAAGAGACACCACTCTGTGCCTCATCAACAAGCACCGCGTTCGACTGCCGATATCCCAAGGTCTGTTGCACCCATACCTACTAGGAACAGGAGGAGCCAAATTCCAGGAGTTCAACAATACGAGACTCCTGATGAGGAAGACGAATTGCTTGACGAAGCTTCAATTTCTACGAAAAAAACAGTGAAACGTGGAAATTCAGTACAGACTGATCATCGACAACCATTAAGACAATCACATAGTAATACTGGTTTAAATCCATACCCTACGCCCTCCCCGTCCGCTAATGGTAATTCGGTACTCTTTGGCCAAGGTTTAAACAATGCTTCACCAACTCCAAAAAATCATGGATCTAGCAAGCAATCCTCGACACCACCATACGATTATGAGGAAAATGAGTGGGCAGCATCTGCTGCTGCTAGTATATTCGCGGCACAAAATCGATTCTAGACGATCCTCTATCGTCAATTTGTAAAATACTTGGAGGAAAAGTTTCGGGGTATCTACATTGCATGGTGTTTGGGAGATATATGGCGGGGTCAGTTTTTTGTTCAAACGTTCTTTGTGACATCAGTTTACTATACACCAGCACAGCTGGGTCTAGCGAGTTCATCTGCGGCGTTTAATGTTGATATCGAAACCTTCTTTTGATTTTATTTTCCAGCTTCATACCCCTGAGCATAGTCGCGCCTATAGAAGCGCTTCTTAGTGTTCATCATTTTTTCTCGTCTTCTAAATACCCCTTCATAGACTGCACTAAATTCTATTTTCCGAAGATTCAATGGAAAAAAATTGCTTCACAGCACTCAAACAATATCTCATTTGTCATCAAATTTTTCTATGGATGTGGCCTGTAGCAAATTCAATTGAATGCCAGGACCGAATTATATACATGTTATTATTTTCCTATTTTTCAGGGTCAATGTTGATTTTCAGGCGGGCCACGTGGCGGCAGTTAATTGGGGGAAGTGAATCTGTTTATTCTACATTGGTCGCACATTACTGTACAACTCACATGTTTTCAAGACCAGCTTCACCAAAAAAATACGGGCACGGGATATGGGGAAAGGGATCTGGGATTTGCGGCTCTGGCGGGACGGGCAGAGGAAGGGGTTTCTAAGGGTATGCATATTTGTGGCGGGGATGGTACATCTACTTAATTATAACAGTTTCCTTGTTCCTTTTGTCTTTCTTTTGTCGTACATATCTGGTTAGGGCTATCCTGGGACGGAACATTTAGAGATCTGCTGCAGGAAGGGATTTTCTGGGGAAGATCCTCGTTCCTGGATATCAGGAGGGAAGGTCCTAGGAAGAATTGGCTGTGCTTTCATGCATGGTTGGAGGACTTGGAAAGAAAGGACGTCATCGCTCTTATGCTGTGTTGGCCAGTGAGGTTGGAAGATACCTTGATTGAAACTGCTGGGCGGTATGTCATTGTCATGGAAGAGGGAGGAAATGGCAGAGATTTTAGGGAGGTGTGTCGGAAGGTAGATGGATGGGGAAGAGATTTTCAGGATCGTTGGGGAGGGAGGCTGGGGATCCTGTATTTAGATTAGTGGCGAATGTTTAGAGGAGGGGAGGGGGTTCAATGGGATGATGAGCAAGAAGGGAGGGAAAGATAGAGTAGTGTGTCTTGTGTGTGTAGCTGGAAATCAAAAATTGGGCGTGATAGCGTCGCCTTCTTTTTCCTTTCACCTGATCTTATTGAGTTGTTCATATCTTACTTGCTCGCGCGTGAATTGTATTGTTTCATCTATCATCTGTGTAAATCAATGACGTGATGTGATGTCGTATGTGTAAAACCAGGCTTTTCCTCTTCACTCTAGAGTCTATGGGTCTATGGATGATGGACTGAGATCTGGAGTCTGGATGGTGAACTAGATGGTGAACTGACTCATCGTATTAGTGTTGGGGTGGAATCATGAGTAGTATAGTATAGTATAGTATAGTGTAGTGTAGTATAGCGTGGTGTAGTATAGTATAGTGTGATATGGTATGGTATAGTGTGATATGGTATGGTATAGTGTGATATGGTATGGTATAGTGTGATATGGTATGGTATAGTGTGATATGGTATGGTATAGTGTGATATGGTATGGTATAGTGTGATATGGTATGGTATGATATGGCATGGCATGGTATGGTATGATCGCCAAAGTGGAGTGAGTGAATGAGCAACGGGGCGATGGATAGCATGGGAGGAATTCCGGGATGGAGGGATGGATGGGGAGCGAAGAGGGAAGAGGGGAGGAAAAGATTTCTTTTTGTTTGCCCCTCTGGATCATGTAGGGTGTAGGGGAGGGGAAGGGAAGGGAAGGGAAGGGAAGGGAAGGGAAGAGCTTGGGTGGATGGGGATGGGGATGATGTGGATGTTGGTGAGGATCCTTGATCGATCTTGCATTGGGTTTCTTGTTTCTTGTTTCGCGCATTGGGTATGGATGATATTGGATGATATGGATGTGTGGATGTAGCTATGGGTATGTATGTAGATACCATGGGTATATCGTTCCATGGAATGTGTTATAGCTATAGGATAGGTTTCAGGGTCTGATAGCTATAGGGTAGGATAGGTTCTAGGATAGGTTCTAGGATGAATGTGGAATGTGGAATTTGGAATGTGGAATTGGGAGAGATCTTCTGGGTCGATGATGCATGGATGGGTGGATGGATGGATATAGTACTTGCGTACTTATACATATGTATACCATACTTTGGGAACTGGGGAGTTGGGAGTTGGGAGTTGGAAGTCTGGGAGTCTGGGACGCTAGGGGAGGTATTATGGCTACTGTGGCGAGTGAGGCTACTGAGGCTACCCGACCGCAGGTGTGTTTGTGTTTGTGTTTGTGTTTTTTTGGAATATAATGGTTAGTTTGTGTATGTTCTGGTTCTGGTTCTGGTTTTAGAGTGTAGATGTCTAGATATGTGCAATATGTAGTTTGATTCTGATTCCAGTTCTATTTTCTACTTTTCATAGAGTTGTTATACCTTTGGGGGGTTGATATGGGTAGTTTGGTGTATCTTTAGGGTTGTTTTTGGATTTTGTAGTGTATGACTACAATATAGTGTACTCATAGCAGGGTGAGTATAGAGTAGTAAATATATAACCCTCACTTAGACCCTAAACTCTAAATCCTGAACTCTAATAAATGCTTCTTATTCTCTAGACCCTTAGAAACTTAGGTACTATGGAGTACATACATAGCTTGTAAATATAGCATGTACGTACATCGGTATCTATTACCATATAATTTAATCTGTAGATATCTATGTAATCTAATACCCAGCACTTCCAGAATCTTTCATCCCATCATATCATACCATATCGTAGCATATCGTAGCATATCGTAAGAAGTATACGTGCTACCTAGCTTCTATCTATCGCGGGACATCTTCCATAATCCCTCCCTTGAAGCTTCCTCGTAAATCGCACATCATAAATTTCAACGGCCGGATCATTCCACGAAATGGAAAACCCCAACCACCTCCTTTTCTCTGTCTACGCGATATGATTATGATATGCCATGATGTGATGTGATATTACAAATCAACTATCTCCAGCTAGGTATCTAACTTCCATGTTGCTGGTTATGGTTACATACATATAAACACATAACATCGTACCGACGCGGCATTGATCTCCGGAACCCAAGTGGATCGCACCCTCTCATTCACGATGGACTTTGATGATCCAATTTGCCTATCATTCTCTTCGTCTCGTATCGTATGTTTTGTTGATGTTGTTGGCTTGACAACGTGGGGAGCTCTACTCAATGCGAGGGCGACGGGGGACTGGGATTATCATTGACTACGAGACTACCTACAGACAGACAGTAAGTACTCTGGACGGTAAAATTTGGGAAATGTTAAAGCAAGCAATGTGCTTTGGAAATAACGAATTGGCATGCATGGAATAGAATGGACAGGGATCGGTTTATTCATTTGGGTATACGTACTAGTCGGCATCCTAGTCCTTGTTCTAGAATCTTTCCGAGGGTTTCGAAATGAACGCGAGATGAGTCTCGGAGGGGGGTGGTTAGTTATTAGATGGTTAGTAATATGTAGGGAGATAGATACTAGGGTGATACGAGGATCAGATGAATATCAAACGTTCGAGAGGTGTGGAATTGAAATGTATGAAATCATGGATGGGCATGGGCATGGATTGGTTGGCTGGTCTGGCTGGTCCTTCCTTGGCTTGGGTATGTATGTACTGTGTGTGTATCATATTGTATGGGATGGATGGATGGATAGATAGATTGATTAATCATTTACGATAGATAGATAGTGGAGTCGATGAAGTACTACTACAGTACGACGTCCTGTATGGAAAACGGCAAGTAAGCAACGAAGTACCGACAGGAAAAGAGGAAATTGCCGTTGGGAAGTTGGGAGTTGTAACGGGTGGAGGTAAGCTTACTTTACCTTGCTTTCTTACCGGCCGAGGAAAGAGGAAGATGATGTTTGAGGCGTGTATATGATGAGTCGTTTTGGTTTTGGGATTGGGATTGGGATTGGCTCTGGCTCTGGCTCTGGCTCTGGCCCTGGTGTTTGAGATGGTGAGGGCTGGGAGGTTGGGAATGGGATTGATTGATCGATGAGTTGGTTGGTTGGTGGCTGCGAGGATTATCTCTTGGGTCTTGGGTGCCGAAGTAGGGTACCGAAGTTGATATGTGTCGGAAAACCCGTGTTTGTGATGAGTTTGTGATTCACAATTGAGAATTTGAGACTTCTTGGGGGAGGAGGTTCCGGGGAAGACGGAGGGGAAAGAGGAGGTTGGATCAATGGAAATGGAGATGGAGAAACTTGTTCTTTGGGATCTGGATTGGATTGGATTGGATTTGCAATTTTTTTTCTTTTCATCATCTTTATTTTTTCTGTCTTTTCTGAATCTTTTTGTGTAGATTATTACTATAAATTCAGATCTGTTTATCTTTTGATTCCTTCTTTTTTTTCCCCCCCAAAGAGGAATAAATGTGACATTACCAGCCTTCGAATTGGGGGTTCCAGGCTATACTTCGTAGGCTCGGCCTAACCGACTACCCTTAGTATCTACCTGACACCGGCTCGAGACCAGTGACTAGTATAGTTTCCGTGCCGGCTGCTACCTAAGTAGGTAAAATGGGCGATTTAGACTTTTCAATAAAGGTTAAAGGTTGGGAGAGTTAATTGTTTAGGGAATTAGTATATATGCTAGAGCCTATAGGTGTATACTTGTGGTGTGGTCAGACACTAGGAGTTTATAATCCGCTACGAGATATATTTGATGGATGGATGGATGCCCAAAAGTCTAAAAGTGTGAATCTGTTGCTCTGGTCTTTGGGGAGGAAATTGGAAAGGAAGGGCGGTTGGGAATGATGGATTGTAAATCGTGAGTTGTGAATCGTGAATCATGACGATGCTTGAGCTGAGCTGAACTGGGACGGAACGCGTCTTTCAGGATTTTTCTAATGGAGGTTGAAATCAATTCCTGAGGCAATGATAAGGATGTTATAGCACCGCAATCGATTGCCTTTGGGAGTCTTGAAAAGGACGAGAGATTGAGATTTGAAGCAGAGGTGGGCATATGTATGTATGGTTTTGATGGCGAATTGATCTTTTTCCCGCGCAAGTGCGTGTGGTCTACATCGCGAGAAAAAGATATCTATCTACGACGAAGATTCATGAATCTTGACTCGAAGCAAATCTCTCAATGATAATGAACCATCACATCCTAAATCGATATCATAGAAACACAAATCTCAATCACAACATCGTACGACCAACAACGCATTGAAAAGGTGTATCCACCGCAACCCCATTCGCGCTTTCTCTCTCCAAATCCTCTACAAATTTCATCCCCATCCCACTTCCCTTTGTATTATAAGCATCGATTTTTGCCATCACATCTGCAGTAGCAGCCATAGAGCTCTGTGACCAAAGAGGACGGAGATAATTAGGCCATGTATGCCGAGTACGGGATACATCCACAAGTCCTTCTTCAAAAAGAGCTTTCAACCCCTCAACCAACATATGTCAGAATTAGTATCTTATCTTAGATTAATTTTGTCTGAAGAATGGATTCTTCTCACCTATATTCACTATCTGGCTTCGGCTTATGAAACGTATTACAAAGTCTCTCCGACGCAGTCGTCGTTACCGATCCTTCCTGCATCACCACCACTTGCGCAGCCAGCGGCAACGGTTCCATCCACTGTAAATAGCCCCCGGGTTCTACATTCCCACATAACTTATCAGTTCACAAGACTTCACAAGCTCCCCGTTCCCAACCCCGCAAGTTCAAGACAGAAACCCAAACACAATCCCCACTTACTCAACAGCGAAAGCAATTTCCGCAAGAGAGGCTTCGCATCCGGATCACTCACAACACGGATCCAAAAGCGCGCATGCACGATATCATACCGTTTTTGAAACTCGCTCGCGTAGTCCTGAAATCCATTGTGAGTATACAAGTGTACGTTGTGCGGACGGAAACCGGCAGCGGGGAATTGCGCGGCCGAGATGTCGAAGCCGTCGACTTGGACGCTGGGAGAAGCTTGCGGGATACGTCGCAAGCCCATGTTCTGGTGTTGGGGAGGGGGGTTAGTATTTGTAGGGGGGGTGGATGGGGAGAGGTGGTGTGCTGATGCATGATTGATTATTTGAATCGTCTGAATCGTTTGAATGATTTGACTACCTACCCGGTTTCAGTCCCTACATCTGCGATTCGTAGATTGGGTTGATGCGTGGGGATACTAGGATGAATGAGGTATCCGGCAACTTCTTTGATCAGGAAATGGTTGTAGTTCAATCTGGGAGTGAATTAGTGTCATATTGGGTGTCTATCAAATATCCTACCGCATGGAAGATTTGTAGTCGCGTTTGAATATGTATTCTTGATTATTGTCTGGTTCTTGTTTATTCTGTGGGGATTCTGCTTTGGATGCCATTTTACCTGGATTTATAGATATCCAAGAAGACTGTTGGGAGAGAAAGAAGAATAGAGGGGCATATGATGGGAAGCATTTCACAGGGAGACTCTTTTATACCCAAGTAAAGTACATAAAAAATGTTGCTACACTACATTAAGATTCCCTGCGGCGTAGTAGTCTTACACTTGTAATCGGATAAACATGCAAAAATGCAACAGTTGGACTTCGTCTCCCCCTCTCGCAACTTTCCACGTCAGATACAACACTTTCTTGATTCTCATGACCCGGCAATCTGATCCGGTTTCGCACCTTTATATTGCTACACTATCAGCCCACATCATTAGCGATTTTGATCGCGCTTTCGACTATGGTGAAGCACCCACCGTCTATAGTATGGCTGTGGATTTGCCCCTTGAGCTACTGATTGCATCGCAGCTAGTATGGCAAGTGTGCTTGTCAATAATGTAGCGATGCATTGGCTCCTCGTAGAGCTAGCTAGCTATGGTTTATATATGATGCTCAGATTCGACTAAAGACTTATAGCTTGGATACAAACCAGCCAAAGCAGCGTCTTCGCACTGTTTAAGGAAGACTTTGAAGGGAGTAGATAGCATCAAAAGGTCTCGCAGTGGGTTATACATACCCTCCCCCCCACCACTAGTCATATAAGTCACGATGGGCCACTCTACATCAATTTGCTAGATAAATCTGACCGCTTGGTATTGCTTTACTTGATTTCTCTATGAAAAGATATCGTAACCCAATTACACTTAAATGCAATTCCTCAATATCCCATCAAACTGTGCCTTGATTTAAACCCAAGGAATTCCTGCTGCAGCTCGTGTGATCATTGTCCATCTCCGAGCTCTACTAATTTGAGAGCATCTCTTAGCTTTATCAAACTATCTGGCGTACTTTCTGGTAAGGTTGCCAAGAATCCATCATCGTTGCTGCGCACAATGGAGTCAATCTCTGGAATGTAGAGACTTGAATCGTACTGAGTTCCATCAGGCCAGCATTGTAAAACATTGACTACCTCGACCTTGTTCCAGTATTCGATAGCATTTTTGTTTCCTTCTTCCTCTATTTCTTTGCGATATGATTCAAAATGCCTGTCGAAAAGATATCGCGCTTTCAGTATTTTCTCCAAAACTTGATACCTATCCTCCGTCTCCTCAGACGGAACTTGACGCCCGTCTATATCTTTGAGGTCTAGCTTGAGCAAGTCTTTATCAATGTTAAGAAGTCGGGTAACAGGAGGTGCTTTCTCGTCGCAAATACGCGAGCCAAGAACACTGAGCCTCTTGAGACATGGGCATTGCGAATAAGTATCGTTCAATAGCTTGGTAATTTTGCCACTGATCCAAGGCGTGCTGACGGATAAATATACAAACCAACTCACAGCAATATGGGTAAGCCTCTCGAGATCGAGCGATCCGCCATGACGATATAAAAGGTCAAAACGATTATAATCTACCATAAGGATGTCTTCTGAGAATCGCATATAAGTATCGTTGAGAACCTTATCGCCCCAGTCCTTGTAGCAGAAATTATTGTTCGGGCTAAGACGCTGCTTGTTGGCCGTGTGCGGGTGGCTATTCAGAGGCTGAATTTTGATCTTAGTAAATCCATCTCCAGAATAGACTGAGGCATTTGATGTTATGCATGTTTCAAGTAAAGATAACAGGCGTGGTGCCCTGATTTTATTTACTCTCGCATGGACCCAGGTGATTCCATCTTCAGGCTCCGAAAATATCACTTCGAGTCCGAGATGGACGATGCGCGGATCAGGAAGTGCGAGTTTGAAGATCTTGATCTGTATTTCTCGAGGGAATTCGCCAAATCTATGGAGTGTTTTGGTGTTTCCAGTGATAGGCTGATGTTTTCTCACTGGGAGAGGTGGAGTCGTATTTACTGAGCTTTGTTCGTGAAGATATATAGTAGAGAAGACAATTTGAAGCTTTACTTTGAATCTTCTTATCTGCAGTATCATCATCCTTGGGAAACTCCATGCCATTGTGTTGTGAGGCAGTTGTATTGGCCGACATGGCTCTGAATTCACAGTTTTCTGTTGTGAAACAAAATATTATGTCCGGTTTGGGGAAGTACCAAAATGCGATGGCGTTGAGTTGATTGTTGTGTTTGTTACTTGAAGAGTTATTGAAATGGAATGTCGAGTACTCAGGCAATTGCAGGTGGCCCTGACTGAGAAAAAAATGGGTTGTGAGAAGAAAGCTGTGTCTGAGAAGCAGGAGAGGAATCTTGGTAAGTAGGTAGCTATTGATGTGGCTGACTATGAACTGAATGGTTGATTTCCAAGGTTAGTGTAGCGACTGTATTCACTCTTCGGATTTTGAAGAGACAGAGTGCCCTGCAAATAACAACTTACCTAGCATGACCGCTATGCTCGGATCCACTTGCCTCCCTTGAGACCATTTGAAAGATTCAATATTAGATTAGGCGATTTGCCCTGGCCGATGAAGCCAGGATTTTTTGACCATACTTTGTTGGACTCAATGAGTCAACGCTACAGAAGAATAATTTCTAGCAATTCATCTTCGAATTTATTCGCTCGCATTCCATCTCCATCACACTGTGAATTCTGAAAACTTAGCCTTATAAATCCATATCTTTGGTAACACCCCTGGGGTTGATTACCCATCTCTTGTACCAATAATTCATAGCGTGTGTGAGACTGCCGTCCTCCGATAAGTAGTACTTGGACAGTGGCCCCTTTGAGCAATGTATCACGACTAGCATTATGTAGTATGTTGGTGGCCGTCGAATGATTTGATCCAAGTCGATTATCAAGCCATAGCCAAAAGTAATGATTTAGTGGTTCCCCACCATCGCAATCAGTACTAACTTCCCCTGAAGGAGGGAATGTTTCCCGAGGTCCATAAATCAGCTCGACTTGGATTATTGGAGCTTTGATATGAAGCTTCGAGTCGATGATGTCGGTCAAGTTTATGTTCCCTGGATACGAAGGGAACATATGTGGATGGACATCATGAATATAGGAGTGCCAGTCACCTGTAGGAATATCTGAGAATTGGACCGGCCCATTTGAGGCCCAGCACTAAGTAGGAAAACGGTCGTCCCTAGGTTCTACGGATAAATCCGGCAATGCATCGTAAGGACCCCTAGGGGAGTAGTTCCACGCAAGCCCTTGAGCAAGATATGGCCGAAACACGCCATTAAAATATTCAACCTTGAGTCGCTCTATGATGAGACAAGCGATACCATGAATGGCGTATATTCGATCTTTGGAAAAGGTTAAGCCTTTCTCCGATAGCAAACGAAGTAAGCGGTGCCAGCCATCGTGGGCCAAGAGTTTCTCGTCAGGCATGGCTAGAATATCTCGAGGAGTAGCAGTAGCGACATGATTATACGTCTTTCACTTCTTAGAACTTCCCTCTAGAAAGTAGGAAGATTAGCATTCGCAGTATAGCCCATTAGAGGTCCAATGAAGTACACGTGGTGGAAGCGCAAGCTCCTGTAAACACCATCCGCGTTTTAATAGTGGCGATTCATCAATAACATTCCGCAATGTCGCGACGTTCTCTTCTGATTGCAGTGCTATAGATTGTCGATCCGGACCAGCAGTACCTGGGTAGGTTAGGAAAATAGATTGGATTGGGTACCGCCCAAGCAGCCTTTCTCTCTGAAATCCTTCCGCTGCATCATTAGCAACTGATGCAGTTATACAGCACTCGGCGTTGGCGTAGTAATCTCGCATTTTGCTCGCCTCATTTTGGAATTTGCTATAGTTATCGTTCTCTGAGGATTGGATAATGCAAATTGCATCGACCCATAGGTAACGGATATTCATCATTCTAGTCAAAATTATTGCATCTTGTATGGACTTAGGAAGGTAAGCAATATCGAAGTTGCGTAGACGATCCTCAAGATTCCCTGTGGTTGTTTTTGCAACGTCGTTTCCTCTACCCCAGCAATAACTGAGAATCAAGTATGGATGTTTGGAGGGTTCCATGGAATCCATTGTTGTGATAAGCCGAACGCTTTCGTCATTCATAGTTCCCACATCAATCAGGCGAGTTGGCAAGATATTCGTACCAATTGTACGGCCGCGATTCTCATGATTCTCTCGGAGGTTATAACAGGCTTCAGTCCAAGGCTGAATTTGCGTCTTGACCAAGTCTTTGAGATCCTCCAAGACTTTTCCTTGGGCAAATTCTGGAAGAAAAAAGTAAATCAGTATGGTTTGTGGCAAGCCAAATGAGAGAGAATACAAATTACATACGTTTGATATGTCGAGATTCCGGTTTCGCTAGAGTCTTCTCTTCGGCAGATGTGACCTCGAGGAACCACATATGAACACAATCATAACCGGCTGCCTCTCCTACATCTACTAATATGCCCACACGTTTGCCATATAGCACGCGAATATAGAAATCCAATGGAGTTTCGGCAGATGGTAGTGTAGTCCGCCATCCCATAAGCAACGAGATTATACGCAACCAGAAGTATTGGCAAAGTATACAGCCCGCATCAGCTGAGGTTTGAAGAGAGCCGAAGATTCTGTGATGAGGAAATGGACTACTCTGAGTTTCATAGCGTATGTCTCGTGGCCATGGAATAACCTTGCAGTGTTTGCAAAGTTGCGGGGAAGGATGTAAGAACAAGGGTTGATCTGACATATTGTCCAGCGACAAGATGTCGATGGGTTGAAAATTATCGGTTTATGGGTATGCCTGAATAACCATACAAATTGTACAGAAGACCCACCAGAGAAGAAAGGATCTGAAAAACTTGGGGCAGCTTAATTCTGGGCACCTTGAAATAGAGACATCCCCGGCGAAGGATAAGAAAGAATGCCCGAAGAAAATAATCAGTATTCTCTTGTGAGGCTTTGTTCTAGCTTCAAAGTTTCCCAGACAAAAGACGGCCTATGTATGCACTCCTAAGTCTGATGCCTAGAAGCAGCACTTAGCCACTACTCTGTGATGTCGTTTACAGTTTTGGATACACAGCGGAGAAGGTCGCACCACGAAAATTCAATTGGTAGTCAATTAGCTCACACTTGTTTATTTCACCTCTATTGGCCGTATCTATGACAGACCACTAGAATTGAAGTGGACTTAACGATAGTGTTGCAATCATCATTAAGTAGGTACTCGAGGAAGTAAGTGATCTTTTCGTTACCTGAAACTATTCAGAGACGAAGTAATCAAGTCTTACTGAGCCTCAACACGTGTTTTTCGGGCGGTCCACCTTCCTATTTAAGCGGCCGTACTATTGGGGGCCGCAAAAATATCAAGCTCTTAGGAAAGCTTTGGGGATAGATGCGATGATATCTCAAAGAATAAGAGACAAAAGAAATAAGTATTTTTAAACCATCGCATCCGATCTCTGGAGTGGCAGGCACATTGGCTATCCTGGTGGTTAATTCCCGTCTCCCTCGGCCAGCATTGTGTCTGAGGTCGTGATTGCCATGAGGGAGAGGTGTTTCTCTTTGGTATAGGAGTGTTTTAAGCTCAATATGAAAATCGTCTATTCGGCGTATTTTGCGATACACTGATGGGGGGTTTGAGCGTATGCCAGTGTCTGTCTACACTTTGCAGGATACATTGTGTGTGTGGGCGTGGGAGGTTCACCACAAAGCTATTCCATCCGGGATTTATCCGGAAAGCTACTGCCATTACCTACCTCCTAATCAAGAGATCGTAAGGAATTGAAATCTCTTGTTCATTGTACTTGTTTTGCACATTGGAGACATGTGATAAGATGTTGCAAAACAACCTCGAAAGGGTTCAAAAATTGATAAAGAATTGATTCAGAATAACTGTAAAAGTCTACATGTTCTTGATATCGCTAAAATATGTGAATGCATGCAACGCAAATGATCATGGTATCGCTTCAAAAGATGACCCCGATTTACCTTCATCCAACCCGCATATCCTCTTCGTCCGTCTTCTCACATAACTAACCCTCTATTGTGGACCATAAACTCATTGCTGATATCTACTCCTCTTCAATGAAATTCGACTTCCACTCTTCCATACCTGTATCCATCCACTTTCAATTCAAACGCCAACCCGGCGCTTTCAACCACCATCTCTAGAGTGAAATCTAAATTAAGAAATTCCACTCCTCTCGTGGTTGTCAATCTCGTATACAGACTCTTCGGTACGGCTCCCAGATCCGTGGTGAGCGTGCATACGCTTATTAGATCTCTCGTGAAGGACGCTGGAGGTTCGCCATCCGAATCGCAAGCAATAAGATCATCGGACACAATCAATGATTGCCCTGGACGGAAATTGCGCGTATAGTGAAAAGAGATGGGAGTGTCTGTGTTGAGAGTATCACCCTGGATGGGATTAGTGGTGCTGTCGAGGCAAAAGGGGGAGGGGGGAGTAAAATTCACCTTGTTTAAATGCCATTGCATCCTATCGCTGACCATCCAACGTTCCCATAACGGACTCCAATATCTCTCGCTAACGTTATGTTTATCCTCATCATATACCGTTGCATACGAAGTTCCATAATGCATCCGCGCCTTTCTGGACACCACCACGCTTCCTTCCAATCCTTTAAGAACTGCTCCTCGAACCACAGCAGTCCATGCATTGATAGGCTGCATGACCTCTACAGAATTGCTTTGTGCTAAGGCCATAGATTGTGCGTGAGTTGGTCGTTCACTGTAAGGTGGTGGCGCTGCGCTGTTAAAATGCGATTTTAATCTTTTGTATAAATGGTTGCTTTGTCCAAATCCTCCCACAAGCACAATACCCGAGACGATGCCCCCTTTTTGTCTAATACCATCAACTTGACCTTGAACCAGATCACACACCTCTTTGACGACTGGCTCGAAAATATCTTTGACTTGAGCAGTTGTCATAATGAAAAATCCCCCATCCAGACCAGCATCTATATCATCTGCTAAGCCAGGAAGAGGAATATTGAACTCTGTATCGTTTTCTTCGTCGAAATCTCGCTTCACATATTCTTCCCAGTATTTTAGTCCCATTTGCCATGACTTCGCTTTCTTCATTTTCATCTCTTCAAATCGTGCAACTCCTATCCGACTCTTGCAATGTTCCTCAAATCGATAATTGAGGAACGCACTTCCGCAAAGCCCCCCGGTACCCACTGCGGACTCTTCTACTTGCAATGGCTTGAGAGATATAATTTTGTAGGCGATGAGATCAACAGTGCCACCTCCGGCATCACATACTACAAAGTTATCACCAGCTTGTAGATGATTTGGTTGGATGGCTTTCAGAGTATAGACAGCAGCGGCTTCAGGCTCACTGATCATCTGAATTGCTGACTTATCACCCATTCCCGCTCTCTCTGCAGCTTGAAGCGTGGTATTCTTCGCCGCATCAGACCAGACTGCTGGACAAGTAAGAACAAATTCGACTTTCGTGGTTGACATGAATAATTCTCCATATCGGCGAGTCAAGGTTTCCATGGTATGCTTGTAGATTTGAGTCAAATAATCACTGACAGCATCGACAACATTTTTACTATGCTCTTTAAGCTGGTTAGCAGTTTCAGCTGGACTAACGTAAAAAGGTAATTTTTGAGATCGGTCGAGAAAAAGTTTGATACATCGCAGTCGAGGTTCCTCGGGACGAAATTGACAGCCCCATTTTATCGTCGGTTCAGTTCCTACTGGCGATCCTGGAGGTTTGGAGTATCCAATTTCTGTTGGCACTTTATCAGATGTAATCCCATTGCTTCCGGGCCAAGTTTTGATGATATCTACATCATCAGGATTCGATGTGTATACAACAGCAACACTGGTTCCATGTTAGCATTTGTGTAAGAATCTGAGTAAACTAAAATGCAAAGGCTTGTGTGAGGTGCTGATTTAATGAAATTACTTCGTTAAGCATTATAAGATCGAGATTTCCAAGATTTATTACACATGTAGAAATTGTAGTATCGAATATGATAAGCAGCCGACACAGGTATATGGCGTAATTATCCAGAAATATAAGATCCCGTTTTGGTGGTGCCACAAATGTCTTGGCAAAACAAGCTGTAAAAATAAACATACCCAGAATATGTTGTCCCGAAATCCAGTCCAACAATTAATCGTTCATTGACGGGTGCTGGTTCCCGTATTGGTCCAGCAATTGCCTCGGTTGAAGAGGTGGGAGTATAGTTGCCAGAAATATAGTGATTTCGACTTTCATCGTTTCTTCGACTAGCAGTCCGTATAGGTAGGTTGAGATTCATAGTGACCATTTAAGATGATTTTAAATGTTTTGACTTGAAGGATGTACTATCCACGACGGTTTTCTACCCACGGTCGTATTTGTATCGAGACTAGGAGGAAAGTCGCTTGATGCCCCTCAATTGAGCCCCGCCGGATCCCAAACCAAGCTTTTTGAGCAAAACAATCAACAGATAGAAGAAAATCAGATGTTCTTTTCTGCTGTCTTTCTCAGCGCATAAAAAGACAAATCTGAGCCAGCTATTCGGAAGGTAATGTGAGATGGCAAGACTTTGAAGCGTTTAATGATATTCCGGTGTGAAGCGCAAACGTGGGGGAATCAAATACAAAAATAATTGCAGTTTCTAGAACGATAAGAATAAATTTCGAGGTTATATCTTTTTGAACTTCAGAAGATATACACAAGAATTGAATGGGTACAACGATGGCTGATCAGGAACAATATTGATCGCTTGGTCAGGGCAGGAGTAATTAAGACTCCGCCATAGGCAGCAGTAAAATGGAATTTGGAAGCCTGAAGTAATACTGACGATTACCTCGGGGATAGATTTCCTATTGAACAGGATAGGATCGCCGGATGCAAAACAGACGGTTAACTATATTGAAATTATTGGATATGATTGTCTTGACGAGAGCCTTGAATATATAATGTATATATATAAAGTTGTAATCGAAAGAAAGTGATGTTTATTTTAAGGCGATGGGTGGAGTTGGTCGTGCAGCATAATGTTAAGGTTATAGTTATGGAATGATCCATATCACTTGGACATCCCGCCTCAAGCCCACCTACAGATTAGCCGCACTCAGTTTACATTAGCGAACCTTTTACGGACGTACTCGCGTACTCAACCCCCTTCAGGCTATCATAACAGAATCAGATCAACTCTTGTCTTAGTAGGGCTGAATAGTTTCAACGCTGCATCTCTGTGTGATACGTGATCTAAGAATGGAGTTATGGGCATGTGGGTTCAATGCTTGGAATCAACTGCAATTCGAGGGAGATCTTCCTGATGAGCCCGAAGATGTCCTTAGCTTCAAACGAGTATTAAGAGCAGAGGGAAGTATTAATATTCTTGAAACTTCTTTTTCGGCTTGTTTAGGTATGTTGATATTACTTTGACGGCCCTTTGTATTCTTTTGTTTTTGCGTTTTTACAGAGTGATGGAGGTAAAATCACGTGTATATCACATGATTCGACATATCGATATCGTGAGTGAGAATAAGATGGCTCCAGCGAGTGGCAAGTCTGTTCAAATATATATGCTTAGAGTTCTAATAAAAGCTCAAGGAGGGGTAAAGGTAAGCTACAACTTCAGAAGCCTACTTAGAATTGGACAGAGTCTTCAGATGTCATGAATATACATTTGCCAGAGCTTGAGGCTAGCCCTCTTCTTCTTCATTAATCAGTCAAATAAATTATGAGGATGATTGAGGCTCAGTACATAGTATAGCTTTTCTCGTAATAACACATCATTTCATCAAATATGGTACTAATATACTTGCAATCTAGCAGTAGTATCGAATGGTCCCTCAGGTCTCCACGAAGAGATAAAAGTTGCCGGTTCCCCAGATGGATTTTTACAAGTACAATTAGAACAGGTCACTGCAATGAATAGCACGCAACACTCAGAAGAACGAACAGACTGTAGAAGATCGGAAGATGTTGAAAGCAAGGCAACCGCAGCTGGAAACGACAAGATTGCAGGTAACCTCAAATTCCACATTCTCACCCATCAACAATCTACTAAATTCTCCAGCTTTCACACCGACAACCATAATCCAATACCCCTCTCTTCCAGCATACCTCTCTCGAGCCAATCCAGACTTCATATTCCCCCTCCCCCACATCACGCAACTCGTCTCCAACACCACCACCTTCGCGGTCCTCACCCAAGAAGGAAACGTCTATACCTGGGGCGACGAACGCTATCCCTCTTGTCTCGGCCGCGAACCCACCTCTTCAAATCCAGCATCTCAACCCACCCTCCTCACCTCTCTTATCTCCCTTCCGACCGGGCAAATTCGCAAACTATCTTCTTCCGGCCCCCTAACCGCCGCTCTTACCACCGGCCACGATCTCTATATATGGGGTCGTACCAATACTCCCTCTATAATTCCTGAACTCTCAGACTCTTCTTCATTTTCATCCTCGGATGATTATGATCCCATTCCACTCGATATCCACGGAGCTGACATCCTCGATTTCAGTATTGGTGACAACCACATGGTGGTGCTGACGACGGATGGAGAATTGTATGTCATTGGAGAGAATGGGAATGGTCAACTTGGGCTTGGAGAGGGGGGAAAAGAGAGATGCGGGGAGTGGAGGTTGGTTGATTTAGGGTTTGAGGAGGGGAGTACGAAGAAATGTGTGGGCGTGCGGGCAGGGTACAAGTGTAGCTTTGCACTCGTGGAGGACCTCTCTTCATGAGATTAGTTTGTGGATATTTCATCCAACGTTATATCGAAGCTTAAACAGGAATAAATGGAAAGACAATTCAAACAGATCTCACAATAAATTGTAGAGCAAGAATGGATAGAAGTAAATCAGTATGGTATCTCTTTGCTCATTTTGCCTTCTTATGCCATTCTATAATACATCATGACCTTGTGACTACGTTAAAGTTCATTGCTATTGCAGAATAAAATGAAAGCTGCTCATAGATTCGTAAGGTAATCCTCAATTTCTTGAGGGCTCAGTTTTCTAAAACGTGGGCCTTGAGCACCTTCGACTCCCTCAATGCCCATTAAATGATCGGCTGGTGGTCCTACAATACCTAGAAAGACGTTAGCGAAGTGAAATATCCATCGAGATTCTTAAACTTACCGATCTCCACTGTGTCGCCATTCATCTCTCCTTCAATGGTCTCCTTCAACGTCAACAAAGCGATGTGTACAGCATCTTCCAACTCCAATCCCTCGGTGTATCTCTTCTCCAAGAAAGTCTTAGCTGAAGTAGCATTCTTTCCAATGGCAGTCGCCTTCCATGGGAAGTAACTACCACTAGGATCAACTTGGTATAACATAGGTCCACCCTTCAAGATACCACCAGTCTTGCCCGATGGTTTCTTCTCATCCGGATGCACTTCCGCACCAGCAACATCCTCCGATTCCGGCTCAATTCCATCATCCCAACCTGCGATCAACAAACTAACACCGTATGGTCGTACACCTCCCGATTGCGTAGCTTCTTGCATCACCCGCGCAACGTCTTGTACTAATATACGGGTGGGTGGGTATTCGTTATAAATGCGCTTGTAGCCAGTGTGGGATACTTTGCGGGCCTTGTCGACAAGTACACGGTAATCAGGTCCCATGCCGGAGTAGACCATGCCAATGTTTGGAGTGATAAGAGAGACTTTTGAGAGGGAGGGGGGATCGATGAGGGTTGATGAGGACTTCTTCTCCGTGGCAAGGACGATGCCGTTGGTAGCTGATGATAAGTTAGCACAAATGCACATGTTTGGTGAGTATATGCGTGCACCTTTGATTCCTAATGAGGTAACACCCTGGTTGACGGCATTTAATGCATACTCTGTTTGCGATTTGATTAGTATGTAGAGCTGATGGGATATATCAACAAGTAAAGTTGTAGCTTGGCGCATATTTGATATAAGCTTCATTTAATGGTACGAACCTATTTGAACCAATTTCCCACTTCAAAACGTTAGCAAATTACTTCGGCATGTATTATATGTCACCCAGTAGGATCTCTAGAGCTTTGGCTGGTTCAATCGTACCTGGGGGAGAAGGTTGTCAAGGAGAAAGAATATCTATCCGCCATTGTTTCTGTTTATTTCGAAACTTGTGCCGGAGGGTTCTGGAGGTTCAAAATTACAAAAATGGTTGACGCAAATGTAAAGTATGGGTTGGGAGTTTAGAGAGTGAAGCTGTGTTTGGGGTCGTTGGACTTTAGAGCTACAGGCAGCTCTGGTCCACGACTACGCGATGAGAATTGGTGCCTTATATATATGGCAGTAAGTCAGCTCAACGTCAGGCACCAAGAGGTATCTGGGCAAATATCGGAGCTCTTCAAACTTCTTAATTTAATTCACGACACATATGTATTTTATATCATTTTTCACGTGTTAACATTCTCCTACCATACCCCGAGCGAAATTTCAACGGCAAAGCTATTATAATGTAAATATTTATTATGGTGAATTTTCGAATACATTAGATTCAATGGGCAATTTTAGGTAGGTATCTTATTATGTTTTCAAGATTTCCGGGGATTTTACTAGCGCAACTTTTTAAAGTGCACACACCTCAGAAATGGGATTCAAATCAAAAGAAAAAAAACCAAACATTTTATTTAAAGATCATCAAGAAGCCACATCTCACCACTGTCGTCGATGTCTCTACATGCTCTCCATCCTTCTTTAATGAAGTTTTCCTTTGATTGATTTTATTAACTATCTGTTCACTGACTTTCTAGTACATAAAACACAGCTCTTATTGAAATTCTCTCTTTGTTCTTTTTTCTTCTTGAACAGCCGGAGGTTTCAAACACTTGCAGGAACCATTCCTAGCTAGCTAATCATACATCGGAGATCGGGAAGTCAATAAGTAACCTTCTCCATCATCGCTATAGCTTTGACAGCTTTGTTTCTTCATTCGTTTCTTCATATCTACAAATCTCATCAGCACAGAAATGGCAACTCCACAACCCACTTGGTCATGGGATGATCTGTCTGCAGATTACACCTCGCAATCTTCTCACCAAAATCAGAACGACGCATTCACAGCGGACGAGCATACGCACCAAGAAGCTCCTGTACCTGAACCAGAGCCGGAACCATCACGTCGAAGATATTACCCATCCCGACTATGTCGAATATGCCTGGAAACCGTGGAGCCGACCTTCGAAACTCCAACCGAAGGCGTAGCTTCAATGCTCAATCCAACACCCCGAGTGGCATATAAATCGGAAGATCCTGAGTTGGGCCGTCTAATGCGACCATGCAAGTGCAAGGGAAGTCAAAAATATGTTCATGAAGGCTGCTTGACAGCATGGAGATACACAAACCCCGGGTCAAAAAATTATTATGAATGTCCTACATGCCACTTTAGATATCACTTTCACAGGATGAAGTGGGGCCATTGGATCAGTAGTGCTTCTACACAACTATGTCTTACTTTGGCAATATTATTTGTTACAATCTTCGTCATGGGCTTCGTCGCCGATCCGGTCATTAACTTTTATCTGGACCCGTATGATACTGTTTTTTCATTCCCTTCAATGGGAGGGAACGGTCCAGCTCTTCATATCGTGGATACGGAAGCAAATACCTGGGCCGAGCATCTGTTAAAAGGACTGGCGTCTTTGGGAATGCTCGGATTTGTTAAGATATTCTTTGCAATGTCTCCGTTGAGTTGGTGGAATGTAAGACAGACTGGCCTGTTCGGTGGCGGCCGCGCTCGAGCTGGAACAGGTCGGAATCGTCTAGAGAACATCAGTTGGACTCTTGTCATTATTGGTATCGGTGCCTTCTTAGTTGTGAGTCACTACCCAACCTATGCTTATGGACATCTGCTAACAGCCTTCAGACAGTTTGGAAATGGACCAGAAGCTGGAGTAAATCGGTACTCGAAAAAGCTGGCGAGACCGTGATCGATGTTGGAGGCGACGATGCTGATGAAGATGATGAACAGACACAAGCAGAAGTTAATGAGCAGGTGCACTCAGAAAGTACAAGAGGAGAACATCCTCCAACGCCTGTGGATCCCGAAATCAGGAAAACACAGTGAAGATACGAGAGCAGAATTACAAGCATACATACATCGTCACAAACTTATCCCACTGTTTGTATGTCATTTTTTTGTTGAACCAACGGCCTCCAGAAATGTGAGAACTAAATATTCAGGAAGTACCTTTTTCCTCCCTTTACACCTACACCTCCCGCACCTTCTTAAGTTGCCACGAGATCCTTCACAGTATCGTGTCGATTAGTCTGTGTGCGAAGAATAAGCCAACTCAGCTGGAGCCCAGAAATTCGAACGTCTTGTTCTATTTTTCACATACCGGCGTACCGCGAGTTTATCTGTCAACACCCCGCATCTTATATACAACCGGACTCTTTTGGGAATGGCTGGATTGAGATGCATCTTTCTGATTCCTTCGCTGCGGCACTGGTTGTGGCATTATGCTAGGATGGGGAATTGGAGGGGATGTTGATACATTGTCTTGTAGCTTTGAATGAATGGGATAGGGATTTGGGTATGGCTGGGCCGGTTTGATCGGGATTAGCGTGTACTTATTTCAAATATTAATAATGGATACTTTTCATGAGATATTGCTTAGTATCGTGCATCATGTTCAAAAATCAGCCCTGTCTCGTCTTTTCTGTTTTATGAGATGGCTAAATTTCTTCCAACCCGCTCCACGATTGTTATAATGTCACCTGAAATTGGCCATTCATTACATACACTTCAGTTAAAACAAAAAATATTCTTACGATCAAAAAGGTTAATCTTGAAAGTGAGTATAACCATCTTGTATGAGAGAGCTCCTATTGCTGCATTCTATATACTGCATTCTATAGTATAACAACTATATACAAGCAGTGTCACATCGTATTATATCATCCATGTCAATATCTGTCATCTAGAACTTTGACTCCCTACGCTTCACAAAAGGCAATATGTGCCTCCAATCCCTCCTCAGCTTCAAACTCCAACTCGGTGCCTACTCCCACAAAGAATACATATCCTTCCTTCACCTCGAACTTCTCACCTCCCGCTTTCATAGTTCCTTTGCCACCAGTAACAACCATGATACTGGGCCCTCCCAGCTTCTCAATCAATTCCTTTTCTCCTTTCTGGAGCTCTAAGACTAACATATCGAATTCGCTCATTGGTGGTGCTAGGACCTTGGTTTTGCCGTTCTTACCCTTAGAGCTTGATGTAGGCTTGAGTATACATTCATCTTTTCCGATGGGAGAAAATGTCAGCGCGGCGCTGAATAAATCGACAGAGTCGCGGTCGGCACGGGGACAGAACCCAGTGTTTAGGACATTATCGGAGCGTGCCATGCATTCTACGATGTCACCGGAGAGGTAGGCGTGGATACCGTCTGCGGGGACGTAGATGGCGTCGCCTTTCTGGAGGATGAGATAGTTCATTGTGAGGAGGGCGACGAGGTTGCCGGGGTCCGAGGCAGAGTATTGATCGGCGAGGCGGGGTAACAGAGCGGGAATGTATGGTGAAGTGGGGAATTTTGAGGATGGGGTGTCTTTGAGGGTGTTGTAGATGGATTTTATTTCCTCATCGGAGAGAGAGAGGATTTTGTGGACGATAGATTTCAATGTGTCTTTGTCGATGGTGTCGGATGAGGAAGAGAGGAATTTGGAGTTGAGAATTGGGATACTGGTGAAGAGTGATTGGATATCAGAAAGAGGCTTCCACCCGACGAAAACCTCGAATTTTCCAAGGGCAACGGCAATTTCGGGTTTGTGGTTTGTGTCGCCGAACTTCTCGGGGTCTTCTTCATGAAGCTTAGCCGCAAGCTTCTTGTCTGGATGGATTTGAAGAGGTAAGGCTTTCGCTATTGAGAGGATCTGGAAGGATGAGGTTAGTATGAACATTTACATGTGAGTATGGTATAGAGAGAGGGGAAAATACCTTTGGTAAATATGGTAAATCTGCTCCAAATTTATCGAGTATTGGTTTCCCAACCAGCTTCTCCTTGTTGGCATTGAGATGCTCTTGTAAGTCTTTGCCGTTTGACAAGATGAGAGATGGTGTAGTTGGATAGGTTCCCATCCACATCTCTGCGTATTCTTTACTCTCATCAAGCTTGAATTTGCCTCCTGGAGTAGAAGCTGCATACTTTGCTGCTAAAGACTCTTTACCTTGACGACCCCATGGGTAGTTGTTGCATTGGCACTCCAATTGAATGACCGATGAAGATTCTGACATTATGAAGAGTTTTGTCTGAATTAAGGCGTATATTTTCTGTTTTGTTACACAATTTCTGGAATATGCGGAATGTGAAGCAAAAGAATAAACAATGGTAATAATGAGATTGAAATATAGGAAAATTGATACCTACCAAGCTTTTAAAACGATTCCATACTCTATCTGGCGCCCCGGAGGTATGTCCTATACACTTACATAGATAATGACGTTGGATTTTGAGCTTTGTAAGTTGACTTGTTGTTACATCATAATATTTATTTTCTGTGGATGAAGAGGGTTCTGTATGTCCGGCGGACACGGATCGAAGAATCAATCAGATTACCATCGCTTGTCTTCTAGACCCCCACGGTGCCACTCTGACATTTTAGTGTGCATGTTCGAGGCATCGTTGCATGGTACAAAAAGCTTGGGATTGACAGCACAGGGCATACCGAGCTCTATTAATAAAATTAATAAGAAGCTTAAAGAGCCTTATTCTGGAAGAAATGGCTGGATGCAATTGTGTAATCTTCTGATGAGATGAATAGACGAGCCAGAGATGTGGAATCGAAAAGTATTAGTTGTCCAGTATGTAGATGTTTGTTTCGATGAGTATTGCTATCTCCTTCAGAGCTCCCCGGAGAGATTGAAACAAATATGTCGAAGTCGAAGTCGTCAGATGTTGATGGAATATTGAGTTACCCCTAATCTTTACCTAGAACGTCTCGTCAGATGAAGAAATCCGGAAACGTTCACGGGATATTTGAGGTAGGTATTATATAGGTATACTTTTCATCCCTTGGGTGGTTTGTAGAACAAAGAAGAGGAAAGAGATGGATGAAATACAAATGATTTTATATATATATTCAATCTTAGTTTCTACTCCGTTATCTGTTATATCCATCAAAATTAAGATTCACAAGGGTTAAAAATTCGAAGTTTGATTACATCTCATCTGAGAGAGATAGAGAGAGGAGCGGAGGAGTGGTTGAAAATTACCTAGTAATCATTTTCTTAAAAACTTCCACTCAACCTCAAGCCAAGAACAAATTTCCTTGAAATAACCTAATCTAATTTTCTTCCTACTTTCACAAGGACGGCAACAACACTTTCCTTCCTTCTCCTCTCATTGTCCCATGAAGTTGACGTTGAAGCATTCTCTTTGGTGATTGATATACTACCTAGGTATTTTATTTTTTCGTAATAACCTTAATCTCGATTCCCCAAAGGACCCTGCCATCAACCTGGTTTCTCCACTCATCGCGCCAAGTGTTCACCATAACGGTGAAATACTAAAGGACACAGCGCAACAATTTCAGCATCCTGTGCATCGCGATCAACTGCTATTAAAATAAAGTCCCGTACGACGTTGGGGCTACAATTATTGCCAAAAGCTGTAACGATTGTAGCAGGTGCCTAAGGGGTCCAGAACATACGACATAATGCATTTGGCATACCCCTCGAGGAAAGCCTCGAACCCTCCAGCATATTTCGCGCCACGATCCTCACGTTTCCCAATGCTACGCAGAAGTAGGGCGAAGACGATAGTTCTAGGTGCCTGTGCCATAGGGGTGGTATTCTTCATACTTTCACGTATACTTGGGGGAGCAAATGGCGTCCCATCGGGAACTCCACCGGTTGTAATTGTCACAGTATTGGATACGGTGGGATATGGTAAAGAGTATCAGGACAGCGTAAAGGAGAATCGCATTCAATATGCCAGGAAACATGGTAAGCAAATGCTTTGCGAATGGCTACAACTTGCTGTTCTGGTTTTCAAGCAAGAATTGAATTGACAATTGTTAGGATATGCAACATTTTTCCCCAGTATTGGAGACTATGATATTCAAGGATCGCCGAATTCATGGTCCAAAGTTCCCGCAGCACGACACGCCTTATCAAAATTTCCACATAGCGAATACATTTGGGTTTTGGAGCAGAATGCTCTCATTATGAACCCTGCGCTGAAAGTCGAAGATCACATTATGGCTCCAAAGCGCTTGGAAAGTTTGATGATCAAAGATCAATCTATTGTACCCCCGGACAGTGTTATCAAGACGTTTCCCAATTTGAAAGGCGAGAACGTTGATTTGGTTCTCACTCAGGATAAAGACGGCCTGTCGCAGGCTAGTTTTATTATCAGAAAGGGGGAATGGAGCAAATTCTTCCTCGACACATGGTTTGACCCTCTGTATCGTTCTTACAACTTTCAGAAAGCAGATCTTCATGCATTGGTAAGTGGGCCTATGTTCTTTTGGGCAAGTTCAAATTCTTACAATAATTAGGAACACATCGTACAATGGCATCCAACGATCTTGTCGAAGTTGGCACTCGTGCCGCAGAAAATAATGAATGCATACAATTCGGATGAGGCGGAAGGGTATAAGGATGGAGACTTTGTTGTTCGATTACCTGGTTGCGACCAGCCGGGACGAGACTGTGGAAAAGAGGCCGAAAAATACACAAGGCAATGGCGGACTGTCTTCGCATCACGATGATCCAACCCTTTACTACGATAATCACATCAAATCCTCATCATCAACATATAAGCATAGTTAGGGCTATAGAAGCCCTTATGATCTACGAATAGCGGGCAAGGCGTTTGCAGGCGTACATTACAAGAGCATAAAGATAAATGTTTGCATAATTGTACAATACCAGCGATGACGTCTGTAGGAATATGGACATCGCTGATGCTGGCAGATGTAGTTTTCTTGGGGAAGCAAGACTTTGTCTTCTGTATATTATTTGAAGCATACATACCCCAGCAGTCAATGTACTGCATTTTCAATACTTGCGAAGTTTTCGATATAGTTTTGTGTTCTATAACTATTTCCATCTATGATGTAGGAGGCCATTAAAGTGTGTTGTTCTCGTCTGTAGTGTTGAATTAGCACCTCCAGCACCTAGTATATCCATGTAGCATTGCAAACATAATCATCTGATACATATATCATCAAATACTCATAATGAAGAAATTTGACAGATCATGTCCACTTTTTAATGACGATAGATCATCTATATTAGATATCTTTAAACTCTCTAGAAATAAGTTTACAAGGGCAGACCTTAAATGGAGCATAAAGAAGCAAGCATGTGATGAGTAACATCCTCGGCATCTCCATCAATTGTTTCAAGGAAAATGAAACCCCCGATGCAGACGACGACTTTTGGCCTTCTGCCTTTTATCTTGCTCTCCCACCCCAACTTTTACCTTCCTTCTCATCACTCACCGACCATCCGTCCCGCAAGATGCCCGGCAGTTCGAGAATGCCCGTGAGCTTGCGCAATAGCTTCACCGTCAAAAAGGGTTCATCGAGTAGTAGCCAATTACTGGCTCTAAACATTGATTTGTATGTACTTATTCTATGCTTCTGGACCCACCGTATATGCGATAAGCTATGCAATCTGCTTGCTTCTTGTGCCTGATGGAACAACCTTTGCTGATAATATTTCTGGTAATGCAGACTTCGAAATATCGTATTCTTTTTGTTCTTACTGAGATGGACAAGGAAGGGTCTTTTGAAATTGAAGGGAAGGGGGCTTTTTGGTAGTTTCGCAGACGCATATATCTCAATTCGCAGAACACTCTATGGATTATTCCTACGAGCACCCGGTGTACGATCTCAAGTACAGAAACAGGTCTCAGAGGCAATCACGAAATTACAAGGCAAATTGGTGCCGACAGGTCCAGGCGTGGTAAGATATTTGACGCTGCCGAAGGAAGGATGGTCTGAAGAAACGGTTATGAAGGAATTGGAGACGTTGGCCAATATGGATCATACCAGATGGGAGGATGGATTTGTCTCGGGTGCTGTGTATCATGGAGGAGATTCTCTGATGAAGCTACAGACGGAGGCATTTGGAAAGTTTACAGTCGCGAATCCCATTCACCCGGATGTGTTCCCGGGAGTGAGGAAGATGGAGGCGGAAATCGTAGCGATGGTTTTGTCGATGTTTAATGCTCCTCCAGGAGCTGCCGGAGTTACAACTAGTGGAGGTACAGAGTCTATTTTGATGGCTTGCTTAAGTGCAAGACAGAAGGCTTATGCCGAGAGGGGTGTAAAGGAGCCAGAAATGTTAGTAGATCTATGGATATGCCCTTTGCACTTTTATACTAACCCATATTCAGGATTCTACCAGAAACGGCACACACAGCATTCCGCAAAGCAGGTCAATATTTCGGTATCAAAATTCATCTCGTCGCTTGTCCCGCTCCATCTTATCAAGTCCATCTTCCAAGCGTATCTCGCCTTATCAACAGCAATACTGTTCTTCTCGTTGGATCCGCGCCCAACTTCCCTCATGGACTGATCGACGACATCACCGGTCTCTCCAAGCTCGCCGTTAAACGTAAAATCCCACTTCACGTCGATTGTTGTCTTGGATCATTCCTCGTCCCCTTCCTCGAGAAGGCTGGCTTTGAAACAGAACTCTTCGATTTCCGTCTCAAGGGTGTTACAAGTATAAGTTGCGATACTCACAAATATGGCTTTGCCCCTAAGGGTAACTCGACTGTTCTTTACCGCACTGCAGCCTTGAGAACTTACCAATACTTCATCTCTCCTGACTGGTCAGGTGGTGTATATGCCTCTCCATCGATTGCCGGATCTCGTCCAGGTGCTCTCATTGCTGGATGTTGGGCTTCACTTATGAGCGTTGGAGAAACTGGCTATATCAATTCTTGTAACGAGATTGTTGGAGCTACCAAAAAGATCATCGATGCCATAAGCGAAAACCCATCTCTTAACGCCGATCTTCACGTACTCGGTAAACCACTTGTTTCTGTCGTAGCTTTTACGTCCAAGACACTCGATATTTATGACATTGCCGATGCTATGTCAGGAAAGGGATGGCATCTCAACTCGTTGCAGAATCCACCGGCTATACACGTAGCTGTGACCTTACCGATTGTAAAGGTGTGGGAGAAATTGGTCGAAGACTTGATAGCCGTTGTAGAAGGGGAGAAGGAGAAGGAGAGAGTCAGAATTGTGGAAGGTAAAGGAGCAAAGGGAAAGAGCCTGGGAGATTCAGCGGCCCTCTATGGAGTTGCAGGTAGTTTGCCAAATAAGAGCGTGGTGGTCGAATTAGCGAGTGGATTTTTGGATACTTTGTATAAAGCTTAGAAGGCTAGCATGGAATATGATAGTTGAGATTGAGGAAGTGGTGCATATCATCAACTAGAAATTTGCAAATATGTGAGCGGGGTCTTTCAACACGCCTTTTTATAGGCTTTTCCAAGTAGCGTTTCTATTTATACCTTAGTTTTGTAATCTTATAGTTCATCTTTTCCACTCTTCACTCGCTTCATTGTGTCTTCGTCCCATGCCAAAGCTCAATTTGAACTTAAAGTTCCTTCAGATAGTACCTAGGATGCCGTGAAGATTGATTTAAACGAGCTGTATCAACTCTAATGATAGTCAAGGCTGGCTATAATAACGATCAATGGAAGTTTAAGAATTGTTTGATTTGATAATCGTAGGTTCTTATATCTCGCAATTTCAGACAAAGGCTCCTACTTCTCATGTGGTATAGATGATGTTCTCTACTGTGGAAAAATCTTTTATCAAGAACCCTAACAGCTTTCTCTCAGAACTAACATGAAAAGCCTCTATTCACCATTGACGAGAGATGCATGTACCTAAGTATACAGCACAAGTCATTGCAACAGATAGACTCTTCTACGGCCGATGAATAGAATCGATAGATTAATAATAGCATCGATATTTCCAGTGACAGACTAGGTATATATACTAACATAGACAAGTCAACCTTCACAGACAAAGAGTATACCCAGGTACCTATCTTTCTCTACCCCTTGCGCTAGACGGGTCTTCTCGTCTAGCTCCGGAGCACATCCACATCGATCCACTTCATCCACTTCCTTTGTTCCACTCCACATTTTTCCCATTATATACTTCTTTAACCTGCCTTCTAATATCTAAAACGGGCTTGTGGTTTAGTGGTATAATGTTCCCTTAGCATGGGAGAGGTCCGGCGTTCGATTCGCCGCTAGTCCATTTCATTCAAATGATTCTTTCATTTGAAATCAGTTTTTGATGTCTTTTAAGAGGGGGATTTGAAGCTTTTGACATTTTTTTCAATTAGGGGTGAAAATTTTCGCGAGGGATCGGGGTTTTTCCGTTCCGGTGCACGTGTGTTGATTTTTTTCATAGCCGTAAGGTTACACATGCCATAGTAGAAAAAAGAGACTAAAATTGATGACCTCAATGAACTCTATTAAATCAACCATCATTTATAAATTTATGAGAGTCAATGACACTAGATATTCCCTTGGATGATCTTCCGTTACGACATTATTTAAGTTTTAATTGTTTGACTTGATATGGAACACTTGGATTGTTGAAGGGCATCGCCAATGGTCAATTCCCGCTGTTTCTGGATATGGAACTCTCAGCTTGGTTGCACCACCAGTATAGTCAAGGTTGATTTTCGTTCTTTCCGAATCCGAACCTTGATTTGATAAGCTTAATGATACCACTTTTCTCTTTAAACTATCGACTGTTTTCATCTGTAGTATTCGAGATCAGGTTGCATGTATAGATAATCATTAGAACCCCGTGGGAAGGTGAATTCAGGTCGAGTGCCTGCTGGCTGACAAGTATCAGTTGATCAGTATTTGTCAAATGCAGCTGAACGTCGTGCGAATGAAAGGCCCAGTCTTTGATCCTATCCTATTCCCTCAACGGTTCGACTTCTTTTTGTTTATATTGCTCTTGTGTTCTGTACTTGGTGGTGGAAAATTCGTCAATTGTAAGCTGTTGTGTTTGTTCATTGGTGGTTGCTATTCCTCTGTTATGCTGAGACGGAACAAGTCCGAGGGAACTTTTCACCAAAAATCGACCAGAAGTTAATAAAAGAGTGAGCTTTGAGTATCTGCTCCTATCTTCACACCACGTTCCGGACAAAAGAAGACACCCACAACAGGTGGCGCAAGTCCAATGAAAAGTTTCTGGCGGCTTGATACTGGGTTATAACGAATTGCGATTCTTAAATACATATGTTTCTTCCAAAAGCACAATACTACTACACTCTAGACCCTGCAGGCCGACATAATCTATGGCCCCTTCTCTCCCTCGAAAATATCTATGCAAAAGATTGAAGAGAGGCGAGCCCAGTGGACACTGAGTGTATTCCATGGTAGTGCCCTTTAGAGTAACCGAGTTCCATCTTCGCCAGTTCTCGCAGCTGTTCACGCATGATTTTTCCGCTCTGTATATTATCAGCTTTGGTCTGATCTAGAGAGACGGCTGGTGCAATATTACCAAATTCCGTGGGATACTTGGAATGAACGAGATGCCTCCAGAAAGATACTTATATGGGGCAATCTTATCGGCCATGAAATGATGAACTTCAGTAGCGGACAATGCTGATTCAGGGGCGGTTACAATATATGCGCGTGGTCCTTCATCTTGGTATCTGTGTTCAAATGTTAGTAGCCTCCAGATGGTAAGATACGATCGGCTCACACCGCAACGCCGATGATTCCAGCATCCACAATTTTTGGATGACGAAGTAGTACGGCTTCCAGTTCAGTTGGTGCTACATGGTTTCCGTTCACTTTGATCAAGTCCTATCTTTCATATCAGTTCTCGCTGCAATTATGCTTTAGTTGGGTTCATATTACTTTTTTACGATCCACAATATACCACATTCCATTTTCATCAACATATCCGACGTCTCCGGTAGAGAACCACCCATCGGCTCCATAAGCTTCGCTGGTAGCCTCTGGATTATGATAATACCCTGTGCTAAGGCTAGGCGCACGGATCCAAATATCACCAATGGTATTACGGTTCACGATCCGGCAAGGCTCACTAGTATCCGTTACCTTGCCCTCAAAGTTGGCGTGAAGTTCCCCAACGGATTCAGACGGCGAGCAAGCTATCATATCATGACCAGTGATCAATCCAAGTCTGAAAAAGATAATCCACTGATTAGCATCTGAACTTCCAGTTTCTTTTATGGGAAGAACTTTCGTACTCAGTCAATCCCCAAACTCGGGTAACTCTCTCGACGCCTATTTGCTCTATTATCGTTTTTGTTAACTGTCCCATGGGAGCTGCAGATGCCTCAACTCTCCTCAGAGAACGTAGATTTTCTCCAAGATTACAAGCAAGGGTTTTCGCAATTTCAGTAAGCATGGAACTCCTGATGATTGCGTCAGAAATCTTGAAAGTTTCCACGGCGTTCAGGATATTCTGCACACTCGGCTTACACAGGAGATATAGCGGAACTCCAAGCTTTGGGAAGATAACACTATAGGATCTTTGACCAAGGATGTGGTGCATTCCGAGCGCACCTAAAACACGAATCTGATTGATACCCTTGCCTATATTTTTCATCGACTGCTGCCAGTCAGGATGGAGAGATACTCGCTGCATATAGCTTACAGCAGCTGAGATATAGTTGCGATGAGAAATCTCGACACCTTTTGGATGCCCTGTTGTACCTGATGTGAACATTATGACAATGGTACTGTTGTAATCAAGCGAGGATCTAACATTGGAATACTCCCAGTCCTTCTCGTCTATAGAGCCCACCATTTCCTGCCAGTGAGGTACATTGAGAAATGATCTACCCGTGTTATCAAGAATGTCATCATCAAAAATCAAAATGAATTTCCTCTCTAAGGCTGGGCACGAAACTTTACCTTCAGCCTCCGACAGGATATCCAGATGCGCTCGTTGAGTCAAAATTACCGAGGGCTTCGCAACTGTGAGTAGCCTTTCCAATTCTGAATGTCCGTAACTAGGCTGCCCAGGCACAAAAATACAGCCCGCCATGATGGTGCCCATCAAAAGAGCCGGGTATGTTATTGCATTACCTGAAAGACATAAAATTCTATCTTTTGATTGGATCCCTAGTCGTCTCAAACCCACCGCAATGCGAACAGAGAGATCACGGTATTCAGCTAAGCACAAAGATCGGTCATCCGGGCGGAGCGTATCGATAATCAACTTCCTTGAGCCGAGATTTTCATGCGGAGCACCAAACACAAAATATGGCAGGGAGCTAAAAGGAATGGGAGCAGTCCATCTCGAAATGACCAGCGATGATTGATTCAAACATTGCATTTTGATGAACGAATGAATTTGGAAAGGCAGACTTTAGCACATCGAGATGAAAGAGATGTTCAGGTCCTTGGGGTCTCTCGCGTTCTAAGTTGAATTTTAGATACTCTCGGAAGCTGAAAGCTTAATGACGAGTCATGCGAATATTTCAGTCAAAAGCAATAGCAGGTAGTAACCTGACGATTATTTCCATCGTATTTTTATCCGATATTCAAACTATAGACTGTAGATGAGGAAATTGTTTTGAATAAAAATCCCGCATGACACGTCATTCATGGCTCGTAAAGCAATTTCTAATGGCCCGATCCGGATCTGACAAACGAATCAGCTGCTCGTAATATTTACTGGCTGATATTTTGACAAGATCCTCATCAGAATGAAACTAAACCCATCTAGTCATGAGTCATGTCACTTTTCAACATCATAATGAGAGCTGAAGATCAGGTATTTCTGCGGACTTTCTTACCGTGGGTTTCACCAGTGAGCTTGTCCAATAGAATGTCTTTCAACAACAGTGAGATGTCGGTCGTGCTACAGGAACAGGCGGAACGGTATTAGTCATTGCATTACTGAATTGCGGCTAACTGGATTTGAGTTAGGCCTCGACTTTGATTAGACGCAACATTCAATGTCAAGATTTCAGCTGATCTGATACAATGTTACTCAAAATTTTATACAATATTGTATTCTCGTTATAGTATGCGATGGGTATCGAAATAGCAATTGTGCTTAGTTGCCTTAGTGAGGGTCTTTAACATTAAATCTTACTGCTTTTGATAGTTTGATATCATATATGTTTAACTTCACGTATACGTTTCCTACGTAGAGCTGTCAACATAGTCTAGTCTTCTCAAAACTAGACATATTCAATATTTCGTGCTATATTGTACAAAAGCAAAATACCATAGAACAACACCCGTTGATGCAGCTAAGCTAGACGTAAGACTATTTAATTCGTTCATGTAATCTATAGATAGCATATGGTATTCTAATGATACATAGGATTATTCTATGTTCAACAATTTTTGTGGAAACTATGTCTTTTGTGAGTATTTTACTATGAAATGACTTGGGTTGTGGTAAGCTATGATTAAGCTCCTGACATACATACCCGCAGGACTAAGAAAATCTTCGGCGCTTGTACTCAGCTGTGCTACCCACTTATGTGTTACAAGATAAGAATAATAAACAGGGCGTATTCGCTGCCTCAAGTCTACAACGCAAAGAAAATGGCTTCGTTATCACTCGTGACGCAACTTAATCCTCTCATCCAGACTGACGAGCTGCAATCATCAAAGCGGCTTTATCATGTTTGTGTTCAAACTTTTTGACTACTGTCAACGCTGACAAATAATTAGAATGCTCTCGATCAACTGAACAATTTACGCACAAACTTCGAGGCACGACAACTGATAATTGGAGTTCAAGATCGAAGCTTTCTTTTGAAGCAAATGGGAGAATGGTGTGAAGAGATTGGATATCAGGTGATACCCTCATTGCCGTGCTATCATACGATGGGACTAGAGCTAACCGTGGGACACAACACTAGCCTGCTGATTTCGACTTGTTAAACGCTATCCACATTGCCGGATCTAAAGGTAAGGGTTCCACGGCATCTTTCATCTTCTCGATATTATCCGAATATTTAAGCGATGGGTGTGATCCTGGAGAGAAAGGGTCAGCTTCCTTGAGAAAGATTGGTTTATATACGTCACCGCACATGCGAAGTGTGCGAGAGCGTATTCGAATTCGAGAGTCACAGTCAACGGATTTCACTGATACCCCTCTTGATGAAACGAAATTTGCGCAGTATTCTTCAGAGATATGGAATCGGTTAAATTTAGAAAGCCGAGCGCCCTCTCAGAGTCCACCATTTGCAAAATTTCTCACACTGATGGGTCTCCATACATTTATGCAGGAGAAAGTTGATACGGCCGTGGTAGAAGTTGGTATTGGGGGACGCAATGATTCAACCAATATCCTCCGCCAACCCAGTGTCTGCGCTATAACTAGTTTGGGATTAGAGCATACCGACATACTTGGCTCCAGACTAGAGGATATTGCGTGGGCTAAGGGAGGCATCATGAAAAAAGGAGTTCCTGTTTTTACGACGCCACAAGACCCAGCAGCCATGGCTGTTTTGGAAGATATAGCAGTGTGTGAAGGTGCGGATCTACATGTCGTTGCGACACATCCAGACCTCGAGTCCATCGAGCTTGGTCTTAAAGGAGATTTCCAACGAACAAATGCTGGCTTGGCGGTGGCAGTAGCCGCAGAGCATCTTTCTCGCATGGGATTTAGTGGTATTGCAGACACAGCGACGTTCATGCAGTCTCCACTACCCGAGAAGTTTCGTCGGGGTCTGGAAAAAGCACAATGGCCCGGGCGATGTGAGACGCGGCACAGTCATGGAATTCGTTGGTTACTTGATGGAGCTCATACCTTAGAAAGTATTGGAGTTTTGGGGCCTTGGGTAGTCAAAAACATGGCAGCACAGAAACAAGCTCGACGCGTTCTTATATTTAATCAACAAACTAAGGATGCGACGGCGCTACTCCATCATCTTTGGCAGGTCATGACGTCATCGACATTGCAGTTCGCTTGTGAGGAGCCGCTTTTTCATCAAGCGATCTTTTGTACAAATACTCTGTGGGAAAGGAATTCAGCTCCCGATATTGAACGTGTCTCTATGACATACTCAGGCGATTCAATTCAAGATCTTAAAATACAACATGAATCGGCAACGTACTGGGCTGAGATTAGTGGAGGAGAATCCGCAGTGACCGTTGTACGGACTGTCGAAGAGGCTATTCGATGTGCAGCTCATGGTTATGATGATAACAATTTTGAAGAAAAGAAAGGTGATGAAGCGGTAGTTTTGATTACTGGAAGTCTTCATCTAGTGGGAAGTGCTTTGGAGTTTTTGGACACGTTTACATGATTAGACACTTACATAATTCGCTGTTGGTGAGCTAAGGGAAGATGATGACAGAGTTCCTTTTACGCTCTTTTTGATACTTAGACGTTTTTCAGGATAAATCGGCAGGCACTTTCTTGAACAGAACTTCTCTACCGGGTGATAATAATGCTATCATAGTCATCCGTAATATCTTAGAAAGCACCCTGGAAACATATTAAGCTTGAGGCAGGATTTGTACTAGATGACTGTAGTATAACGGTGGCTCCTAATGAGCCTTTTTAATGCTATAGTTCGTAAATATAAAGGAGGCTATAGACATTCAATACATAAAATCTTTTGAGGAATACATGGGCAATTGGGAATTCGATTTGAAATGCCCATTTTTATTCCGAAATGAATTAGGAATGCTCATTCCGGATTGAATTCCTGTATTCCAGTAATTTCTAGTGGTATTCAACATTGAAGTAGTATTGAATAGGCATCTTTGGTGATATGTAGATGGACATTATCTATGTAAATATTATCAAAAAAATCAATACATCCACTATACGAAACAACGTACGGAATACGAGCAACAATATTAAGAGCACTGGCTTGAGGTATGATGGAATAACATATGTTTAATTTGTAAACTTTAAAAATTCTCAACAATTCGGTTGTAGCATCAAAACACGCGCTTACCTCCTCGTCGCCCTCCATCCTACTTACCTACTAGAACACAATTTTCCAAAACATGAGCATTAACAATCCTGCTCATTGCACCCAAATTCTTCTTTCCACGTCTTTCCTCCATCACCTTTCAATCGCTGAAGAATTCTCGCCTCGCCAACCACGTTTCTTCCAGTCTACCGCCCAGTCCAGAAGCACCAAAAAATAAAAAACAAAAACATACAACAGTAGGGATTCGCTGGTGGTCACCCACCCAACTACTAATCTACCGATCTGAGGCTTGTGTATGGCAGAGCGGACGGGATGCCCAATTCTCCTCAGTCTATGGTCGTATGTGACAGAGACAGAGAAATATGTGCTCATATATTCCGTTATTCCAAGCTGGATATGGGTTTTGGAGGATTTTGGTGAACAGATAGGCTGTTCATGGATTTTATATGCGATGGGAGTGTTGAAGAAAAGGTATATCGTTATAACATAGGCAGATGTGTGATATTCGTATGCACTTAAAAATCGATATTCATGTTACTAACTCTTCCTAACCACGGAGTATCTACAAAGATTCCAAACCGAGCTAATCATACAATGAAATTTGCCGAACAGAGAAACCTTGCCATAAAACCGAAGAGGGACCTCACCACTAGATTCCATAGATTGATACATTCCAGTAAGCTTATACCTTAAAAGACAACCCCACTCATACAATAGACTTTTGCGCAGCCCATTCAGCGCATTCGACTCAGATGTGAACCATCCGAAAACAATTCTATAATACAGAGTACCACGTACATGTAATTCTTAAGTATCGGATTGCCGAGTTCGCGAGCCCACCAGTTCGCCAGCCTGTACAGTAACAGTGCGAACCCGCGTAGCGATATAGATCCGAGGAAACAGAATAGACTTTAGGATAGAGCACAACATGATGGAGGCGACTAAAGAAAACATTACAAGAAGCGATGATGATATCAATAGTGTCGCTAATTCGCTTGGGAGTTGAAGTGAAAAGGTTGGACATGCAAGATGCTCATATCGATGATATGGTTGTTGTAGTATTTGATATTTACGATATCATATTAAGTATTGGAAGAAGAAAATGTTATATATCCTCTCAGAAACAGGAGTTTCGAGATTCGGAACGGCAATGGATATTCGTGGCACCTGTTGTCAAAGATGCAGAGCAAGCAACGATAGCGGAGACAAAAGAGAAGAGAGACGAAGCGTGGATAATTCCCCAACATACAACCAAAATAACAGGCGACCCTTCCCCTCTCGCTCCTCGCTACAGACTACGAGATTTAATTCTGTGTAGTAATAGCCCACAAATGATAAATCTCAATCATTCCCAGTAAACCAGTTAATTCACAAAATATCACATCGACTATCTCTCTTCTCCGTATATATTATACTACTCGAGCTGATATTATACAAAACAAAGATACACCACATTGACAGCTATGAGAATTGATAAATATAATGTTCAATTGCTTTGAAGAGTATCGTCATAGAATACATATAATATTCTTTGAACACTCTTCAATTTCTCAATCCATTCGCCTCGTCACCGCATTCCGAGACACGAGAATCTTTTCATAAACACTACAGTCCATAATAGCCATCACTAGAAGATAGATTTAGATATCCAACCAACTATTTCAAGGTGAACAATAACAAGAAACTCAATCTATCCAAACCCATCAGATCATGATTCGCTTCACTAAATTTCGCCCCCCTCCGCCTCCTTGATTAGCTCACCGAACGCCAAGTCCATACAAACGAATGAGGCTGTGTATTATTCTCCACACACACACTTAGAACCCTATCGTCAAGATACAAAGTATGATTGGAAGAGAATCTCATGTTACACTACATGATGAAAGGTACCGCAACGAAAATTTAGAAGAATAATGTGCTTCTAGAAGGTCTGACGTGTGAAGTCTGTGCATAAGGTTAAATGCGTGGTCGGGTTGAAACCCTAGATAAGTAGGCTAGGCTCGGGCAAGACAGCCAGCCCGTTGTATTTTGTGAAAATGAGAACACAAAGCTCTGATAATTTGTAGACACGATATCACTCAGCACTATCATCATTGGTAAGTTGAGTATGGCTGGAAAGGCCATAATTTGGGAGGTTAGGATGGATTCAAAATATCCACTTCGGGTGGCATGATGACAAGGGCTCTGCCGCTAATACAGTATGTAAGGCTGTCGCTGTTCGCCCTACAACATAAGCTTCCCCCAAAATGTTTCTCATGCATGGTTATTTGACGATCTAATCTATCCCAAAACGTAGGTATGATTTGAGTGGCTGGGATACTTTCCCAAGCAGGATATTGGAATGCACGACTTCCTGGACAGCGTTCAATATTTCTCATTCATCTGCCTAGAAGGATGACAAGATGACATCCGATCGAACTATTTCCCTGAGAATATCTTGCCATTTATAGACACCGAAGAATGCTTAGCAAACCCACAAATATATGCACGATTGACAAGAGACAAAAATTGCTGGTGAAATACTATTTATTCATGACGACATCAACATAACTCATGAGAAGTGTTGTTCATCATCATAATCCAAAACGTATAGCATATAAACATGTGCACCCCCGGAGAACGAAGAAAGAAGAGAAGGAAGAAAGAAACACATTTGGGTATCGAAATCGTTCAAGAGACTTTTCGTTTCGATCATGATCCAGCATCGCGAAATTTGAAAATCTCAAAAGGGACAAAACAAAACTCCCGGTAAAGCTCCAACGCTGCGCAATCAAAAAAGATCGTTGGTTGGTCCCACTCGGTGTCCTATTGTGTCAAGGTTACCGTGCTTAGGCAACGAGCAGATACGCCCTGTCGAAGAGGCGAACGGTGAGCGCCTGTGTTCCTGCATCATAAAGGGAACCCGCATATAAATTCACTCATTCGGTGAGAGAACATTTAAATAACACAAAGTACACAAAGTACGAAGAGCTCAAAACAAGTGGAGAGATAAGTGGCAAAATTCGCCCTCCACACAGCCACAGATCGTTCGGGATTGCAAATATAAGGACGCATAGATTCCCAAAATATTCTCTCGGGATTGGAAGGACAGTCCTTTGCGTATGTGTAGAACGCTAGAGAATTCGAGTGTATTCTGAATGCTCGATCGCTACTGGCATATGCTTCCTTGGAAAAGTTGAGCTCTGTCTTTCTTCCCCTTTGTGTGCATGGCCCGAACGTTTGCGATGTCGCTCTTCCTTCTGCAGATCGCATGGAACTTTGGACTCTCTATCCCGCTTGAGTATTGATTCAGGCGTCTCAAATCCTTTCCGTACGAGACTCGGTACTGATGGACGTTCGGTATATTGTACAGCCAAAATGTAATCCGCTTCATCCATCAGATTATTCCTCCGCATATATTCTATTACTAGGAAGTCTGGTCGAATGTTTGTTTTTCCATCAAGGAAATGATCACGACTATGCATCATTCTATCCCGCCAATTACTATGCGAATCGTTGGTGTCTTCGAATTCTTCATCACAGAAAAGGCAGAAGCATCTCGATGGAGGAAGGTTTTTGAAATGCGTTAAACTATGCGCAAGCCAGTTTTCGAAATCATCTGAACGGAATGTTACTCCACAATTTATCGATATGAATTCGCATGGAAGGACGATGGTAGTGTTGATTTGGGAGATTTGAGGTATTGGGAGGTTCCATCCAGCTACAGGATTGGATTGAATGGATTGTCGACTGGTAGCTGTTGTGTATGACCCTCGGGACTGCATGCTGAAAACACTTTCGTCGTTCTCGCTGTAAGGCGATGCGGTTGATGTGGAATCTTGGCTGATAGTCGAGCATGTTGAGGCATCGTACGCTTCATTTGCGAATTGTCGGGGAAGACGATGTGTACTTGAGAGGAGACCTGCGAAAGGATCTTCGGAGTCATTGAGGTAGCGGTCAATGGGTGCGTTATCGTAGGTTGCCATCTTATATCACGGTTTGCAGGTCAAGAAGTAACCTTCGCAACTGCTCACTTTGATGATAATGATCAAGGTTCTTCAATACAAATGATGGATTTGATGGATAAGGTTGACAGTGAAGGGAAAGGTGGAGCGTCGATAAGATAAGAACAGGCTTGTCGATCACTGGAAACAAACGAACGAACCCCTAAATTACATGACGAGTGTCAGGATCGAGGGCTTAAGACGATGAGAACGACGAGAAATAAAGGTTATGGGGGTAGCTTTTCATGTTCAAATAAAAAGCCAACATATACTGACCTGGAACTGGGAGTCTGATCTGAAGTTTGGTTATTTTGAGTGGTAGTTATCGCTTTAAATCATTATGCTAGGGATTGATAATGTTTCGCGATATTTGCGGGGAAATGTTGGGAATTGACTTTGACAAGACAAGCTCGGAAGAAGCTCTAACTCTAACCAAGTGGCGTGAAAGTTTTATGGTTCCGGTTCCCTTCCCCAGGTTTTGGTGCAACAAACGGCTGCTGGTCTTTTACGAAAAACAATCAACAACGAACAACTATAATTGGCAACCCAAATCCGACAATTGAGGTATCGCTTTTATCATTCGAGGGAATGAAGAAGTAAGGTATGGACGATATTTGGTCAAGTCGCTGACCATAGCAAATTGATGGCGGAGGGAACACAAGTTATTGATGAAGCAGGTCGAAATCTTGATTCCACCCACTTAAATATCTCTCTAGCATGGAGGCTCAAACTTCATGGACTTCCTTCGGGGCATTTCTCTCTTTCCGAAATTTCTTGCATCGCTTCTTTTCTTCTACGTCCTCTTACAGACAGAAAACAAATCGTTTTCCAGTAGAACCATCACCTATTCGTCACTTTGCGAGCAAAGGTTCCATCGGCCCTTAAAGCTACAACACATCCGCATCCCACATCCCACGCTCCCATCCAAGGATAACATGGATCTTGGGATTGTTACACATCGATCCTGTAAGCAAAAGCGTGTGCGTACATACTTCGAACTCTCACCCAAAAAATGGATCATGCGAATTTGAATTACTGGAGCGATGTGATGCGATGGCATGCGACGCATTGCTCTTGCATTTGCTGCGTGTAGCTACCCGACCATGCTACAAATCTAGTGGTTCCTGAAAAAGGGTTCCACGATAGCTATCGACCAGTTCACCCACACAACCCCACACCGCTTCTTGATTGCGCATTCATACTATGAAATGGGCATAACTCATACGAAAACCATGCTGATGAGGAGGTGAGGGAAAATTATTTCCTGGAGATGCGGGATCATCAGACCACCACCAATTCAAACGAGCTACGGCAGCACACTCTCAACATTCCTATTCGACGTTTATGTATACTCGGTCAACCGAGCATGGCTTTTGACTCACATTCAAGCGGCATCTATTCCATACGCCAGTCGTTTGCCTATCATTAAAGCCAACCAAGTTCAAGGAGTTCTGTCTAATGCTAACATGGTCGCTGGCTTCTACCTTTACTCCAAATACAAGAGGCTTCTGTTGTGACATGACTTCCTTGCCACCATCGATATATGAACTCGTATAGAGTTCATACGTTATCGCCAAGATTTATTTCCAATGCACTGCTTTTCGAGGCAGCATACGACATCTGCAGTGCGCGCTGCAATCTCTTGATTTGGGTCTCAAGAGACGACGATAGCAGCCAAATTGATGACCCGGAGCACTGCTCGGGAAGAACACAAATTCGGTATCAAGGCTATCGTCAATCGTCAATCATAAATCTAAAACATTGACGCAAACACATACGCCATATGTACAGTTGTGGGTAACTTCCAAGCATATACATTGAAGTTTGGTTATCCTCGCATGGCTCGTTCCTTAACCCCGCACTTACCAATGATTTTGAAAGATAACAGGTTGCTTAGTGAGCAACAGAGCCTCAATGACCCCGCTTTCGGATTCGAGCTATGATGGAAATTGGAATTATTACTTGGTTGCGTGTGAAGGCGACGATCTTCGACGGTTAATCACGGTATCTGGTATCATGTACGATCCTATATTGGGTACACGTATACATGCACATGTATGCATGTTTGTTTGCTGGAATTGTCACAACTCTTCCAATATATCTGTTGGATTATAATCTGAAGATATAGCCCAACCTATCACTCAAGACTTTCCATGCCCATTGCATGACGACATGAGTCACATGGCGGCGTAGCAGAGATTAGTTCTCCGCCCTCTTCCGTGGGTATCTTTTCATATGTAATCGGTCATAAAGATGTGACTTTTTTCCTTAGCCATCAATCAGGAGCGCAAAGCACCTTCATCTTCGCAACAACATTCACCAAATGGTTTCGTTCCCCGTTTTCATCCCCTGCTTTCATGATTCCAGGAAACGTCACGCAGCTAATTTCTCGCTCGTTCAAAGTATCTTCATCCTCTCCCCCAATATCTTCCATTCTCTCCTCGTCAAACATCGTTTGTTGATGTTCCTCAATTATGGGCATCATTATACTAAAGACTGCCTTTTGAACTCGCAGTAATCGTGAAAGATCAATAGCGGCATTAATTATGGTTTTTAGCGATTGATCTCTAGCTTCAGTACTTTGAACATCAAATATTGGATCCAGCAAACTATTGAGTTGCGCAACAACGGTATTGACAACAGTGGTGGTCTCCGATTTAAGCTTTTCAGGAGCTTCTTTCAACAAAATCCCGAGCGTCGTAGATCGCCATTGGTTCATTGCATCTTCGGGACCTTTACATTTCGATCAGTTCTTCATACTTCGACTAACAATCAGATGGTTTTTCTCACCATAAGAACCCAAAGTCATTTCCGTTCTCGCAATTTCCATGGCTTGCTGCTCTGGGAGACCGACAAAATATGCTTGGAAGATATCAAACACTAATATACTTGATACAAGGGATTGTATGAAGTTGATTTTAGATGATGTTGCTAGATGCTGATACATGGGTACCCAATGCTCCAACTGTTGCCGTACTTCATTTGAAACCTTTTCTAAATCTGTTACAAGTCAGCTTAGTTTAACACGTTACTTTACCACATTGCCAATAGAAGTACAATATTCACACATTTTCCTGCTCAACATGCGCTCAGAAATTTCTCCCATCATAACCGTGTCAAAATAAAGCTCCAAACGTACCAATTCTTCCCCTCCTGAAATTCGATATCACCCAATTCTGCAACGCATTCCCGATCCACTGCATCTTCTCCGCAACCACCTCATCCGTAACTTGTTCCCCTCCAACCCCACCCCGTCCACTACTACTCACCCACTCCTTCAATCCCCTCACCTGACCCCTCAACGCCATAATCTCCTCATCTTTCCGCCTCATCTCTCCCATCGTATCATTATACGCTTCGCGAAACGCATCCCGATCCAACATCAATGCTCCCACACGACTCTGCACCTCAGCCGCACTGGGACAATTCGCATGCGCGGATCGGAGGAGGCGCAGCTGGGAATCGGTGGCTAGGTAATTGGTGTGGAGGGTAGAATGCGCGGTTTGTAGAAGGTGGAGGGTTTCGCGCGTGTGGAGGAGTGTGGTTGTTAGATTGTGGATTTGGGAGTCTGGAGGGAGGGGTTCTTCTTCTTCTGACTCTGATTCTTCGTCGGAGGTGGAGGAGTGAGGATGGGGGGGATAGTCTTCTTCGTCGTAAGGTTCGTAGGAGGGGGGAGAGGGTGTGTTGGAGTGTGAGCGTGAGCGCGAGCGCGATCGAGAATGTGGATGGAAATGGGTGGTTGAGATGGGGCTGTTACTTCTTTGGGGAACGGCTGCTGAATGAGTGGTCGATTGCAGATTAGGGTGCGAGAGTCGAACGCGTGGTGGTGCGGTTATTTCCGCCGAGGAAGATTGCGATTGCGATTGCGATGTTGTAGAAGTACAAGGGAGAGAATCATAATCTCCGCCTTGCGAGTTTGTATTTGTAGACCTGGATCCAGATCCACATCCAGAGATAGGGAAGGAAGTGGATACAGTGTGATGCGCAAGCGAATGCGCAAGATCAATTCGAGAAGATGAGGACTTCGGCGCGTGTTTCTTTTCTCTAGCGCTCATCTTGGCGGGTTGTCGTTGGCGAGGATAGAATCCTCCTTTTATAGATGAATGAATGGATAGATGGGTAAACGGGAATCGATGAATGAGACTTGGTGTACCTCGTGGACAGGTACAGTGTTATACAAATACCGTAAATTTCGTATGGAGTTTCAATCAGATATCTAGATCCGTAGCTAGATGGATGCCTGCCGGTGTGAGAGCTGAGATGGCGAGAAAAGGTAGGTAGCTCCGTGTATCGCGTAAGTGGGATTTTTCAATCTTTTCCTCTTCACAGAAAACTAGTACATTCGCAAAAGACGAGATAGAAATGAAGAGGGCATATTGAGAATTAGATACCTGGTGAGTAGGTAGATAAATAGGCAAAGAACAACTCAAACCCAAATACCCTTTGCTTCTCAACAATCCTCGATAAAATAAAATGCAATATAAACTCTTCATGAAAAGAAGAAGATAATAAAGAAGAAGAAGAACCTCTTCCGAAAAAGCAAATCCACGAAAAATTAAACAAACAAACAAACCAAATCATCCAAAAAGGAAATCCCGAAACGAAATGAGCCCTCCTCCCTACCTTACCCACGGAGCAAAGAGAAACAAATGAATATTCATGTGGTGGAGAGAATTCATTCAGATTGCTCAAATGAAGGAAGATGAGAGGTTCTTATTCTGCTGCCTGGAAGTATGAGATGCGATGAGGGATGGATGGATGGATGGATGCATTAATTTCCTGGGTAGATGTAGGTGATCAATTGTGCTTTGTATTAGTTAAGCGCTAGGTGTGTGCATTTGGTTTGAAATTGGATGGATGATTTAGATCGATTATAGGTGAGATTGATTATGAGTGAGGGGTTGACGGGAGATCTGCAGTGTGTGTGAGTTTTGTTTTGTGGTGGGTGATGATGGGTGTGGATGAATTGATATCGGGATCTTGATTATTAAGTACATATATGTATGTATATATCTACCTACCTAGTATGTAAATAACAAGCAAGAGTTCAAAAATATATACCTATATTCTGCACATTCTGGGGCAGGGTAAGAGTGACTTTCCAACTATTTCAATTCTTTTTCTAAACCATTATGAAAGAGGTTATCGTAGATGTTCAAAGATAAGATTTTGACGTTAAATTCAGATTGTGCGTGAGACTGCGGGGTGGCGATCATATTTCTGTTACACATATATACAAATACTACATCAAAATCGATCCAATCCCAAGATTTCTCCATAATCAACATCTTGGGAATCCAATTTTCCAATTCTCATTCCCATCACTACACTTATTGATTACTTGGATATATCTAGATTAATCTAAACCCTTCCCCCCTTCCCTCGCCTCTCCTCATCATCTACTTCGCCAAAAATAAGACCCTCAAAGAAAACTCATGCCCCCTAAACCCCCCCGTCCCCGCTTAACGCATTTCCTCTGCATTCCCCTCACGACCCCCTCCTCCCGTCCCCAACTCCAACACTCCCTCCGCACCTTCAAAAACGACGTCACCACGCCCCCAACCGACGAATACCCCAACCGGGTTCCTATCCCCGAAGATGCTATCCGTCCCCTCTCCACCCTCCATCTCACCATCGGCGTCATGAGTCTCGAAACCACAGAGCGGATCCAAGGCGCCATTTCCATTTTGCAAGGAATCTTCTCCTCCCCTTCGCTAGTTCCCAGGAGAGGAAACGAAGGCGCCGAAAAAGACAAAACAGAAATAAAAGACATCCAGCTCCCCAAAATAACACTCACCTCTCTCTACCCAATGCACCAACCCTGGTCTACATCCATTCTCTACACCTCCCCCCAAGATCCGCACTCGCATCTCCAAACCTTCTGTCAATCTCTCAAAGACACCTTCACAGCCGCCGGGTTCATGCTGCCCGAAGAAAAAGGACGAAGCTTATTGCTGCACGCTACGATTGTCAATACAATCTACGTTCGTGGGGTACGTCAGGATTCTAGCGCCGGCACGAGAGAGACAGGAACCGGGAACGCACGTGGAAATCGAGGGAGAGGGAGAGGAGGAAGTTCCTCGGGTCATGGCAAGCATAAAGCACGTCTCACGTTTGATGCACGGGATATCATTTCCAAGTATGCGGATTTCACTTGGATGCGCGATGTACGGGTTGAGAAAGTGGCGATTTGTAGGATGGGGGCTAAGAAGAAGGGGGATGGGGATGAGGAGTATGAGGTGGAGGCTGAGATCGAGGTACCTTGTATTTGAGTGGCTAGTTGCATTTTTGCCAGTGTTTATGGAAAGCATCTGTATTAAAATCTATAGCATTGGGAGTGGCGCCGAGGAATAACGGAGCTAGGTATATCATTAAAAAAAATTGTGGTACTTGTGCTCTGTAGATTCTGCGATGAGTGGAAGTGCAAGAGAGGAAATACCAAGTAGCATTGTCTTCCAAAAAAGGTATTTGAGACTGAAAACATGGCTAGCCTCTCTTTCCTACATCTTATCTCGTGCCCCGCATCTCCAAATCACTTTGATATGCAATGTACATCATTAAATGCCAAGGTCTCGGAAGAATTGAACCTTCTGTTTTGATGCGTCTGTCGTGACTTCATGTGCTGAGTAACCATGAGATTAAATCTGGTAAACCATCACCTCGTCACCCCATCTAACTAAAATTCCTCCCCAACTTCCGTCATCCATAGATAATCTTGAGGGGGGAAGGAGAAGCTAACAGAAACAAACAAAAACATTTCCCTCATGTGAACCAATAAAAAGAAAAAGAGAAAACCACCATAAGAAAACCATGTATGCCATTTCCAGACAACATAAAGTATGTGAATGCAATCCGAGACGCCTGAGCTATGGGGAGCTTTGTTTTGTAAGAGAAGTATACTGCTCGTGCGTGGACTTCAATGTCGTCACAAGACCCCAGATAGGCAATACTTTTGGTTACTTCTGCCACATCAGATATCCTCAAGCACGAGGACAATCTTCCATCATCGGGGGTTTTTTGAGGGGGTATGTGTGCATACTGCCATCCTTCAAGTGGCATAAAACTTCTTCAAGACCTTCTCAACCTCTTTGTACTCCTCCTTCACCGAAACCAACGTCTCCTTGATTCTCGCCAAACATTTCTCCTTGTCAGGTTCATCTGTTGTGCCAGCTTCGTCTTTCTGCTGTCCATAGTGTTGAATCTTCTCACAACTGTCCTTGACTTTTGTCAATCCCAATGTTGCTGAGGAGCCCTTCAAGAAATGACCGAGCGATGAAAGCGTTGCTAAATCTTTCTCCTTGCTACAAATTGTTAGTACTTGCATTTCTATCTGCGTCCGCAGATGCCCATCTCCCTGAATATATTCCACAAGTCGACCGACACAAATATACGAGCCCCACTTACAGTGCATCATCCATCTTGACAAAAGTCTGCTCAGCCTGTTCAAAGAATCCAAAAACGATAGAACTGCTGAATTCCCGCTCTTCTTCATCGTCATCCATCTCTAGAATTTGTTCGAATGTTGCCGAATCGATATTCTCTCCGAGATCTGGTAGACCAACGGACCCATCGTCACTCTGTTTTGCGCTAAAGTCAGTTTCATTCTAATGAAATTAATAAACTTGTTGTCAGGCAATGCGCAAGGAAATGTTTACCCTTTCATCATCTTGTTCCTCAACGACGACTTCCTTGGGTGGTGGGATAACAGGAACGGGCGATTTTTCTTTGACCGGTTCGGGTTTAGGTGCGGCGACTGGTACCGTCTTTGGCGCTGGTGTTGGTGTAGGGGTAGAAGTAGAAGAGGACATTGTGAGGATTAATTTAATGTGCGAACGACAAAAGTTGTCGCTCAACAGGTCATGAAATGGTGTGTAGCAATTTTTTTGTTGTAAAGTTGTTCAGTGAGTGGGTTTACTTGCTTCAGATCGCGATGGTGGGGTGGAAGGTCAAGGCAGGGTTGAATGAAATAGAAGACGGGCACTCGTAGAATAGAATATCTTTCCTTCGTCTAATAAATCTTGTCTTGCTAGAAGTGGGGATATGGGAGAATTCAAGGTCTGTAGGTGTAGGCAGTAGATAGGTCGATTTAATTGGTCATTGGCAATTCTTTTTCTTTTTCACCTCAAAGACATGAATGTGGATGGTAAGAATGGTACTTCGTATGTACAGAAAAAGTCTTTCTCGAATGTGAGTGGATGGGTGAATGTTAGTTGGTGAGGTGAATATGTTGATGGATGTGGGAAAATGGTCCCTCGGAAAATCTAATCCCCACAACAAAGCCCAATGTTGTATTTATTGTTGTAAAGGCTTGGAATCCTTGATATTGGTTGGGTATTGGTACAAATCTGGGTACAAATCTTGGAATGTAACAAATCAGACCGACTGGGCGCCCAGGTATATATATATTTGCATCTTTCGAGCTCCGAATCACCATCTATCTGTCTATGTTGGTGTACAAAATATGTTTGATGTCCGGACGCCGGTAGCGAATATGTGATTAGACCTGACCAGACCAGTCCGACCAAGCCAACCAGTCAAACGAGGGAGGAAAAGGATGAACCAGTTACTACCTGTGACAGGCAGGCAGACTGGAAGGAATCATCTACCTATCTATCTAGCTTCGATGTGTTCAGACTTTGACTTTGACTTTGACTTTGACTTTGGAGCACGGAGGATTCCATTAGGACATTGAATATTAGTTAATATCTGTGGATGATTCATCAGAATCTTTCGATTTGGTGGACTATTCTTGGGGTTTTTCCCCTCCTATTCATTTACTGTATTCTCTTTCTTCTCTTTCTTCTCTCTCTTCTCTCTCTTTCTTCTCTCCCTTCCATCCCTTTCCCTTCTCTCCTCTCCTCTCCTCTCCTCTTTTCTTTTCTTTTCTTTTCCTTCGTTGCTCCTTCCCCAAAGGAGTCACGGAGAGGGGTGCAAGAAAAGGGCGCCCATACCCCGAAGAGATCAATATCATGAAAAAAGGGAAGTTGAACAAGATGTTCCGGGGATCTTTCATTCCTAGAAGTGGACGTTAGGCCAGGGATTGTTCTAGACTCGGAACCAATCTGAATTCATTGTGATACGAGCATACTAAGTTCGATAGAAGAACCTTATCAAGAGCCTTGAAGGTTCATCCTGAGGAATGTTTCAGCTAAATCTCGAGAAGTCTTTTGGCAACATCCACTTGGTCCTCGGTAGGTTCCATGACCACCAATTTATTGTTGTGATAATGAAGGACATTGATTATGTGAACGATGAATACCTGGGTATGCACCTCTGTGCTCTACTCAAAGAATGCTCCTTACTTGTTACCTACTTACCTACCTACCTAGGAGAAAGTAGTGACCAAGATGATTAATCAGCTATTTTCCATTCAAGTAGACATTATTTATATACTTTGCTACCATGAAGCATAAACGGGAGACAACATGTTGTGCTTAAACGAAAATTTATGAACCTTTTTTTTCCTATTTTAGGCAGTGTTACCGTATTGATGTCCAACTATGACGAAATATTACGGGCAAAAACAAGAATCGACGTCATTTTTCACATGCTTACTAAACCGTTCAAAGAATACATTTGACCAATTAGAAAAATGATGGAAGATGAGGGATTACTTAATCGGGATACCTACATGAAGCCACACAATCCATCGGATCTACCTACCTAGGTAAGGTTAGGTAGGTAGGTACCTACCTCTTGGATTGAAGAGTGAAGAGTGAAGAGTGAAGAGTGAAGAGTGAAGAGTGAAGAGTGAAGACTGAAGACTAAAGAGTGAAGACTGCTTTTTTCCATCATCTCATCTCATGTGATTCGACATGACTGGTCTTGGCAAATCAGAATCAATCTTATCGATAGGTACCTACCTAGGTATCCTCGTGTACATGTGCTGTCAAAGAAAAAGCAGGTTTTCCCCATCCAATCTTCCCCCCCTTATCACATACATTATCACACTGTCGCACATTATCTTCAAGAATAGCCTCTCCACCATTGATAATTCTATATCCTAAAACCTTTGTATCACCTGGAGCCCCCATCAGCGTAAGAAATCATTCTACTGATGCGACCCATTATCAAAACACGAGGTTTTGAATCATCAGTTCTAGCATCTAGATTCACTTAGATTCTCTTGGGCGTTGAGAAATCAGTTCATCGGACCTTACACGACCTTATACAATTGTCCATGCATTTAATTGATTGCACGGATACGGGGCATTACATGCAATGCCATCATTTCCCGGCCATGTGGTCCTAAAGTCATACAACATTTCCGAGAAACTTCAATCAACCCAAGAGATGAGACCTGGTTATTTCATGAAGGGAGGTAGACTGCACGACTACTACCTGAAATTTTCCTAAGATAAGGCAGACGTTTCTTGGTCATTGGTATTACTACCTATCGATACGGCGTGATATGTCATTCGCTGTAACACACACTCTCACTTATTCCATATACCCAGTTTCTTCTACTCTTCCTATCACCCCCTACATATCAAGTCATCCTGCAAAGCGCCCCTCCGGCGGCTCCGAATCAGTATGGCAGCCAGATTTTAAATCCCGAAATGTGGCGATGGCAGATTAGGAATAATTTGCGACTCTTAATCCCTCTCGCTAATGGTTACTTTTGAATTGAGATGGGATCGAAGATGAGTTTCTTCGTACATAAACGACCTCGTCCCGAGATGTGGACTGGAAGCGACCGATCTGCGGTGTGATGTGCCGTGTTGCCGAGGTGTCATCCGAGCAATGTTTGAGGCTCTGAATTTTGGACTTACACCATAAGTCTCCAGAAGGTCGACAAGACCATTTAACAAATCATACCAAATCGCATGGAATTTGCAATCCGAAAATATCAAACACACAGAACAATTGTACCTGCACGCAGACAGAAAATCATTTTCGTATTTGGAAACATCGAGTGAGGTCTCTGTAGTATCAAGTCAATCGATCGCGAATCCCACAGGAGATGCCTAGCTGGTATCAACTGCATGGCTGTTTTGTGCTTAAAATCTCTTGGGTTGGACAATACTCATTGCACTCATCTAATGATCACTACCAGTAATGTTCTAGCCGGACCTTGTCCCCTTCTTAGGGAGAAGGAACAGTGGCGTTGCTCTGCAACTTTGCAACATATACATCCCACTCTGAGTTGTGAAACGTGCCCCCTCTTCGCTCAACCATGGAGCATACAGAGTTTAAACAGCCGGATATTCAGCTCCCACTGGCTGGGGATCTAACTCTCCAAGGCATCGTGATTCTTAAGTTGAAGAACACATTGTTTACTAAGTTTTGGTATGGACTATTTCCAATGATCCGGGAGTCACCAAAGTTTGAGTCTATATATAACTGGGCCTCATGGACGAGGCTGTGACAGATACTGCCCAGCCTTAGATACACGATCTGGTAATCGACACATTGTATCAAATCGTCACCATATGCTTTCACCTGAAAGTAGACCAATCATCAATCAGCGCCGAGGCTGGATAGTATGACAGAGGGGGAATGTCGTATCAACCCCGACCGGGTAAATATTTACCCGAGCTTATAGATGAAGCTCGTCGCAGTCACTGCTTAGATGCCACGTTTCTGGCATATGCCTCTTCCGCATTTCGGAGACACAACTAACCCCACAAGCGCAGCTTGATCTTACCTTTATACACGGACCTCCGCATCAGCAACGTTAAATAAGCCTTATGAGGAGCAGTGAAGCGTGAACCTGGAAGCTCAGATCCGTAGTGATTTTTGTATCCTCACCACTCTCAGCCATACAAAAGGAAAATTTACAAGTCTGAGTAAACACCATGAAGGGTGATAAATCTCCGTGATATACGGCTCGGCTCGGCTAGTAAGCGAAAGGCACAACACAAATCGCATCATCTCTAGTACCAGAACAAGACTCATCATTGACTTGAATGTATTTTGATACCAAGTTGTGGCGAGACGCGCTCCCCACTAAAGTTTCCTGTTTCGAATTATGCGAGTGATAATCTCCACATCCAGTCAAGGACTATCATTCACCACAATCACCTAGTAAACTCAAGCCTGTTATGCCTAGGTATACAACAGTCACCAGTAAGTTGGACTCGACATGCAAAGATATAGAAACGAAACTCGGATTGCCATGCGCAGTTGGGAGTTTCGCATGGTGAAGTCATCACATCAATCTCCTCCACAGCTGTTCTAAAAAGCTTCAGAAGAGTCTTACCAGCAGATACTACAAACACCCTCAAAGGAAAGCTATCAAATACATCAACCTATTTACCGGAGACTATATGGGTGCAAGTGGATCCATTACTTCTCCAATATCTACCTCATTACAATCTTTCTCTCATCCGAACTCATCGGCTTACTGGCTCGCTAGCTCATTTGTCAATGACATACCACAGCAACCACACATTCACTACTTCGCTCTCGCAAATATACTGTGACAACGCAATGACTTTCGCCATAACAAAGGCACCCAAAACGCCTCCATGCCTTAACGGTATGCGACTCGACTCGACTTCCGGCAAAAAAAGAAGACGAAAACAGGCGCCAATCCCAAACCGACAAACCAAAAGAAACGAAAGAGGAAACGCATAATCCTATGCATATCGCCGAAATCAACACCAAGGCGACCCATAAATTATAAGGAGGTATATAAAAAATATAAAATTAGCTAAGGGTGGATATCTTCGGGGCTGGTACCCCACCGCGGCCAACCATGGATCCTCTAGTTGAATCCACCGTATTAGCAACCAGGTAGTCAGCCTTGGTTAAGATGTAGCCACTCATGTAGTCATGAGTGGTGAACTTTTTGCATTCTTCTATGTTGGATATCTATTGAAAATAAATTTGTGGGCTGATAGGTATGTATCTTGCATTGCGAAACAAGATAGGTTGAAGTGTATTTGCCTGTTTTGCTCACTTCTTGAGATGTCAGCATTCTGGATTTTTGTCCCGTTCAACATTGACTGGTAAGTGGCAGTGTGATTGGCATATCTTGTTAATGTGTATGCGACAGATGTTGTTTAACTGTATGTATGGTACCTAGGTAAACAGGATGGGTGAGTCAATATCATGGATTTGGTAATGTATGTATGAGATGGATTCCTCTGGGATGGCGAGGACTTGTGCTACTGAAATTTCATAAATACAAGCAAGATTATACTCAGGATTGAGAGAGCGACAGCAACTGCGACGAGAGATTATCGAGCAAGTGTGAGAGTTACATTAGCTCGCTGGCTTATTATCATTTTCTCTTGTGTGAATCAACATCCTTTACTACCTGCGTAAGAATATAATGCACATTTATCTACAACGCACCTCATCCGTTCCATCGTCTAAATGTAATGTAGTTAAAACGAAGTTGCCATTGTATTTATAATTAAATTCTATGCTGGGCGTTTGTATTCAATCTTCGCAATGAGTGAAGAGATGGTAGACAATATGAACACGAAATTTAGAGTCTACTACATATTTAGATGCTTAGATGTATGTATATACAAAATATTCTTATAACTGACTCATTTATTTGTTTGTTTGAGTGACAGAAGAAGAAAATGTATTTTGCATTGATGTGTATGTATTGTTACGAGAGAAAGAAACAGAAGGAGGTATACACGTGGTTCATCCGATGGTTGAACAGCGTACGAGAACAGTTTTGAGTTTTTACCATCATGGGTGGGTGATTGTATGTGAGAGGAATGTGGAGAATAAATTGGTGCGATTGTTGCGATTGTTGCGTGATGGGGATTGAATACTAGGTAGCTAGAGAAGGGGATTGGGGGTTGAGATGAATGGATAGTGAGCGGTTTTATATACATAATTCATCGTGTATATATGTTTGTTTTCGTTTATTTGTTAAGAGGGCTGACTGGCTGCCAAACGGACAGATATGTTTGTCAGATATGACTGGCATGCGAATTAAAACCGATATACCATTTCACGCATACCACAAAATAGAGATTCGTTTCATGATTTGCTATTAAGATAATTTAAAAACCATGCAATTTCATTCTTGTATTCATTCCTTCATAACACATCAATCCGTCTAGACGGCCGTGTGATCCCAATAAACCTAGTACCGAATCCTAAGCCATGCATGCATCATCCATCTATCCATCTCACAGGGTATCAATCTAACCTTCCATCTGGCTCTCCATCCCCACACATCTACTTGTTCTGCCTCTCCAACTCACTCTCCACCCCCCTCTGCTGTGTCTTCCCCACATCATGCTGTTCCCTCCTCGCCTCCTCCTTCTCCCTATCTCCCATGACTCCTGCGACCGCACCCCCCACACTGCCCTGCACTCTATTCTTCACCCCACTTCCCAAATCATTCAATTGTCCCTGGGCTTCCTGGCCTCTGCCCGCAGCATTCTGTTCGCGACCATCTTTCTTCATCTCCTCGCTCCCGAGGATTCCCCCGACAAATTCCTTGCCGGATCCGATGGTCTGGTTCCAGGATCCTTCTTGGCGTGCAGGATCGTTTTTGGTTACGGCGCCGGAAGAGGAGGCGCTGATGCCGCCGGCGGAGAAACCGGCGTGCGAGGCGTCGTGTTTGAGGGCTGCTTCGTCGTGTTTTTGGGCGGCGGCGTGCTAGGTGGTGGGGTTAGTATGGGTGTTTGTTGTGTTTATTTGGGAGTGGGAGATATGGAAAGGAAAAGAGATAGATGAGAGGGAGAATATACCTTATCAGCAGGGTTGCCAGTAATGGAACCCAGCGCCGATTGAGCTGCGCCAGAAGCAGAATCAATGTATGATTGAAGAGTTGAGGTGTTCTTGTCAGACATTTTTGCGTTGATGTTGTAGTTTGTTTGTTGATTAATTTATATTTGTGAGGCTATGGTGAAGTTGTAAAGTTGCGAGTTTGTGGGATTGCTTGTTAATGATGATGATGATGATGATGATGGGGAGTCAAGGAAAGCCGGAGGTTCTTTAAGCTTATTTATCCAAATTGAAACTTGTGATGCAGAGTCATGACGTCATGGCCCCAAATACTGGGTCAGGACCTCGGCAACTTGCAACTTTCCTACCCCGCGACTCAAAATAGAAACTTTCATTTGTACAACAACATGGGGCTTCTAAATTCACTCTCACTCTCACACCCACCCAGTGCTTAAGTTATTATTACATCCATGGATGCTCATTTTGTGACAGATCACTATATCACTATATCACTACAACACTACAACCTTGGTTCAGAGAACATGTATGTGTTTATGTGAATTTAATTTGGCAAGCTATGGGCAATCTTACAGTCAATGGAATGGCCTTCATGTGTCTTTGGGGTTTGGCATCTGTATTGACCTATGGGTATCAAGAAAACCTCACCAACCGCTCAGAACTCCAGATTGTAAGTGTTGAAAAGGGTAAAAATTCTCCTTGTACCAGCCATAACTCCATATCTGGGTATTTCGAAGAGCAAACTGTCCGTCCACCATAAATCTATTCATACATTCGTATCCTGAACCTTCGTTTGGTATCGTAAATGCCGTAATGCCGTATCATTGTAAGTGTATGCAAGTCGCATACCTATGCAAATAACGAACTCCTAATCGAATTGAGATCAAGTATTACTGGCAAGTCGAAAAACGTGATATATTAGAATGTCCAGAATTTCTGATACTTTGAAGAAGAGGGTGTATACTCACTGTCTTTGCATTATTAAATACGTACGCAAAATCGCAATGAAACATGTAAGCAAAATCGCAATGAAGACCGAAAGCATTGTAAAATACATATGGTGGTAATGTTGTTTTTGAAGATTGGCGATCTGCTCCTTGAGATCGATATTTCGCTGGTTAAGATCGACAATGCGCTGGCCATTTCGCGCGTCGAGATCGACAATTTGCTGGGCATGTTGCTGCTTGAGTTCGGCAATATACATGGCATCGGTAATTGCAGGCATCTCGTCGTCTTCGTCGTCGGTATTTGAGGTGCTATTTCTGGAAGGCTCCTTTTCAGAGTTTGTCAAGGCTAATGACCGCATATTGTTAGGAGAAGTCATGATTGAACTGATTGCAAGATATTTGGGGATTGATACATTCCTTGCTTTGTGTTCGAGAAACTTGAGAGTTTTATGTTGTTCTGAGTGTTGGTCTGTGCTCCTGCTCCTGGATATTTAAGTCACCTGATGAACACTAATACACCAAGAAGTCTTGAGTTGCACATGATAAATTCACCTGTAGAGATTCATTCTACTACCATACAGCAAGGAGTTCTGTCAATAATAAAGTTGAAATGGCTTAGATCACCAGTAGCCAGTGAATCTAGTACAGTTCCATTGGACCACATGCCATACCGCCGAGTCTTTCCTTCCCAAATATAACACTACGTGGACAGCAGCTGAATTGAATTTCATCTCCCCTATGAAACCAAGGAAACCTTAAAGTACGGCTCTTAAGTACGGCTCTTAAGTACGGTTCTATAGGGACCATGTTCTACGGTCCCTAGAACCGTATTTGTATGAAGGAATTTCCCCTTACTAATCACAAAGGCTTCGTATACAATACAGTGAGATCTCACTGTATTGTATATATAAATGACTAAGCACAATTTCCTTACGTTTTCTAGCTTTATTAGCTCTTCCGATCCTTCCAAAGGAAAGGAAAAATCGAGAGAGCTCGATTTCACATATCACTATGACCAAAAAATTAAAGGTATACTATATAATTTGATTGAAATATTGAATAAGCGAAAGGGGAAAAAGGGGGGACAAGCGAATGGAAAAAGAAAAGAGGGCTTTCAAAGCCTAAACTTACTTTGAATCACTTACCTTTACAATATTAATAGAATTGATAAAACTGAACTTACTATTGATGAAATTGATGAAATCAATATACAACTTACCTTTGAATAGCTTCAATTGAAAAATAAAAATAAAAATGAAAATAGAAAGGGAAATAGAAAGATAACGAATCACATAATTGACCACTTAAAATTAACGATTAACCTTAAATTTGAAGCTATTTTAATATTTTCCCTTAGTTTTGTAGATCTCTATACGAAATACACTAAATGATACATTAAAATTTTATACACTCAATCTCAGACTTCGGTTTAGTACGCTTTTCCCCACCAAAACCGTAGTTTACGGCTTTTGCGGTTTTATAGGGCTCCCCATATAGCATCCGACCTAGTTAGTAGTTACCTAGGTACCGGACCTAGGTAGTCGTGATAGATCTCGCGGGAGGGATCATATCACATCATCCCATCAACGCAATGCGGGGTATGACATCATCATCATCGGCATCTTTCCTTTGGAACAAATCCCTGTCCACGTGATCCATGCCTTACCTAGTATTAGTAACTTTTACCAAATCATAAAGAGGGGTCTCAGACTAGCCAACCCCAAGCGCCCGTCACAAACAAAGCTGAATACCCAAAATAGAGAATCTCAAGGGTTTCCAGGATTTGGAGGATTTGGAGACTTTCTAGCGTCATTCGAATCAGCTAGTTGCGTTTAGTGTGTTGTGGAACTTAATACGTATTTCATACTTAAGATTGTGGATTCTAGAAAGCTTGGTAGCGGGGTTAAGAAAGCTTGGTTGCAGTGACATTTCTCTCAACTAATGATCATAAGATCTATTGTTACTAGAGAATGTCATTTGAGATGAGACGAATGATCTACTTTGTTGTTGTTTTCTCATTACATCATTTTTAGGTAGTTATAGTAATTCCTGAACAGTAGATCTAGTTTATTCATTACCTAGTAGTCGTTACTATTTACAGCATATAATCCTACCCAACCCAATATTCAAACACTAACTTCCGTAACCATAACCCCTGATTCCCATCTTGTCACCAACGGATTCTTCGTATCATCCGTTTTCCTCGTCCTTTCCGTATCCCTAGTCTCTATAGCCCTATACCTCTCCTTGTCCCACTTCCAAATCCCACCCCCACTTTCCAAACTCAATCCCTCTAGACCATTCGCTAATCGTTCCGCAACTTCATCCCTTCCCACCTTGACGAAAAATCTCCTTTCCCAAACTATCCCTTTAGCCTTTTCCTTCCTCCTCAATTCTCTCTGTTCATTCTCTATCTTCCCTTTCTCTTTCCCAATTTGAAAAATATCATTTTCATTAATAGCTCGTGTAACATGACGCCAGGCTCTTCTCGATTCGTACTCCTTTTGCTGATCGATCGGCTTAACTTTTAGCGATTTCCTCTTCAACGAATTCACATTGAATTGCGATATGCATTTTCCACTTCTCATGTCTTTGATATTGGATTCCCCACTCCATTGTCCTTCAGCTTTATATATTGGAGTATTCTCGCGTCCATCTTTATATATGATTGCGGAAAATGTGTTAGGTGTTCCACTGATCCAGCCTTTCGAGGAATATGATATTCGAGTTGTGAAACCGGATGAGGAACGGATATAGGATGTGCCGCTCAATTCAGGATTAAGAGAACCAGACATGATGCCGACTATATGTACAGGCGGCATAGTAATTAAATGTGTTTCGTTGTGTTGAGAGAGGGTTAGCAGGGAGTAGCCGTTCCGTTCGATGTGTACCGTTGAGCTAAAGTAGGATTGTGGAGCGATGGTGCCTTGGAGCTAGAGGGAGAGGGTTAGTGTGAGACACAATCAAATTAACAAGAGACAGGAATATTTACTTGTACACCATGTTTTTCGTTCGAGATATTATATGCTGTAGCTGGTGGATGATGACTATCAATTGTTAGTAATAGTTTCCAATTTCTCTTTCCAGATTATTAAAATCTTACCTGACTTGCTCAGCAACCAAATCTGTTTTCCCAGTACCCTCCCCATCATCTTCCCAAGAACCCATAAAACACTCTCCTAAAAATGGATTGAGGGGTTTCATCCCCTTCTTCTTTCCATTCTCATCTTGATTACTATGCTGCCACTTCAATGTACTGATGAACCATTTCAATACTAATAACGCTCTTTCTTCAGCAGACTCTGATTTTGTGGGTGCGATGAACAGAGATGGGTGTTCTGCCCAGTAGGTAGGAAATTCGACGATTGATTGTGGAGAGAGAAGAAATGGAGGCGCTGTGAGCGTTGAAAGATCGCCTTTGAATGTTGCTATCGACTGAGGGATAATTTGTCAGTGTGCATTTATATAATTATCTCGAGGGCAAATCTGTGCAGTGATAGTATTCCTGCTGAACGCTAGAAAGCTCATGGCGGGATATCGTCCATCAACGTACAGCTGAAATCTGTACCGTCCATGACCTGTCCGCTGACCAGACATCGAGGATATTAATAATATGAGAAAGAGGATTTAACACACCTTGATGAATCCAAACCACGCACTTTTATGCTGTGGCGCAATCTTCTCTTCTGTGCACTTCTCCATATCTTCAGAGCCGACTATGCTTTGAAATATATAATCAGAATCTCTGCCTGACCAAGTTCTCAATAAATTCTGCAACGAAACTTCAATTGAACTCGTATACAAAACCGAAATCTACGAAGAATATAGATTCAGAAAAGCGACCCTTATTAATGTATGTCATCTGAAGATAAAAAGATAAAAGTGCTCGGACATCAATAGTTCCATATTCTATAATGAAAACAGCATAGCCTACCTCCTCCTCACCTATGATCTGGGGTCATTGACTCGAAAAGTAGATTGCATAGCAGCATGGGATGGTTTTGCATCAAATTCGTCTGGAATGTATGCTTTCGAAACGGAATCTGCTTCATCCGAGACTGAAAGTCTGAAACTCTAACGTTTTTGCAGGCTGACATATCCGGCATTACCTGGTATTCTCGAGGTATTATTGCCTCGGTTGGAATTCGGATCAGACGGTGACATTTGGAATTTCTCCGTATCTTTATTAATACGAAGGAGACTGCGATAACTATTGGTAGAGTGACATTCGTGGCTGTATTAATAAAACTTTCTTTTGTTGATGTTGATGGTGGGGTAGTAAAAAGGAAACAAAAAGTTGGGTTAAGATAAAGATAAAGATGGATATCCCGTGAAGGAGGCGGAGCCTTTTGTTTGCATGATTTCATGAAGATTATTACTAACACTCCGCCTCACCGAGTATCACACAACATCTGCAAAATCATGGATCACATTCGTGAAGATATGTATGTAGAAATACATAAAAAGTCATAGAATTGAATAATGCTGCGACGAACAGCGTATGGGTATCAAATAAAATCCGGAAAGCCAAAGATCCTTCCTCCCCTCCTAAAACGCCATTTTAACCGTCTCCATCCTGTAGATATTCGATACCCATTCTGAGCAATCAAACAATACCGCCGTTAACCCAACCACTCTATCGGGGTATCAATTCCTTCAGTTCTGTCATCCATTTCATCCTTCGATCTCAATGATCTCTTCAAAGACTCATGTCTTCGCTTCTTCTTCTCTCACAACTTCTCGTTCTGCGCTCCTTCAATTCTCTTTCCGTATCCATCAATCGTGTTTGAACCCATTTCCTGTATCTGATATCGCCCTTCACGCTCTCACAGTTGAGTAGATCAGTCAAGGCAGTCTTGATTTGTTGGTTCACATCCTTCAATTTCTGCTCATCCTCCTCAATCACTTCAACAACTGTTTCATCTACAATTGCTGGTAGTGAATTGATCCTTTCTTCGCGGTGAAAATGTTGCGTGTGGCCGAAAGAGGGTGGAAGACTGCCCCTGCGGGAGCTGATGTTTGGGACAGGCGAACTGAGAGGTGAAGTTGATGCATCACTAGCAGTACTGGTGTCTGAAGAGACGGAAGAGTTGCGATGACGATCGGTATATCCGGTGGGACTCTCGGGGATGGAAGCTGTGACTTGGTTGATGTGCTTCTGGAGAGCATCATGCTGAGAGTGGAGGAGCAGATATTTCTGCAGAGCAAATGCTCTTTCGGGCGACTTTTGCATTGTGATTAAAGGTGCCATTCTGTGTTGCCAGTTTTGTTGCGCTGTGCTGTTGAGGCTTGATGTTTTTTGAGGGTATATGTTCGTGTTGTGTATTTGTAGACTTAATAATGGAGGGGCACAATTTTGAGTTCGACTTATCAAGGGGTCAAGACAATATCAAAGTGGCTGTGCTGTACAGTTTAAACTTTGATGTGAATACAGAATAGAAGATTGATATATTTCGAGGAAACCTCGAGTGAATGGCAGCAACATATATCTAATACTTAATGATGTGACGTAGCCATATTTTGATACAAGTTACAACTTCCAACGAGAATCCTAACATGCCGGAGCAAAGCTCCGGGTGGTCTTTCTTCATCTGTTTCTTTGAAGTTTGTATAGTCTATAAGACATCCACTCTCTAGTAATCTAAGTGTAACGAATTGCAAGAGAGGTCAGCAAATGATTTACATGGCATTTGCGAGGTTTTTTGTTTTTTGTTTACCATTATTTCACCTTACACAATCCTCAAACTTCTCGACCAATGATAATGAAGGAAGATGACAACTCGGGCCACACGCACCGCCACATACGGACCGTTACCTGTGGCGTCATTTCCTGTGAGGTCCACGGGTCAAAAAGATAACAAGTTTTCTCTTTATTTCGCCTTGGTAGTGGATCTTAATGTATATGCATGACGATCACTTACCCGGTTTTTTTGTTTTCTTTATCGAATAAGGTTCTTTCGCCCTGGCATATGATCAACATTTCTTCCCACAACATGGTCCTGGTAATTTTAGAATATGTCTGATTAATTATATAATGTGTATTTTAGGGGAAGGATTTGCGGCGACACGTAGTAGATATGTAAAGCATCGATCGATCGCAATATGGTTCATCGAGCCTTCCAGCCCTTTTCTTCCGAGCGTGTCGCTTTTGATATCATTCAGGAGTAAACCTCGAAAAACTAGGAGCGAACCTCCACCGGGCTCCTAAAAAAAATCCTTCCAAAAAATCTAGTGATGCACACTTCGGAGAAGAAGTCAGGACTCACGAGTCACAAGAGCTGAGTGTATCGTTATGATGTGAGCCTAAATGAACGGTCTGTAGATAACGACAAAAAGTCGGGGGTCTCACGAGTTCGAGACCTTGAATGTAAATGTGAATGTTTGAGCACTTGTCCAATCTCCATGGTTTTTCTGCAGGTAGAAGCGTCGAAGTGTGTATGGAAGGTAGGAGACAGCGACAAGGCACATTAGCTGAAAGTTTAATACCTGATGTGCTCTTCCTAGCGGTAACAATTTCACACCAAGCCTATTCGCGCTACCAGAAAGTATACAACTCCGCCGCCAAGGAAACCAGGTTAGTCCTCTTGTGGTTCATCACCCTGTGATATGCCCATCTAGCTTCGGAGTTGTATACTTTCTGGTAGCATGAGCATGTCGTAGGGCTATGTACTAGTTTTTATACCACCAAATCTATGATACTGAGCCACTCCTGTCCTCTACGAATACCCTTAAAATCTAAATTGTTCTGCACACATCTAGATCTGTCACATGGAAAGTTGAATATGCTTGCGTGTTTTCTCAGGCCAAATGTTATCACATGTTTTTGCTAGAGTATTTTGCGAGTTCCTTGGTATCTAGAAATACCACCACTACTTATGAAGTCCCTTCTAGAACTATATCATCCTTTCAACCCATCTCAAGACAAGAGGTTCTCTTCTAATTCTGACCACTAGATTGTCTTCCAACCACAAAGCTCCCTACACTATATTTCCAGCTCATTCCCGGCTTGATCCAAGATCAAAATCACGTGTTCTTCCATTAATCTCACCTCGCTCACATGTACCCCGTGAAGTCTCGCTCTAGGAGCTTCTTTTCAACTCAGGTTCTCCCATTTTTCCAAGTTTGCAATTCCTTCTCCAACGGAACCACAACATTTCGCCAAATTGCCTCTCTGAAATCAGGGGTTTCCAGACTTTTATTTACAGGCATAGGTTGGAAAAAACAGAAGACACAACTACTGACGGCTTGAAAATATCCTGCAGGCATATTTTCCAAATTTCCATTCTCTTTCACCCATCTTTCAGCCACAATAAGATCGGTGCTTGAGTTTGGAACACCGTTAATTAGATCGCTAGAGATTCGACGAGATTCGATAGGTTCCGCAAACCAGAGTTCCAGGAGCATTATTCCGAGGCATAAGACACTAATGTTTGGGTGAGTGGGAGTGGGAAGCGAATTCCGCGGAGTAGGACTAGTAATACCGCTGGGAAAAAAAACTTATGAGCAAGTAGCGGACGTTCTATATCCACAGGACGAATGTTTGGACTGCTTCTATCAGACAAGAACAGAATCTCGCTTTTACTCCATCGCTCATTGAACCAAGGAGTGGCATGGAGTTGAAGTAGTGATGAGGCAAAGTTCACAGCTAGTGTGATTCTCTCAAGTTTGAAGAGTGTCGTGCTACTTGTAGGAATGACTGATAAATTAGGCCCAGAGATTCTTTTGAGTAGGTTGCCGAGGCTAAGAATTCTGGATGGGAAGGATTTGTGCCATCTTGAAACTTCAAACGTGCCTTTGTGTTTTCGCGCTTCATCTACAACAAACCCGAAACATTTATGGATGCTTTGTGAGCTGTTTGATACCTTACAAATATTGTTGATGGCCTTCAGACTCTGGTAATCGACCCCCCCCACTTGAGTCCAAGTTAAAGCTTGATGCTGGACCTCTGGGTGTACTTTTCATCATAGCAGAACGACTCCCACTGGCGGGAGGCCCTGATATATTAGGTAAAATGGGTCTAGTATTGGGCCCTGTCCGTGTTGTTAGCAAATGAGACAATATCAGTGGCCCGTTGTATCCTTTGAGCAGATTAAATTACAGCAAGCTCTACACTGTAGAGCGTTTTTTTGAGTGCTTAATATAGGGATGATAGCTTCCGAATCAATGGATAGGTTTGCAGAAGACTCAGGTTGGCTTGACACAGCAAGGTCATCAGGAGGTTCATCCGGCCATCATTCTAAACACTCCCGTCGTCCTAAGCTTCAGGAGTCCATTTAGTAGAGCACTAGCTTTACAGCAGATTGACTCTCATTGCTACACCGTATGGTTACACACACGAAAGCTCTCTCTTGTACTGCATGGAATTCCCCTTGCGCCACGGATTCCTTTCTTGTTCATTTTCCCCACTTTACACACATGTTTTATATTTTTTCCCTCATTGGAAAGCCTAAGTTACGTGTTTCTCACCGAGTCACTAGATATATGTGTCATTTTCGAGAGGGGTACACATCACGCTGTTTCCAGAGCAACTTTTTTTTTCAGCGAAGTTATGCATCATGTTACACAGATTTCTGGGTATTAAGCTCTACCTTGGCAATTATAGGGCTCAATGAGACTCACTTATTATCTACGGGCAGCTATCTAGTACCAAGACTTCGATCTACTATGCTAGAGAGACTAAAGAGTGGCCCGCGAGTTTCCTATCTATGTATTTACGTGGGACTCCTCCTTTGATCATCTAAAATCGACAATCTGTAGTTTTGAATGTGATACGATTTAAATTTGATCAATTGTATCCCTTGCCGCTTTGAGAGGGGGAAACTCTGCCTGCAACGAATTTCACTATCAGAAAGACTGGAGATTCTATGTAGAAGTTCATGAGAAAGGCAATATCTATGAGCCAGAGGACGACTACCAATCGCGCATCCTTGAGAAGTAATTATTTTAAGAAAATAACCTTCATACATAATCATGGATTTGAACGTATGTGTTCACAGAGACGATATCGCTTTCTATTCGTTAAATAATGTTTGGTTGCCGCTCCTTTTGCAAATAGTCAAATACCAACTATCTAGCCAATTTCAGCCTTCTTAAGCTAAGAATAGCGAATATATCCTGTCAGCCAGATTGAAAAGGGCCCCGTAAGTAAATACTACATCCTTCAACCACGCAAACATGTTTTAATCATCCTCTATCTCTTCGGGAAACATTTTACCATTACCACTGCTTATCCTTTTTTTGATATCTCTTCCGCCGACACGAACAATTCTATCAGGAGATGAGGAGTTTATATCTGATTTAGATCCGAGAAATGGCTGAGGTTTTGTGAACACAATTTTGCGATGTGGTTCTAAGAGAGATCTTCTCTGAGTTGTTGTTGTTGATGCATTGATCTGAGAACCTGAGACAGCCATCATAGAAAGTGCGTCAGTCTTTGGAGATGAAGATGTATTGGCATTTGGGATTCTAAAGTTTGTTGAGTCTGCAATAGAAGTTCGATTGTTTGAGCCCAAATTCCTATAAGTTTGATCGTATCTCTCTTCGTACGGATATGGAGTAGTCTTATTTCGGGCAGCCGCTCCTACAGGGTCGTGATTAACACTTGACTGATAAGCAAACGTCGAGTAACTGGAGGACTGGCCAAATTCGTTCCTATACACGCTGCTGTTTCCCTGCAGTGGATCTTGCCATGTGTTGCGAGTACTCGCTTGCGCAACATATCTAGGTTGCAATGGACTTTCGGAATCAATTGAATTGTGCACGAAGGTTGAGAAGGTTGGCGAGAGTTTCCTTTTCTCGAGCTTGCGTCCTACGGATGTAGTCTTTTCTAGTACTGGATCCTCCTCTCCACTAGAATCATCAAAAACAAATTTCATCCAGAGTTCGTTTTGGTCAGCCTTCTTTTGGATAACTTCCGTGGGACAGTCCTTTATTTTGCTGGAAGTTTGATCAGCCATGGAGATTTGGGCCCGGTTTATTGCAGTCTCCTCAAGTTCAGCGGGTTTTTTGTTAGCGATAGACGGCTGCTGAACCAGGAAAGTATTGGAACAAGGGCTACTGAGAAACTTGCTGTGAGAATGCCTGGCTATACAAGGACTTGAGCTCCTAGGAGGATTCCATGGAACGCTTGAAGATGTTCTCTGTGCCGACCGAGTGTCTTGTGGTTCGATCGTGATATCGTCCTCATTTGTGTATTTTACGCATATTGACGGTCCTTCTCTCTCATTTCCAAGCTCACATCTATCGGACGAGAAAGGGTGATCATGGACATCTGAGCTGTCCGGCACACCGTTGTATGAGATATTTTCGACTTCGTCCGAAGGAAATAAATCTCTGTTATATACCTGTATCATCGAGCTTTCACAGCCTCCCCAGGACTCGGTATGCTCATATTGTCCACTTGAATCCTCATCATTAGACCTTGAGCCACTGGAGGTCTTCTCACGAAATTCTGGAATGGCACTTATTCCCGGACTTATCAACACACTCCTATCCTTCAGATGTTCTTCTCCTTCTCCTTCCCCTTCATCGTCATAATACTTGTGCTCTGTGCCCTCTGTGGATGGCGGTATCCATGCCTTCCACATCTCATTGTCCATCAATTGATCTTCGGAAACCACACTTCTCAAGCCCCCGACCTGTGCAAGCACACTACTGTTACATTTAGGCGAGCTTAAGTGGAGAACTGGATGCTGTGCAGGACGAATGGGCATTGGTTGTTTCATTTTAGTATCGCAAATTGATCTGACGGCTGTGCGAGAAAATGGTGATGCTTTACCTCCAGACTCATTTGAAATTCCGTTTCTGTTGACTATGTCAAAGAGCGGTTCACGTCTTGTATTTGGATGCTTTTCTTGGTTTCTACATGTACCATAAATATCCGGGTCTCCGCTCGATGGAATCATCCTCGTCCAATTGTCGTCCTCTTCATTGCCATTTATTCTTGCTTCGAAAATAGAAAGAAATCTGTCACTATTCAAATCTTCCTGGTTCTCCATGGTATACTCATCGTCAAGCAACATATCATCCGATGACAAAATCCGATGCTTCATGCGCGGTGTAGATTGGCGGACTACATTAGTCGGCCGGGAACTCGAACTTATGCCTGGCGGAACAATCCTGCCACGAATCGAAATTCTAACGTCATTTTTCGGCAGCCCTCCTTCGATGTAACCCCCTTCTTGTTGCTTCCGCATTTGAGTGTTCCTTGTGGCAAATGGTGAGCTGGTTCTTGTCTGAAGCTTGCGATATCGTGCTCTGTGCCCGCCCTTAACCTTTCTTCTTCGCCCAATATCTCCATCGTGTCTTGGTTGGTTGAACTTTAATTTCGGCAAATGATGAATGTTTAGACCAACCCAGTCTTTCTGATTCAATAAGTTTCGTCTTCTTTCTTCCATAGATTGTTCTATTGCTTCTCGCGCCTCGTAGTTTCGCGGAGCATCTCTAAGCTCTGACGACGCAGCATGCTCGCGCTTGATTCTCAATGGTGGAGGGGTAGCATTGTATAAATCGTCGTCGGCAATGGAACTTCTTTGGACAAGTTCAAATGATGAAGAACAATTGTTTTTCTGCTTATATTGAGGCTCTTTGCACAGTGGGATTGATGTGAGATCTTTGTGTTTGTAAAGATCAGGGAAATGTTCTCGCTCGACTTCATTCCTCCCTCTTTCCTGTCTTGCGCTGTACTCAGAATTGTTCCGAAAACCAATATGATTCTCAAGCAATTGTCTGTGTGGTTGTTCCACTATGATATTCTCGAAGATTGCCCATTTAGTAGTAACATTCTTTTGACTTCCAGTTCTTAAGTTGGCCTTCACCTTTGCGAAGTGTTCCTTTTGTCGTTTGGTCAAGGCACCGCCGCCGCCACGAGAAGATTTTCCAGAATGCCTTTGCAGGCGTCCTCCTGTCCAATTCATTAACAATAATTAGTTGATTTATTCAATGAGACGATTGGATAGTTGTTGAAATTACTAGGTATGTTTGGATGAAATTGTAATAATGTGTTGATGTTTGTCAGAAGTAAAGCATTCATTGCGACAAATTGACAAATTGGTAGCGAGGTGAATTTTCCAGCTCACTTCCATTCAATTTTAATCCACTTGTATGTCTTATTGAGTACGTAACATAATAAGGAGTAAACTTCTTGAAAATGTTGCTCAAATATCCTTTCAAATCTCCGACTCTAATAAATAAACTTACCTAGTACTTAAAACTTTGAAGACTTATCAATCTTTATTCTCGTCAAGTTCATCTACCACAGCAGCTCACCACTCGGATCGAACTTCCCCTAGTTGATAAATTTTGGTTATCTGCGACCAGACTCACCTCTATATTGGGTTGCCAACTCACACAGTCAGTATTATTCTCTTGCCAGGTTCACTTTTTCAACACGCCTGCTATTCCAATCTCACAATCCGAATTACTAATGTGTTTCTTGTAGATTTTTGAGAATGACTCCTGTCTCTGCCCCAGTGGGACCCAATTGCAATGCGGTATTTCATCCATTTCCTCGGCTACCCTTGGAAATTCGACGGATGATTTGGAAAGCTGCATTCCCTGGACCGAGAAATGTGGCGCTGAAACGTTTCTGTTTGAAGGCTCCCGAGTATCCTATTGTTCTGTAAGTCCTGCTTTGCCTATGATATCGAGTTCTTGGACCTCGCTATGGTTATGTCACTTACTAATTGCAAGATCAAAACCCAATAGGTGGCGCACTTTCCTTGACCAGGATGCAGGAGCCATTAGAGGGTATGCGTCCAGAGACTCAAATCCAACAATTTTCTACACTTGCAGGGAGTCATTAGAGGTTGCTTCCGAGACCTATACACTTACCTTTGGCTCGTTGGGAGTCGAACCGCGAACATGGTTCAACTACGACATAGATTCGGTTCATCTTGACCTGTCATTCACGGGTATGATCGCACAAAACATCTGTAACGACATTTCCAACGTTACCGGCATGCTTACCTCGGCGCCCAGAGACTTTCTCTCATTGGACGAAATTGACGGTCTAGACGATGTTATCGAAGTGGTTTTCGTGAAACCAGAGGCAGATGGCGTATCTCCTTTAATGCGTCTTAACGTCGACTTCATGAAAAGGTACAGGCACTCGTCCTAGATTGACTACCTGCAATCGCATATTCTACAAATAAAATGATTTCACTATGAATGGTTTCAGTCACAAAGAACATTATGGCCAGTCCACGACATCCGAAGAGAGGACGGCTTTCAAATTTCAGAATCATCGCATCAAAAGTTGTTTATAGGTCATATTTATCTCGAAAATTCGCTGGTTTCAATGACTTGATACGGAAATATTGGGCTAAAGGCAATGGAAGGACACCACAGGCTTTAAGAATCTAGTACCTGGGCTCTCGAAGCATAATCAGAATCCCAAATTGAACAAGAACATTTAGTTGTCCATGGGAGAATAGCTAGACTAAACAAAAAATACAAATCGAATTAGCCCTGAAGCACGTTGTCATATGTCTCTGATTTTACTCTCCATTGACCAGTATTTCTTTCTGTGTGGCTCGCTATATATAACGTCACATTTTAAAGTCTGGAATCATGGTTCTCGCGAAAATATTGGATTGGCGTAGAGTTTCCAGTCTTCTGTCTCGTGTCTTGTCTTGCTTGCGTTGCTTGCGTGAAAGATAGGATGTCAGCTCTATACATCTCGCTACTTTAGAACGAGACTATGGGTAGGACTACATCCGCAGATTTTCCGTTGCACTAACCTTAATTGAGCAAGCTCTTCTAAGTAGGTGGTGATACCGGATGATGTTGATATGACACTGGAAGTAAGAACTCCTTGAGATCATCAAAAGCTCAACTATTATTGCCAATTGAAAAAACTGATAACTCAGAAAGCCACAACTTCTTTTCATACCTAAATAAACGTCATAAACGTATACATCCAATTCTGTACTGAGCCTTCCACGCAAGGCTGAACAAGACCCCAATCTCGGCACCCAAACCCCCTGCATAAACCCTGCATATGCCACGCACGAGCCCCATGTCTCAAAATCCGACCCGTAAACAAACCATCCAGGAAGCACGCGGCTGAGCTACTTCCAAGACCTCTCATCATCAATCTCACTGTTAAAGACTAGGAATCATTCAACCCCCAACTTACGATATGTGAACTCGAAGCTCACATAGCTCACACTGGCATCTTCAATAGATATTCCACTCGAAACAATGGCATCTTCTACCGCCGAAGAACCTCTCTTGTCAAATCAGTACGGCGAGGAAGAGGAGAATGAGGTGGATGACGATGTCTCATTACTCCTTGAGAAGAATTTGAGCAAACCTGGGCTATTTGTTTGGTTACTTGCATTCTCTGCAGGTATTACTGGGCTATTATTTGGATGTACGATTTCCTCTTTATTTCCCAAACTCCTTTCAATTCACTCCAAAGTTCTATCCGGAAATATATCGTAACTAACAATATATGAACCAGACGACACTGGCGTAATATCCTCCACTCTAATTAGTCTCCATACTTCTCTCGGTCGCCCCCTAACAACCCTCGACAAATCCCTAATAACATCATGCACCTCTCTCTTCGCCCTCATCATCTCTCCCCTTTCCGGCGTCCTCGCTTCCTCTCTCGGTCGCAAACGTGTTGTCCTTCTAGCAGATCTAGCATTCGTTCTCGGCGCACTCATCCAAGCCTTTACAACAACAGTATGGGGCATGATACTCGGACGAAGCATTGTAGGACTTGCGGTCGGAGCAGGTAGTTTTGTTGCTCCGCTGTATATAAGTGAATTAGCACCAACTATGTGGAGAGGCAGATTAGTGGTGTTGAATGTGTTATTTATAACATTGGGACAAGTTGTGGCTTATATTGTTGGCTGGACTTTTGTAGAATGGGGGAGTTTAGAGACCGGATGGAGGTGGATGGTTGGTTTGGGTGCGGTGCCTGCAGCGGTACAGATCTTAGTTATGCTGTTTATGCCGGAGACGCCAAGGTGGTTAATACAGGTTGGAAGAGTGGACGAGGGCAGAAGTGTCTTGAGTAGAGTTTTTGGGAAAGGGACTGAGATGCAGAAGGTGGTAGATGAGGTTTTGAAGGGAATCGAAAGGGAAGTGAGAGAGGAAGATGAGGCAAAAAGGTTAAGAGAGATGGCGAGGAAAACTAAGGGATCGGGGGACTCTTGGATAAGTGACGCGAAGGATAGCTGGGAAGAATTGATAGGTGTTGGAGGAAATAGGAGAGCTTTGACAATTGCCTGTCTTCTGCAAGGTCTTCAACAGTTATGTGGTTTCGTAAGTACAATCTTTCTGCTCAGTACAAACCCAACTAACCCAAGCCTCCTAGAATTCTCTCATGTACTTCAGCGCCACGATCTTCACTATTGTTGGGTTCTCGTCTCCAACTCTTACATCTCTCTCCGTCGCACTTACAAATTTCATCCTAACCTGCGCCGCTCTCATGCTCATCGATCGCATCGGTCGTCGTCGTATCCTCCTCATTTCAATCCCTGTAATGGTTATAGGACTCCTCCTCTGCTCCATAGGCTTCCACTTCATGGATCTCCCTTCTACTCTCTCCTCGACTACCACTACATTCTCCTCCACATCTACCTCTCGCATCCCGCCTCTCATAATCCTAATAGCAATAATGCTCTATACCGCAGCCTTCGCCCTTGGTCTCGGAAACGTCCCATGGATGCAATCCGAGCTCTTCCCCCTCTCAGTTCGTTCCCTCGGCTCTTCTCTCTCTACTTGTACAAATTGGTCGGCAAACTTTATCATAGGACTTACATTTCTGCCAATGATGGAACAGCTCACTCCGACGTGGACGTTTGTTGTGTATGCGGTGGTATGCGCGGTTGGATGGTGGGCGATTTGGTGGGTGTACCCGGAGACGAAGGGATTGGGATTAGAGGAGGTGGGTCTGTTGTTGAGGGATGGGTGGGGTGTCAGAGGACAGAAGGGGCGAGAGGGAATGAATGATGAAGAAGAGAGGGAGGAGAGAGGGTAGATGAGTCTAGACGAGATTAGACGAGATCAAATGGGTTTTGGCGTTTATAGCTTTTGATGGGTTGATGGCGATATTTCTTGCAGGCATAGAGTATATAAGACCCTTGACAAAAAATACCCAAGTCTTCGAAATAACAAATTGCACATCATCATGGTTGCACAGATCAGGGACTAGAGATTGATATTTATGACTTCTTGTGATTGCAAAACATACTTATTAACTAAGCAAATGTTGACTCACTACTTTCATTTCCCATTATTATCTGTTAGATTCTCCGAGACCCCCACCCCCTGAGACCCCTAAATAAGCGACCTAGCTATCCGTCCTCTCATCAAAAGCAAATTAGCCAGCCTTCAGAAACCTTTCTGCTGTTCATCCAAGCAAATGCCAGCTGCAAAAAATCCATACATGCAGAATTTACAGAAATATGGGTATATCCGCCCTTCCTCGCACGCAACAAAGCAAGCAAGCAATTCAAGTTCACACATAACACCTATACCAGCAGAAATATGCGCGCTTCAATCCCATCGGCTCTTCTGCATGATCAAAAAACTCATTTGGGGATAGGAGGCCTGCCTCTTCCTCTTGCCGCAACCGGCGATTTCAAGGTTGAAGTAGCCGCCGGTGATGTACGGACATGTTTAACAGTTTTAACAGCAGGAATATCATCATCTGAACTCGACCAACCTTCCTCATCTGATTCTTCGCTGAAACTCTCCTTCCTGACTGATTTCGATGGACCTGAGTTTTTCGTTCCCAAGTCACCATCATGTTCGGATTCTGACTCTGACTCTGATTCTGATTCTATGAGTCGGACGACTGTGGGACCTTTCTTTGCTGGCTTGTTGTCGCTATCGTTATCAAGACGCACGACTGTTGGTCCGTTCTTGACAGGCTGTGCTGAAATACTCTTATTGCTTGATGACGAAGCTTGGCCATTAGAAGCAGGTGAGATGGTGTCTTTCAATGAGATGTTCTGGGCATCTGTCGCTGAGTTAACCACCGTCCCGGGAATCTCATTATGGCTTATAGATTGTTGGCGTGAAGGTACAGTTGAAGATGTTCCGGAGACAGTATTTGGTAGAGGAATTGAATCGCTAGGATATGTACCATTGACGGGAGTGAACAACGGTGACTGTTGGGCTGAATTGACCAATTTGGATGACGTATCCTTGGCACTTGGTGTAGCTGATTGTCTTTGCTGTTGCTCCTCCATCTTCTTTTGCTTGGATTGTTGCGAGACAATCTTCAACTTCTTTCCTTTAAGAGCAAGCTTCTCACGAAGTGAGAGGAACTGGCTAGGTTTGCCAACTATAGAATTAGAGCCGCCGGGCGGTGGAGGCGATTTAGACGAAGATGGCGATCGTAATTCGGGCATTGCTTGAACGGGGCGTGTATTTTGCGTCTTCTTCGGCGGTCGACCTCTTCTTTTCTTGACAATTACTGGCTCTTCAATAGATGCACGAATAGACTGCTCCAATGATCTTGTTTTGTTAGTTTCTGGTGATGCAGCATCATTGTCAGAATTCTCGGCTATTTTATCATTTGTTTGGTCTTCATCTTCAGACATGTCAGGGCTGACTGGACTAGCGACATGTTCTGCATCGTTTCCAAAAAGACTACCATCACTGATTTCCCGGCCATAGTCATTGCCAGATTGTTCAGACTCATCATCTGAAATATCAACGTGCAACTTCGGCTCTCTTGATACCATGTTTTGACGAGTTCCTCGCGTCTTCTTAGGCCGGTCCTCAAATGGATCATCACTATCTGCTTCGGCTTCGCTTTCGTCACCGGGAGCATTAGCAAGAGTTCGTCGAGTAGCTCTAGACTTTCTCTCTAGTGGCGCACTGTTGCGCAAGGTTCTGGTCCTCGTGGCTGACCCTTCAGAGCCATTATCCTCCTGATCATCAACGCCATCGTGTCTTGAAAGCCATTTAGATTTTCGAGGATGTTTGATAGATGCAGGTGACTTTGATGGCTTAGAAGAGGAATCCACACTAGGAGAAGCCGCCATCTTGGATGCGAGGCTTGGACGACCACGCTTTCTCTTTCCATTGGTGACGGGTGTAGAGCCAGCTCTCTGGGTTGTCTGTTCTGTGGCAAAATAATTCAAAGCCTTTGCAGCGAGATCGACATCATCTGCTACCTTACCAGAGCTGCTAACTAAACTCTGCAAAGTTGGCTGTGGTTCGTCGTCTTCCTCCGAGCTTATCAAATTTTCTACATCCGCCAGTGATGGCTCAGTATAATCTTGTCGCTTGTTGACACGCGAAGGGCGATGTTCAGGTTTAGAGATACTGTCTTGCTCTTTTTCTTTATCAACCGGTTCCTTGGGTTTGACCTTTCGTTGACGCTTGGAAGCAAAGAATTCCACATCTTCCTCGTCATCCTCAGGGATGCCTTCAGAATTGAGGCGTTTTCTCTTTTTCGTAACACTACGGAACTGATCAAGTGAAGCTAATAGTTCTGCAGGATCAACAGTTGGCACATCAGCTGGCTCTGAGTCAGATTTCGGAGAATCATAGAGAATGCCGTCTAGCCCAATTTCTGTTGGGTAGTAATCACCACCCATCATGTTGGCAGGTTTAGGTGTTTGGGGATTAGGTAGCGGAACCTCCCTAGCAACCATGGGTGCCACCGGTGCCACCGGTGCCACCGATGGTGCCAAGAGTCTTGATGGGTATTGTGCTGCTCTGCTAGGACCGTGCATATCGACATGGTAATTATCATCTAAATCATGCTGTGCATCAAGAACTCCTAATTGCTGATGAAGCTGCTCGTCAATAGTATATTCACGGGGCTCCTGAGTCTGATCCCAAGGTGGATGGAATCCGTTGATTTGATTTTGGGCTGATTGATTTGAGTTGTCACGAAGCGAAGGATCGATGTCTGCCATATCGTTAAAATGGTTATCCTCTGGTTCGTCCGCTCGATAGAAAGCTTCTTCCTCATATCCCAGGTAACTATTATCGATAACATGCTCCTGTGCTTTATCTTTTTCAGCTTTCTCACGCAACCTCCTCATTCTTCCAGTTTCTTCAGAATTCGGCAGATTTTCATCTTCGTGCCTCAACCAAGTAAGATTTGTTTTGGAAAAGTCAACTAGACTCTCAACACTCCTGTAGTCAGCCACCTTTTTGGTATCATGCCCAAGAAGTGTTCCCTTGGGAGTATATGGTGTTTGTTTCGCATCTCTTCGACATCTCGCGCATGAGCACATCTTCAAGCATTTTGGACACTCCCAGTTTTCCATCTCCATCACCGTTTGAGGCATCATGTCAAAGGCTCGCCATAAAGTTCCATAGCAATAGGATGAGGGGCAAGTGGTACAATGCGCGGATTGCCAATTCCAATGATGATTGCAGCAGATATGACAAGCACTTGTCTTGTTCTTAGTGGCCTGGATTCTACCTCTTCTAGAAGGCTTTCTATATGGTTTCTTTAGGCGCCCTTCATCGTCAGCTTCTGGCTCAACATCCGACTCACCATCTAACGGCTCTATTACATCTGGCTTAGTGATGTCTTTCCATGGCCGGATGGCAAGTTGTTCTTGACATATTTGAGCAACAGTTTTCTTGCCAATTCTATCTCTTTCTTCCTCTAAGGTTTTAGGTGAATCTTCGTGAAGAGGTTCAAAATTTAATACCACACCGCGCCATAATTCATAGTTTTCTTTGAGTTCATTCTCCTTCCATTGCTCAACCCACTCCAAACAAGAGATGCAAGCACATGAACGACCCATGGCGTAACACTCCATACAAATATCATAGGTATCTTCCTCACCTGTAGGTGCTGTGAGAATACATGACTTGCATGTCAGGAAACGATTGAAGATATTGCATCGACAATATGAACAAGTAACATTCGAATCGTATTGAATAAATTCAACGTTCTTCTCAGGACGTGAGCGAGAAAACAGCTCACTGACAAGGACTTCTGTGTATAATTTAAACAAGCGTTTGAAATCTTCCATAACCTGCCGGATTCGACTTCCAGGTCTCATCCACATTTTTGGCTCCACCGTGTCTCGTGAAAGCAGGCGATAATACTTATCTAGGGTGTAATAAATGATAGCCTTATTCTTGTATTGTTCATCGCGACAGACGAGACGGGCACGAGGAAGAGCTTCATGGATGGCAAGCTCAAGCGTATCCACAGTGGTTCGATTCCATGCAGCTTTCATTGTCCGAGTTCCACGGTTCCAAACCTGGTGAGGAGCAAGAGGTGGAATCAGAATTAGATCACCAACCTTTTGCTCCGTGACCCAGACATTGAATGGGGCTTTTCTCCAGGCGTTCAGTTGTGCAAAATGCTTCTCAACTTCTATATCGTGACCAAGTTTGGAAATAAACCATTCCGATACCATCTCTCTTTCTTTAGATTCCGTCATAAACCAAATCGAACTGCCAGGGATCTCCCCATCACTTCCACCCGAGGTTTCAACCATAAGATTGTGTCCCAAACTTGCGCACATTTCTCTGTGAGCTGGAGTGTAAGTACCTTCGTGACCAATATAACACATCATATTCAAAGCTCGCATATCTGTTGGCAGACTGCTCATTAGGTCACCTGCAGGCGCAACTCCTTTTCCAAATCGCATCTGGCCAAATTCATTAGGTTCACGGATCGCTCCATCACCACCAGTCCGCGACTCGATACAATCGTTTAGGTAGAAAAAAGCTTCCGGCAAGACGTCTTTTAAATTTTCTTCCCATTCAGTAGGGCAATCAATATCTTTTAGGTATAGTCGCTGTCGTTTTGGGTCCCGGTAGGTTTGAGGGGTGAATTGATTCGCCAGTTGACCCATGGAACGTAGGTAATGTCCCATAGTCATCTGAACATCAATGCCGCTGGTAATATCTCGAACCTTTTGTACTGAAAGCAAAGTTAAGCTTAAGAAATGTTTTACTGAAAGGAAAATCGATCTACCTACCCTCTCTGCCCAAATTCTCCTCTAGCCATTTCGACGAGTATAGCCATGGTGGCATATATGAGCCCCACCCTTCAAGAATTAGAGGTCGACCTTCTTGGACAACATATGAATATACTAATTGTTCCAAACTTTGTACAGTGTGTGCTTCTAGATCAGACTGAGGAAGTCTGCGGACGTGGTCGAAGCTCGCATTATCCTCGACTAGAGCATCGAGATCGATATTGGGTGAAAGAGGTACGAATTGTGCTCTTGGATGCTGTTGAGAAGGCATTGCGACAAGCTATATTGAACCGTAGTTGTACGTCTTAAAAACTGGGAGATGGACCCTATAATAAAACCAGCTGGTATCGCATAGTTATCGTTGCTCGATATCTGGGGTATAACGTATGCTCGGACAATATGGACGTCGGTGGTGATCGATGCCAAAGTCAAGGCCAGTCGCGTTCGTATCGACAAATCAATATCACAAGCTTGATAACGGGCGAAAGTAGCTGAAATAGGTGAAAATCGATAGAGTATCCGGTGCGCGAATCAAAAAACAACAACTGAAGCCCCCTAGGAAATTCAGTTGAAGCTGTTTGTAAGTTGTGTGAAGATGATTACGAAGTGGATTATAAAAAGTGGTAGCTATTCAATGTACCAAATAGGTAGGTGGTTTTCGTGAGACGAAATTTATGAAGAGTTCCAAGTGTAGGGAGACGCGAGGCTGCTCTGAGTTTCCTTGCGATAACGCGCTAGTGGATCAATTCCACCAATTCCGGCTACAGTACAATCAATCATTTATCATCCATTGTCATTATTTGTCAGAATTTTCGGGAAATGGAAAATTGATAAAAAGTGGATGAATTGATGATAAATACATCAGGAATTGGTATTGATTGTGTTAAAGTGAGTTTATTCATTCAGTTGCAAACAAGTTGCCATTTTTGATTTATGTTCACCAGCTATCCTCAAGTTGTGGTTTTATTGTAGGAGTGAGAAGCACCATTGTAGCTTTGATTGAAGTTCAGTGTATCAAGTGATATACATAAAGCTCTTGGTTTGCGTACAAGAAGTTAAATACCTTTCTCATCTCGAAGAGTGCCCAATTAAGATAGCATGGAGTTTATCATTGGCTTGGCGAACCTGGCAAAAAAAAATCTTTGCCCTGAGCTTCAATGAATGTGTCCCCATACTTGAAATTGACACATTCGAGTGTAGTTTCAAGAAGGTTTCCTCGCTGGAAGTTACAGGAGAAGCAGTAGGTTTATATCAAACTAACGGACAGTAGTGGTTATTGTCCATCTCAGTCAATGATGTCTAGGAATGGCGTATTCAGCTTGCCGGGAGGCTGCCGGAATGCATTCTTTCAAAACATTTCCTGGAGTCAGAGACCCTCGCTCAAAATCCCAATCAGCTATTCCAAGATCACCATCTCTTCATATCTTAGTAGGAAAGAAGCAAGAAAGAATATCGAAGCTCGACATGAAAGACATCACAGTATCAAAGCACATGCCATTCCGACGACTTTGAACAATACAAAAATTTCGAACATAGATACCGCTACACCGTCACCGGCTATCACACCTTATGTACCGCCAACGACCGGCCTATTGTCAAAACTTCCATCCTCCTGGGTACCATATGCTGAGCTCATCAGACTAGACAAGCCTGTAGGAACTTATTATCTATTTTTTCCATGTCTGTTTTCAACTTTATTGGCGGCTCCATTAACCGATCCCATGGTCTCGCCCCTAACCGTCATGGGAACCTCTCTTTTGTTCTTCAGCGGTGCCTTAATCATGCGTAGTGCGGGATGTACTATCAATGATCTTTGGGATCGAAATCTTGACCCCCATGTTACTCGTACTCGACTACGCCCTATCGCGCGAGGAGCTGTCTCTCCATTCAAAGCTTTAGTCTTCACTGGAGGTCAATTATTTGCTGGCCTTGCAGTCCTTCTTCAATTTCCATACCAATGCTTCTTCTACGCTACCCCGAGTTTGCTTTTCGTGGCTTCGTATCCACTAGCTAAGCGTGTTACTCATTATCCGCAGTTTGTCTTGGGGCTGACATTTTCCTGGGGCGCAATCATGGGATATCCTGCTCTTGGAATCGATATACTGTCCAATAGTGCCGCTATGACCGCAAGCGGATTCTTGTATGCGTCGAATGTAGCATGGACAGTTTTGTACGATATGATATATGCGCATATGGACATCAAAGATGATGCTAAAGCAGGAATCAAAAGTATAGCATTACGACACGACGCTCAAACTAAACAGATCTTGACCGGGCTCGCCATAACTCAGGTTGGATTATTGACAGCTGCCGGCGTTGCTGTTGGTGCAGGACCAGTCTTCTTCGTTGGTGGATGTGGAGGTGCTGCTGTTACCTTGGCTGTCATGATCAAGAAAGTTAACTTGAAAAGTGTGAAAGATTGTTGGTGGTGGTTTCTTAATGGATGTTTAATAACTGGCGGTACGATTTCCGCCGGCATTGGGGGAGATTACCTGCTTCGATACGTACAGAGAGTTAACAATGAGGTACCCGGGGTTGAAAATGAGCGAAGAAAGTCATCATATACTGTACTCTATGACTACCTGTTTTAGTATGTAATACGATCAATGCTACTTCGCTGGTTATCCAGGGACATAAACTAGGGGAATGGTAGGGCCCGAAACTTGTTCTGCTTACGGTACCTATTAGTTTCTACATAGGGCAAAGAAAGCTATGTGTACCAGTAATACCAGCAGGATTAAACAACATGACCAAATCTTACCCTCACCAAGCACTGAACTCCTCTTCGTCTAGAATGCTCGAGACTCGAGATCGTGGCTCGGCAATAGAGCTCCGATCAACGATGATCACAGCAAGTTGTCTGATAAGCTTTGAGATTCCCACCAGAAAAAAGGGGACCAAGTTTTCATGCAAAGCTCCGAGGGTCCCGAATATATCTCGTTTTTGCACTTAGCACTTACTGTATTAGTTGGTTTGGGATGTGTTTTTTTTTCTCACGAGAAATCCTTCTTCTAACCAGCTTGACCAATGAATTTATGTTTAAACTTTTCAAATGACATGCATAGAAACAGCCTACAATATAGCATTAACAAACCTGTTTCAGTTATATTCATACACACATTCATGGATATTCCAATAATCGAAATATCCAACCATCAATCTTTTATCAGCCACCAACGTCAAGGGTATCATAACTGCCGAGAGACCCATTGCTTCCTCGCGTTCTCCAGATCTTCCACCCAATTAATGATGAGAACGAAGCTTGGACGATTTCTTGTTTTTATACTTTCGTGAATCCATCATACCATCGGAACATTCTTACCGTACAGACATGCAGGTGGGGTGGTCTGGGCTCATTCGCATCGATGAAATCATTGACATTCGCGACATTGTTGATGGAAACAAAGAAGAGAGGAGGATGATTGTTAATTGGAATGCACTATACTACTTGGGTATATACACAACAGGTGAGGGGATGTTTTCAGCGAATAGAAATGTAGAGGGAGAGAATCTCTCAAGAAGGTTAGAATTAAGTTGGTATCACAGTTTTTGTTGCTGTACGAATGAGATCCATGGATGTAAGAACAAGGTTGCTGTAGGTAGGTAGGTAGATAGGTAGGGTAGGTAGTGAAAATATGACGCCACATGAATGAGGGGAATTCGGACGTACAGTCAGTCAATTGCACTTGATTTCTTTCAGTAACAAAAAAAGACAAAAAAGAAAGATTCATTCCATAGAATATTAGAGAAATATCCTACATCCCCTCCCTTCCTCCCTCCCTCCCTTCATTCATACATAATAAAATCCCTACTCAAGTCATCTTCATCCATCTTCATCCATCTCTCATTTTCTTTGACACTTTGAATATCATTTATTGTGTAGTAGGTAGCTATCTAGTCCCTACCTATCAGTACCAAATACAAATACTCCACCATTCCGTCCCTCCCGCATAATCCGGATCCTACCCTTTCCACCATTTCCTTACGTTAATTAATATTTCACGCTGTACTTGATCCAGTAAAGCTTTCTTCAACAATCGTCATAGTCTCTTAGCTTCTTCACCAGTGATAACTCGGTCTTGTGTTGGTCAAGGAAGGTAACTTAGAAAAAGGCATCATTGGAGATTTGACATCCTTGGAGGCATCACCGATCATCATCATCGTCACACGAATTACAAACTGGATAGCGTAGAGCTTATTCACAGCTCTCATATACATTAAACTCCCTCCCTGAGACTTTGTTTCTTCATCAATTTACTCTTTTATATCAACAAACAGCTTTCGTATCAAAAGCTCTCAAGACAGAAATATCAACATATACCCTTCTCGCCACATTCAACACCACAAAATCATTTCAAAATGTTTTCACTACCACAATTCGTTTTGAGGCTTCTCCAGCTTATCTGCGTCCTCATTGCCCTCGCCCTCGTCGCTTCGGCCATAGATGACCAGCTTTTCGGCAACTCAAGTGTGAACTGGGCCATGTTTGTCGCCGTTTTCTCGATGATTGTTGGTTTCTATGGAATGGCAGCCGCATTTGTAGAGTCACTAGCGCAGCCCATGATCTTGGGTGCTATGGACGGTCTTGCTACCCTTTTCAACTTCATCGCTGGTGTTGTTCTTGCTGCCAGACTCGGTGTACACAGCTGTAGTAATAGAGTAAGTTTGATTTTACAAGACATCTTCGTAATGATCTTTGCTAATAACCATCTAGAGGTACCTCGTCAGCAACAGCTTGACACAAGGAATGGGAGGAAGATGCCGGGAGCTCCAGGCTGCCACCGCATTCTTCTGGTTCGCGTTTGCTTTGTTCGCTGCGTCCATCGTCATGGATTTCATGGGTGGAGGTTCCAGCATGGCTCGTCGTAGCAATGTTCGCAAAAGCGCACCAACCATGTCCCAAGTATAAGCAACGAATTGGCAAACAATGGGTTAGTACTCTCCTCCATTTCAATCTTTCGATACTTTATCCCATACTAACTATCGTCACTCTGTATCTAAACTAACAAATATATCAGATCAAGTGGCAACGCAAGCTTACTACTCGCGGTCAGGGTAATAGGATATCAGGTAGGGCTGAATGCCCATTTTGAATTGCGTTCAAGCACAAAGCTATGCAAACGATGTTTATGTCTTTACGAGTTTAGCATAGGAAAGGCAGAAGGGGTTTTGGACGCTGTCTTTTGCTGTGTACAATATGTTCGGGAATATGGACTTAATAATACCATACTTAATAATAAATAAATGTATTCGATGTCTTCTAAATATATCATCCTACAATCTACCATTGTGTGCACAGCATTGAGCAGTTGACAGTAGGGTGTGTTATTTTTTTGTAACGAAGGAATATTTAAATAAGATGTGTATAGTTTGAAATGAACCATCAATCAAAAGCTGCGACTACTTCATTCTATTTCCATGGAAATAAAGCCACTTCTGAAAAATGTGTTGATTCATTACCATATGTACTGAGTGAACTAAATCATATCCACTCCCTGCTTGTCCTCAAGCGATCCTCTTTATGCAGTGTACCCAGCCGATGTACCACATATCGGCAATATACCCCATACATCATCTATAAACGCTAATCCCAATGCCATGCTCGCTGTAACTGAACATATCCCTTGTGATATACCAAGAACTTTCTTATTGCGTGAATCATCCGATGGACGGTGTCTGATAGTGCCCCAGTCCACATGTTCACTTGCCCACGAGCCTTGTGTCCATAACTTCACAAGAAAGTCTTTTTCGAATCTGCGACTTGCATTCGTAAATACATTCCCTCTGGTATTGACTGGCTTGAAATTCGCAGGCGTTAAGGTCGCTAGCTCACAGATTACTCAAATTCCTGGCTTTACTCATAACGTAGCTGCGGCTTCGATAGCTCCAGCACCCTTAAAGGCAGGGTTACTAGTTATTTCGACAGTGACTGGATACTTCCACGTCATATACTTTGCCCAACCTATTCGCAAGTACGTGGATTGATTAGCCTATATTCTTTCCCATCTGCATGCACAGTATTCGAGAAACGGAGATGGTGTAAACTCCTCCCCTCATCTCCCAATCAAACCCTATCAAAACGGAAACAAACAAAACAAAGACAATGGTAGAAAAAAATAGAACATACTCCAGTAAGCAAATTTCCTTCCAAAGTATTTCCCACACCATGGTACAATCACCATTGTAAGCATCATTTCCAACTGCTGCAAACTGGCTTCCCATTCTTTCTGTGCATCGGATTCTTCTCCGTCGTCTGAAGAGGCATAATCTGAACTATCGACAGAGGAAGGCAGAGAATCTAACTCGTGGAGCTCGTCATCTTGGGTGTGGGAGGAGGCATGCATGTAGGAATCTGAGGCGGAGATGGACATTTTGGGGTAATGGAGGGTTGATTGAACGGCGGCTGAGTGGACGAACGTAGAGGGTTAATTAATTTCCTAGGAAAAGCATAGAAAGAACGTGAGAATCGCTATCGCCAAAGAAGAGTCTGGCGATGCATTGAAATGCGAGAAGAGTCTATAGGGAAGGCTGATAATTGCTTAGCTATCTCATAATTGGAGCTTGAAGTCGGCGCCGATTTGCTTGTGGCGTTGAGTCACGTGATCTAGCCTTTGACCTTTAATTTTTAAGGCTAAAAGCTGGCTTTTGAGTCATCGAATCAATTAATATATATCGAGTGAGTGCGGGCAACTTCTATTTCACACACACACAACCACATTACATTTCGAACAACAACGCAAAAGGAATATTATAGGATTATTCCCATCAGAAGATAGTATCGAAATAATCACTAGCGCAATCATGGCCGACACAGTAAGTTAACAATCGCTCTATGCTTTGTGAATCAATTTCACCCCACCTAAATCTTGATTGTTCTCATTTCAGGCCCGATTTTAACAACGTGCCACAGGAAGTTGACTCCAAACCACGCAAATCCGTTGCCTTCAGCGAAGGAACTACGATTGTAGATGAGAACGGGGAAGTCACATTGAAGGAAGACGGACACGACGATACTAAAGAAACGGCGCAGTCACATTCACCTAGTACGCCGCCACTTTCTCAAGCTTTGGGCGCATTTACTGATCCTTTCCAAGGCAATGGCGATGATGCGACCGCTACCAAGGAAGATGATGGATTGGGCGATTTGTCGTTGATGAAGAAAAAGAAGAAGAAGAGCAAGAAGGTTGAGGAAGGCGAGGAGGGAGGTGATGAAGCTGCTGCAGATGGTGGTCTCGATCTCTCGACAATGAAGAAGAAGAAGAGAAGCAAGAAGCCCAAGGATACCGAAGATGATTTCACAGCCAGACTTGCAGCTGCAAATCTCAACGACGAAGGCGAGGGTGAAAAGGCGGCAGAGGAAACCCCGGTCGATGATGGTGATATGATTAAGGGAACAGGTATCTGGGCGCATGACGAGACCAAAGTAATTTCATACGAACAACTCCTCTCCAGATTCTTCACCTTGCTCGCAGCCAAGAACCCAGACCACGCATCTTCCGGCTCCAAGAGTTATAAGATTCCTCCTCCACAATGTCTGCGTGAAGGAAACAAGAAGACCATCTTTGCCAATATCGCCGAAATTTGCAAACGCATGAAGAGAACTGATGAGCACGTTACTCAATATCTGTTTGCTGAATTGGGTACCAACGGTTCCGTTGATGGTAGCAGACGTTTGGTTATCAAGGGTCGTTTCCAACAGAAGCAAATTGAAAACGTTTTGAGGAAATATATCAGTACGTTTGGGTTCTTATTTCTATAGGCTCTACTAACAATCTTCACAGTGGAATACGTCACCTGCAAAACCTGCCGATCCCCAGATACCGAACTCAACAAAGGAGAGAACAGATTGTTTTTCATCACCTGCAATTCTTGCGGATCTAGACGTTCCGTCACTGCCATCAAGACCGGTTTCTCTGCACAAGTCGGAAAGAGAAGAAGACAACAGGGTTAGAGTATTGAGGCGAAGACTCGGGGCCGTACACGAATTGTTAGCTAGCTACTGGATTCTCTGCGCAAGCTGGCAGGAGAAAAAAAACAGATATAGAGAGTACTTAGGTCGAAAGTTGGGATTTTACTTTATGAGCTTTCCTTTGGTGTTTTCAATCAAGATTTGATAGTCAAATGATCATTTGGGGTTCAAAATTTCACATCAGATGTCCTGAACAAATGGTCCCTCCAATTTGACTACCTTTCAATGCTTCAACTCGGATCTGAAGATTTTATAACTGATGTCTGTATCCCGCAAGACGGGGAAGTGTAGGTAGGTGATAATGACTGATGAACAAACAAATTGAAGAATGCCAGAACCACTTGAGTTCGGATTCTCTTTTTTAAAATCTAGCTTGGGGGACTGTTTGTGCTGTTATTTGAATTATGTCTCAATGGGAACGATGATGGATATATAGAATTTTAGACCCCGGATCAAGTTAGAGAAGCTAGTCAAGAATAAAGTTTTAAGGGTCATCGTGGGACGTGTTGAGGGTTCTCTACCCAAGAATTGTAGAGTACCCGTCGCATTATCGCTCAAATCACCAATAGTTGTAGATAATCAAATCGATAATGGATATATAAGGGCATTTCTTTCATAAGTGTGTCTGACAAGGGAGTGTGTGGTGGTTGGACGAAAGATGCGCGGAGGGATAGTGTGGTGTACTTGGAAAGCTATATATGGATTATAGATTGGGATGACTTTGTAATGTATACATACATACCGGTATTGGGAATATGCCTTTGTGTCTGTTGGGTATGTAACTGGGTAGAGCAGAAATAGGTGGTATTGATGTAGTATAAATAATGGGTATCTTTCAGAAACAACACCAAGAGATATTAGATTCTCTACTACCAACAGATGAATGACAATATCAATATGTCTGATTAATCTGTATACATGTCCATACCTAGGTAAATAGCACCTAACACATAACATTTATCATCTAGTCTCCTCACCTCACCAATTTGGTGAAGATATAATACCTAAGCGCTCGGGAATTTTTAGGGCTCCATTTTTGATCGATATCAATATCGCAAAGTCCAAGCTTCTATTTGCATCCTGGAGAAATGATTGGTACGCAGAGGACAAACGAAAATAGCACAGCCCGCACCAAGAACCGCGCTGGCCAATCCGGGGCGTGAGGGCGTGAGATGAGGTGTGGGAGCTTGGGTGTGAGATGCATGGGAGTTTGCATGAGAGAGGAGATGCGTGATGGGTGGGTTTATATGATGAGAGGGAGCTGCTGTTTTTTTTTTTCGGATTTGCGATGAGTTGATGTTTGATTTTTTGTTGATTTATGATTGATTGATTGATTGATGTTCTTGTGAACTTTATGAGTTATTGAGTATTGATGAGTATTGGATTTTGTTGGATTTGGATTGTTATTTGAACTGGTGAGTGAATACTGCATGTTGGAGAGTTTGGATGGTAGAAAATAAGTGCGGGGCAAGCTTCAGAGCTTCATGAGATGCAATAAGATGGGCTGATATGCTGACTGTAATTCAGCTCTGCAATTACAAGTACTCAAGCAAGGCCTGATACAGCTTTGATCTTTCGATTGTTTGTTTGAAATTCTTTGATTCTTGAAATCATTCAAGATGTCTACATATTATCCTCGTAAGTATTTCTGGTCAACGCGCGAGAAAATTCAATCGCTAATACTTTGATAGCTCCTCCTGGAGGTAATGGAGGTAAGGGAGTCACTCATATACTAAGAATATACCTCTGACCTTCCACTACAGCTCCCGCTCCCGCTCCCCAACAACAACAATACGCACCTCCACCGACCTCTCCTCCTCCAAACCAGACCTCATTCCAATATGCTGCTCCGCCAACCTCTCCACCACCAAATCAGACCTCATTCCAATACCCTGCTCCACCTGTTTCCCCTCCAGCTCAATCCTCGCATGCCTACTACCCTCCTCCCCCTTCTACCTCCACAACAAGCTATACCCCTCCTCCAAACCCTCAACCTACTCCTCCCCAACAACAACAACAGTATGCGCCTCCCCCAAATTTCTCTCATCGTCCCTCATATTCCGGCGGCCAACATACTCTTCCCATTCATACACCACCACCCCAACAATCCCAAGCCTACGCCTCATCCTCTGCGGTTTCCCCCCAGGAAACTCATCATCCCAACTTTGCACAACCGAGCTCCAACCCCACTACAAATACCTCAGATTATCCGCCCGAAAAACCAGCTCTCAATACAAGTCTCACGACCAATTTGGATCATGGAGCGCCCAGCGCAGCACATTTCGTAGGAGCAAGTACCACGCAAGATGATGTGGGGACATTCAATGGGGGAAGTTATCGTGTTAGTCATAGAGATACGAATAGTATTGTGACGATTCAGTTAGCGATGGGATGTCCATTGACTGTTAAACCTGGTTTGTTATCCTTTTTTCATTTTTTCATCGGATAATGCGATGTTTATTTTGCGGGGAAAGGAATGGCGAGGAGGAGTAGATTATAGCTAACCCAATGAAAGGCGCAATGATCGCAATGACCCCCACCATAACTCTTAAAGGCGCCATCAAATTCTCCATGAAAAAATTAGTTATTGGAGGCGAATTGGCACATTCGACGTTTACCGGTCCGGGAGAACTTCTCCTTGCTCCCTCGGCTCTAGGCGATATCACGAATATTCGACTCACGGGCAATGAACAGTGGAGTGTAGGACGGGATGCGTATTTAGCTTCCACACAAGGTGTTATTAAAGAGTATAAGAGACAGGGAATTGGAAAGGCGATGTTCAGTGGAGAGGGCCTGTTTGTTTATAAAATTAGTGGAGTGGGTTTGTTGTGGATTAGTAGTTTGGGCGCGATTATTAGGAAGGATGTACGTTTTTCCCCTCCTTTTTCTCTCGTCTCTTTATTGTCCTGGCTGGTCTTATTTCTTCTTCTTCCACATAAAAACTAATACTGCGGAAATAGTTACAAGAAGGAGAACGATACATAGTGGATAATGGACATCTCGTCGCTTGGAACACTAAATACGTATTGGAGCGCGTGGCTTCGGGAGGAATCATTAGTGGGTTGAGCAGTGGAGAGGGATTGGTATGTAAGTTTACGGGACCGGGGACGGTTTTTATTCAGACGAGAAATCCGGTCGCGTTTGGTCAGTGGATTGCGGCGCATTCGGGTGCTTGAGTGGGGAGATGATGAGGAGAGGGGTGGGCAAGAGGTGAATGGGGTGGGGCGAGACGGGAAGGGAAGTAATTGTGAATTTTGAAGCTATTCTGCACGTTTGGAGGGTTTCGAAAGCCTGAGGGGGCATATGGTTCGATTTGGTTCGATTTTATTTTATTCTATTTGATGATACCTTGTCCTTCGTTTTTGACGACTTTTATTTTACGAATACTATTGGGGAGCTTTACCTCGAATAACAAAAAGCAATACGATATTTTTGTATATCCATTTTTCTCCGAAGTAGATCTAGGTGATGAAGATATGTGAAAATATATGTCTTAGACTGCTTGCCATTCAATTGCTACTTGGCTGTATCTTTGTTGTGTGAGTGAGTATATTGTAGTTAAGGTTACTCTCTCTTTATCGAAACGTAATTGGATGAACAACCAAGACGGAAAAGACGTGAATGCGAACGTTGGTGGGCAGATCAAAAATAGGAACACTTCAAACTCCAAGTCCTACCTACTCTGCTCCTTCTCCCTCAGAGACCCTTCCGCCCGCACCACAAAGCCCAGCAAAAGCTCCCCCTCTCCACCAACTCCTCCGGACTCCCCACCTCCACAACTCTTCCCCTCTCAAGCACAACAATCCGCTCGCTATCCATAATACTATCCAATCTATGCGCCACAACCAATATCGTATATCCTCTAAACACTTCTCGAATAATTCTCTGTATTATTTCATCGGTTTCCCGATTTATATTACTTGTTGCTTCATCCAGGAGCAAGATAACTCCTGTTCCTGATTTATGCGATGCGGCGAGAATAACGCGCGCGAGTCCGAATAGTTGTTTTTGTCCTTGGGAGAGGAAATTAGAGGGAGCGATTGTAGCGAGACCGTTGAATAGGGAGAAGAGAGATCAGAGATGGACTTTTTGAAGAGCGGCGATGAGTTGGGGATTGGCGTATTATGCTAAAGAATCGAGGTTGTAGTGGATAATCTATTGTATCAAAAATACATTCAAAGAACAATGTAAAGTCAAAAGTACAAGCACATGCCGCTATCACTGGACCAAACTTGTTGTCGGCATCGAATTGACACCCCTCAGCACTGTACAGATCCATCGCGATCTTTTGATTAGAGCTCAACATGCAGGCAGAAATATGTGAGCCTCCCTAATTTGGAGTATTGTGGTAAGAAGAGTTTCTTCAAGATCCTGATAAGAGAAATAGAACCGATTGTAAATAGTAATCTTATTCCAACTGTTGGGGTTTTCAAGATCCGACTCTTGACGGCATATAACACAATCACACTGCTACATGGTAGATAGTAATGATGTCAAAGGGAGAGAAACCTCCGCCCGTGGCGAAACCCTGCTCACACGACCGAAGCAGGAATAGGCTCGTCGAATTCCGGAATCCGAAGCTGCGAATGGCATACCTTTGAAACATATCACAGACTTCGGATCTGAGATTTCATTTTCGATCTCATGGCTTTGAATTCCAATGCATAAGTGTCGTACACGTAAGAAAGTAGTAATCTGTAATGGATGACGCAATTTGTTAAACTGATTTCTTGCTAGAGTAGTAGGCCGCAATGCTTGATTTTCTGATACTGATTTATTGTATTCTTTGTTTTATGAGTATCACTAACCCCTCTCTGCTTTCAAAAGTACTGATTGAGTGTACCGGTTGAATTTAGAAAACATTTCGTGATTCATCCATTTCTTATGTATCTGACCAATTGATGATGCGAAGAACATCTCCTGTGGGCATTTTACAGAAATATTGAGATGTTAGAGAGCATATTTAACGTGGTTAGCACGCAGATAGAACATCTACTTCAAGCTCAATCCGAAATGGTACCTTGAAATACTGTGCCTTGTGCCCGCATAACATTCTTATCTTTGGCCATACGTTATCTCGCGCTTAAGAGCGTTCTACACATAAGAGTTCTACTTGCCTAATTAGGTAGGTGTGTGGGGGGTAGGCACCTTGCTTTTCTATACACTTCACCCCCAAAATACACCTTTGGACCAATAGATGATCATGTAGCAAACATGAAAAACAGGGATAGGGAAAAGCGTCTACAATAAGGTTGGTTGACAGTACGTCGGGACAAATAGAGATAAGATTTTACTTCGAAATGCTGCCAGCGCTTTGAGTTTAGACATTTTGTACATCAGAACAATGAAGTATCTACAGGTATAAACCCTAATTAAGGACTGTTTAGTGTCGTATATGAATACCTATCAACGCTTCAACTTTTCTGTTCACATAGGCGTGGATGCTTGAAAAATTGAAAGATCAAGGTCTACAAGTGCTCTCGAAGCTAATCGGGATGGTTCCAGAAATGGTTTAATTCGGCGTCGTGGTGCTTGTGAGTATTGCACAACAGCTTGTCCCATCTCCAGGGACATGTGATGAACTATCTCAATTGCGAAGGTGTTTTGCCAGCCATGAGAAAGATAGAATGGCCAAATTAGAGACATAGAATCCAAGTTTGTTTGAGGACATGTTTCATGGTACAATGAAGAACATAGGACATTGACATCGAGGAAAGTGTATGAAAAATACTGACAAGTCTCGCAACATCACAACAACATGTATGTAAAGGAAGGAAAATGAAAATAAAATGAGTGAACATATTGTAGGCATCGAATTCTACAACGATAGATTTTTCAACATTAGTAGGCAGATCACAGCGTAACACTTCACGATATATCTCTTCTTACTCGCGGCGTTTTGGTGACTGTCATCAGCACGCTTGCGACGATCACGAAACAAGCCGCAGACACTATAAATGGCAAACCCTACAGCACTCTGTCTAAGTCTAAGCTCAATGCAAAGGTGTAAGAGTATACAGGTCCAAAGAAGGTACTGCCCACACTTTTTATAGTAAATATCAATGTTGTAACAAAAGCTGCACGCTCTGCCGGGAAGATTCCTATAAAGATAGATTGCAAGAAACTGCTGAGGCCAATTCCGGTGCCAAAACAATGATGCCTATTCCAGATCAGTCACTCTCAATAAGAGTACTAAGGCATAATATAATCACCGAAGAGAGCAATCGCAATATTTGGAGCGAAACTTAATGGCAATGCCTCAACAAGAGATAGAGCGCTGCTAACAAGAGCAAGTGCTATGTCTTTGTAGCACGAGTTGAAGCTCCTTCAACGCAAAATTAGAACATTTCCTAATGGCAAGCCTATGAAAAGCACGAGTAATTTTGCTACGTGATCAAGAATAATAAACGTATTGGCCTGAAGGCGAGAGACATCAGCACTTGGGATTACAAAGCGATATGAGATGACTCACTTCCGAGAAACTGATGTTAAACTGCTCTGGCATATATTGGAGGATTAAAATCTGAACCCTCTGACCGAGTGTAGCGAAGAACCCAGCAATTAACAACGGGATGGCACCTCTAATCTGTGAGAGATTATGAAATGATCTAATCACCGCGTGCCTGCTGCCAATAGGCTGCGTTCTGGAGCTTGAGATCTTGGTATATTCTGAAGCAGAATCAATCTCCGGCCCAGAAGTTGATGACTGAGCTACTTTCCCCGTTGGAAGAAGGAGACTTGAGCATAAAGCTAAGGACATCAATGCGAGACCAACCAATTGTGCGGCATAGTTCCCCAAAGATTTCATTGTTGCCGAACTCAGTCCAAAGCTTAGGATTGCTGCTACCAAAGCTATATTGTATATAAAAGAGAAGACTAAGATTCTTTGAATTGATAATGTAACGGCTGCAGCACTTGTTATAAGAATAGCAATGGGTACACTTGCCCCGCCCCCAATCAAGGTAAATATGGGATCTATCCAAACGAATTTTAACAAAATTCTAGGAACAAGCCAGACTACACCAGTAGTTTACATTAAGCTCAGTACCAATCTCAGATAGCCCAGAAATAGAGATTGGTCACCCAGCTATACTTATCTGTCATACTGCTGTAAATACCAGGTAAAAAAAGCATAAACAGACATTCCAAAAATTGAAAGATATCTAAAATCAACACTAGCTTACTTGCAATTGTATAATCTTTTTAGCAATTTATTATAAGCTTGTATATATTTTGAGATACCTTAGTACATAATTGTTCTTTATAAAATGTAATTAGAGGAGTTGTTCGTATTGCCACACCAGTTTCGATAGTGAGTTCCAGAATACCAACCAGGCCCCAGACCAACCACTTGAATCTCAATCTTCGAACAGAAAATGATGGAGGGTCCTGCGTCCCAGAAATTTGCAAAAAAGGAGTTTGCACATCTTCTTCCCCCTGTTGGTTGCAGCTGCCACGCATCATGTGTTTCTCTGATCTAATAGATGAGGTCTTGAAAAGCGACTTGTGAGCATAGGTATATATCGAACGGGAATCTGAAGTTTAGATGTATGGATACCCGTAGAGCACCCAACGGATAACTCAGTCTAAAAACTGGCTATACATCCGCTAGATGGAATGAGGGTCGCTTCCCGTTTTCCGATCTCAACCAAACAGTGACAAGGCAAGCAGGCTCGGCAGACAAAACTTCATGTCAACGGGCCGAGTATTGCCCGAATAATGTGGAATCGAGTAACGTGATGAAAGCAACATAGCTTTCATGATCAATGAATAAAACTCAATCAGTCAAGCTTCTCTAAGGAATTAAAAGCTTGATATCCATCAATGACAGTTTTAATTATAAACATATTTACGAGTATCAGTTCAGACATGTGACGACGTCATTTTCACGTGATCTTCAAACGTAGAGAATACGGAAGGCACAAGCGAGTTGAATCCAGCACATGCAAACTAGCTCGACTAGCTCACTAGGGAACAATACTACCATTTCAGGCAAGCAAAGGCAAACACGACCTCAAAATTTTCGCTCTTCAACAGCTTCACAGATCATACCATTAACCAAAAATTCTACCTTCATCCATAAATATCAGAAACCATTGCAGAGAACACAAATCTTGATAGTCAGGCACGGTCACATCGACAAAGCCACAATTACATATGGCGACTTCCGATGGAGTTGCGGTGGAGGTGCACGGGACAACTCAGTTTCCAAATTCTATTTTGAGTTGGTACGATGAGACTCGTCCTATGTGGATTGACCTTGTAGGAGATTATGCTGGAAAAGAGCTATTTCTTCTTGAGGGAGACTCTCTTTTAAGAGAATGTTTCGCAGATGAAAGGATTGATTTTCAAGGTAATGATTTTATGTTCCTATTGATGTTCTGCTCTTTGATTCCCCAGGTATTGATTCTCTTCGGAGATTTTCATATCGGAGATTTTACCAAGTGCTTGGAATACGTGCTTTGTGCTTTGAGTACAAGAGATGTGGAACATCACACACCAAGGATGAAAGTTTCATGTCGTTATGAGGACGACATCAAAGGACAAAAGGATTCTTAGCAATCACGTTATTCACAAAAAGGACTTTGAGCTAACAATATCTTTCAGATGGATTTCAATTGCTTCATGCCGTATACGTAGTGGAGCGATTCCTTGAGAATTTAGTCAAGAGACATTGCAACTTCCACATTGCTTTCTTCGAGGGTATGTGTCTCCCCTCCAAGGCTATGCTCTTGATCTTTTGAATAACATTCAAAAATTCAAAGCCTTCAATATTCCTGGGGCCGATTGATAATTCTAACTTGAATCGTAGAGAATCGGCAATTATGTGTACCACCAGGAGTGAAGTCCACACATCGAGCTCGGTATCTTCTCGCTCGAACAGCGATTCGACAACATTTACACCACAAATTACCATTATCACATCCAGAGATTGTGGTCAATACTTTCCCTTCCTTAGAGAGTGAAGAGTTCTCCAGTTATCTTCATGCTACACCAATACACTTTGTCATGACGCACGACGGGGCTGCAACAGCAAAGCAACCTCGCTCATCGAAGGAAGAAAAGACCATCCTTCGAGGATTGATATGGTTTTTTAATTCCCACAAGCTCAATATTGCTCTCATTAATCGCATAGAGTTCAGAGATTCAAAGGTTTTCACCATGATCGTGGAAAGCATGACTGTCTCAAGCCAACGCAAGCTGCTTATTAGTTCTAAGTTTACCAAGGACATTGAAGAAGCTCGTGTGAAGTTTGCCAAGGATTCGCAATCGGATAACTCTAGTGCAATGCCATCCTTTGACGACGAAATCACCCAAAAGTTGTCTGCTGCGTCGGCAAAGACTCACTTGAGTGAAAGATCATGCGTTTCTGTTCTTTCTGCTTCTCATATCCTGAAAGAAAACACATCTGACATATTTTTTGCTTCTGCCCTCATTCTACACAGCGTTATGCTTAATCAAATCCCTCTTTCAAAGCGACGATTTCCATCTGTTGAATTCGACAATGACTTCGAAGAGGAAATTACTAGTTTCTTGTCCTTATTTGCAGATGTTGCTCAAGTTATTCTAAACAATCCAACATGGAGCAAATTTGTTGAAACTAATGAAATCACAAGAGATTCTCATGATCTTGTCGATGGCCGATTATTTCGGGTCGTCATTCAAGCTATGTGCGACGAATCAATAGACCCCTTTCCTCAGTCAATTCAAGACGAATGGCTCGTGCTTTGCAATTTGACCAAGGAGCTTTCAAGCCAAGAACTTTCCTTGGACAAAAGCATTGATTTATCCTCAGTTAAAGTTACCCCGTGCGAAGATTCCGACTCAAGCTCGGATGATCTTACAGTTTTACCCTTCACTAATGCTGTCTTCAACAAGCATTTGGAGTGTATCCATGTTAAAACAGATTCATCTCTGTCTGCACAATTTGGTACCATGAAGCTTTACAGAGAAACAAGTCATTGGCATAATCACAAAAAGCCTCTCATTACAAAAGCTCCTGTGGCACAGAAAGTCTCCAAATGGCGGTAAGTAACACCAATCCAAGCTTAATCTCTAGATGCCTCAATTGCAGCAAAATAGGTACTAATTAGTCTACAGTAATCCCCTTCGAACAAATCAATTCTATATGAGTGAAATGACATCATACGCCGCGAGTTTGACAGGAGCAAAGGGAAAAGCACTCGAACCGGAGACAATCGTGGTGGGACCCAAGCAACTGGTCAAAGTTGCTGAGGAGAAACCATCAAAGACGAGTAAAGCCGAAAAGCCAGCGCCTAAATCGAAGAAAGAAGCCCCAATTGATGTATGATTCTTTTGCACTTGGTCAATTGAATGAAGCTGACAATAATTTCTAGAACAAAAAACCTGCATCCAATGCTAAGAAAGGTACTAAAAAGGGTGGTGGACTTTCAGCTGCTGATCAGATCCGTGCTGCAAATCTGGAAAAGAAAGGGGATACAGAGACTGATAAAGCTTTCCTTGCGTGGTCTATGATTATGAAAGATCTTGATTTGACCTCTAACGATGAAAATCGCTATCTCCGGGCCAAACAATATCTTAACAATCTTGATAATGCCAGAACAAAAATTCTTGAGGGAGATATCAACACTTTCATCCTCCAATGTCTATTATCTTGGTGGGCAGGTTACTGTAAGCAGAACAAGAAAATTAATGGCTACCACGTAGTCGCATTGATTTGGACTACTGTAAGATCTATATGCACTACCAATGCACCTATCACCAAAGAGATCATTCAGCATGTCGAAAAGATATGCAAATTGGTTGGTATTTCGGACGCATTCTCATCGCCGAAAGTCCTTGGTGCTGATCGAAAGCTATCTTTTGCCTTCAAGTATCCTCCCCCAACTTTGTCCTTGAAAATTGATATTTCTCAATCAGAATTTCAGCTGGAACATTGCGGCCCTTACATGGACAGAATGCTTGATGCAAAGCCAGATCCCCGTGTTTCTAGCTTCATTCCTGATGGTTGGCAGAGAGATGTGCTGGATCAGTTAGATGCCAATAAGAGTGTGTTCGTAGTAGCACCAACTTCTGCTGGTAAAACGTTCATCAGTTTCTATGCCATGGAACAAATTCTCAGAGCCGATAACGATGGAGTTCTGGTTTATGTTGCACCAACAAAGGCACTTGTCAATCAGATTGCAGCCGAAGTTCAGGGTAAGCACCATCGCATTTATTTTCCTTTCCTCTCTCTCAAATTTGTGAGATTAAAGAGCAAAAAAGAGAATTTCCTCCTTACAATTTTTGTATTTTTACGAAAGTCGCCGCTAACAATGCTGTCTTCTAGGTCGATTCTCTAAGAGATTCCCGCAAGCCGGTAAAGGAGTGTGGGCTATTCACACTAGAGATTACCGTGTGAACAATTCTACAGGTTGTCAAATTCTCGTCACTGTGCCCCATATTCTTCAGATTATGCTTCTATCACCAACGAATGCGAAGTCGTGGGCTCCAAGAGTGAAGCGTATTATTTTCGATGAAATTCATTCTATTGGACAATCTGAAGATGGTGTGGTATGGGAGCAACTCTTGTTATTATCACCATGCCCTATCATCGCTCTTTCTGCAACTGTGGGTAATCCCGAGCAGTTTGCGGATTGGCTAGGAGAAACTCAAAAGGCGAATGGATCCGAGTTAAAGATGATCAAACACTCAACCAGATACTCCGATTTACGAAAGTTCATGTACGAGCCACCTAAGAAATTCGACTTCGAAGGCCTCGGAGACTCATTCGGTCTAGGTTTAGGTCTGGATGGTCTACAAGGCTTCGAATCCTTTCACCCTGTGTCTAGTTTGGTTGATCCTTCAAGAGGAATGCCTGAAGATCTTGCACTTGAACCTAGAGATTGCTTATCGCTATGGAAAGCCATGGTCAAACATCAAAGTAAGGAGTACAGCGTCCCTGAATCATTAAATCCAGAAAAGGCATTGCCATCCTGCATTCGAAAAGCAGATATTTTTGCATGGGAAAAGAACCTTAAGAAAGTGTTGCTTCAATGGATGGCAGAGTGTCAGTCACAATTTGCCAATGTGGTAAAAGAACTGACTCCAGAGAATGTTGAGACCAAGAACGATGTTTCAATCGACAGCACCTTGGATTCTGCGACTGAGCCCATTGACCCATTAGATCTACAAGCTACAACCCTGCCATTACTATATCAATTGCATAAGCGTCGTGCCCTACCCGCTATATTGTTCAACTATGACCGATCTGCTTGTGAAAGCATTGCGAGCACTTTGTTGAACCAGCTAGTTCAATCCGAAGAACAATGGAAGAAAGGATCAGCTTGGAAAAAGTTAATCGACGGTTATGAAAAGTACCAAGAAATGAAGGCAAAGAAAGGGCGTAAGCCGGTCAAACCATCCAAGAAATCTACCCAAGATGACGAAGGTGGATCAAAGATGGACCGAATGCGTGAGGATGCAACAGATGGATCTTCTTCCTACGATCTCTTCGATCCAACTGCCCCCCAAGCCGATTTCTCATTTGCGGATCCAAAGCGTCTGCAAAAAGAGGAACTCGATGGTTTCATCCGACAACTTCGTCGCAAGGAGATTAGAGAAGATTTGATCGATTTGCTGAAGAGAGGTATTGGTGTGCATCATGCTGGTATGAACCGAAAATACCGACAGTGTGTAGAAATGTTGTTCCGTAAAGGTTTCCTGAGAGTTGTCATTGCAACTGGTACACTTAGTTTGGGTATTAACATGCCGTGTGCCACTGTTGTATTTTCCGGAGATTCTGTGTTCTTAACTGCCTTGAATTTCCGTCAAGCTGCAGGTCGTTCAGGTCGTCGTGGTTTTGATCTACTCGGTAACGTTGTATTCCAGGGCGTCTCTAGAGAGCGGGCAAGTCGTCTTCTCAGTTCTCGACTTCCTGAGCTTACAGGTCACTTTCCAATCACGACAACACTGGTATTACGATTGTTCTCCCTTTTGAATGATTCTAAAAACTCGCCATATGCCGTTAGAGCTATCAACTCCCTTCTTTCTCAGCCTAGACTGTATCTTGGAGGTCAAAGTTTCAAAGAGCAAGTTCTTCATCATTTAAGATTTTCTATCGAGTATCTACGCAGAAACGCACTTCTTGGTCCCGGCGGTGAACCCGTCAACTTCACCAGTTGTGTTTCGCATCTTTATTTTACCGAAAATTCGAGTTTCGCATTCCATGGTAAGTGTTCCTTCTACTTCGTAAAATTCAATTGCAATTTGTATACTAACAGGTGCCAGCTCTTCTCAATGGAAAATACTTTCATAAGCTCTGTGCAGATATTGATACCAACTCGGACGAAGTCTTGCGTACAATGGTTCTCGTATTGAGTCATCTATTTGGTCGTAGAGTTGTTAGAGAAGTCGATAATCCCGAAGAGGCAGAGAAAATTCACCGTTCTCCATCGAACGTGTACCTCGACCCCATGCCAGAAGACGCAGCTAACATACTTCGCGGTCATAATAAGAGTACTTTAGATGTCTTTTCGACATATGTAAAGACATTTGCCGAGCAACACATTACTGAAGAAGAACATGCTTTGCCATTCACCCAAAGTCCAGTCGGTCCAAATGAAACAACCAAGACGAGTGGAAATACGGCCCTTGATTTCCTTCCTTCTTTGCCTAGTCCGCAAGCTAGATCGCCATTTGTAGCTCTGTCTGGTCTGGGTGACTCTTTCACTACCATCGAAGATCTTTGCAGCTCCACTCGCGAAGGAGTCTTCCTTGAAGCAGCCGTAATTCCACATCTGGAGCTTCATCCTGATGAAACAAGATCACCTTTAAATTCATATCTTCTTGATTTCTTCAAGCACGGTTCTCTACAACCCCTCGAGGACGCCAATGGTATCCGCAGATCAGACGTCTGGTTCGTACTCAATGACTTCTCTATGGTACTAGCTACAATCGCCACGTCCCTTGCCCTACATCTCGGTCTAGGTCAAGATACAGATTCAGAACTCCTCGATGTAATGGGAGCAGGAGATTCCGTTGAGAATGAGAACGATGAGAAAATGGCTGAAGATTCCATTCCTCAAGCTGTTTCTGGACCATCCAGTGAAGTTCAACAAGCTCAGCCAGTACGTAGGAAAAAGGTAGTCGATGATTGGGATGCTGGTGAGGATAGATTGGCTGCTGAAGAGGATTATTTGGAGAAGGAAAAGGAGAGTGGTGCGGGTGCAACAGATGATGAAGAATATGAGAAGTTGATGAATGTTTATCGAGCATTCAGGAAGTTGAAGACGGAATTTGACGAGAAGTTTAGAGCTATTTGGGCTTAAATGGGTGAATTTATGGATGGGATGTATGGATTGGTCAAAATTATTTTGATCATAACGAGAAATCACATTCCTGGTTTGAAATTTCTATCAGTCTGGATAAATTGAAAAGCTTTAGATGGAGAAAAAATTGGTAGAGTTTTCCTTGAGTGGTTTACTTTGAAATAGCATCGTTTGGCTGCAAAATACTACAATAAAAACGCTCAGTTCAATCATGCCAGTATCTTTTCCTTCAGAATTCATATCAATTGGTCTCAAGAACCCCAAAATAAGAGCAATTTTTTCTAGAATTTTCACTTCTATTGTCTAGTTTCATGCAAATGATATCTATCGATGTTGCAACGTATGTGCAGTGAGTTACCTACATGTTACAATGCCAGAGGATCGTAGCTTGCCTTGAAACGTGATCTCGGCCAGAGAAGTTTCTTTCGCCATAGTGACTTCAGTGCGGAGCACGCCGAAGAAGCCAGCTAGAACACAACACCCGCACCTATAGTGACCCTTGTATCGAGAATATGCACGGAATATAACACGGCCAAGATCCGATGGGTTAGGCACATTTTGATATTGACCGAAGAACCCCTCGAACTCGACCTATGGCGAACTATCGTGCTAGTGGGATTGCCGTTTTTGACAACTAAGATCTGGGCACATTCATACCCCACGTTTGCGGGTGAGACTAGGCCTTTCTTTTTAACTTTATTCTTAAATTCCACCGAAATGCTTTAGATATAGAACTATTGAAACTTGAAGCTCATTTTCTTACTCTGTACGGTGTAGTCTAACGTTGTGATCAACAACGGAGTCCGGACCCCTTAACCTTAATATGACGTCTCATCTACGTAGTGCAAGAAGCAGGAATGCCATTATACTTTAGGATCTGGATGAACTATTCGATCTCGACTAAAGTTGCCTTGGAATAGAATCCCGGATGTTATAGTTACCTGCCAAGCCACTCTGAACTCATCGAAGGAACCATTCGGGAATAAGGTCACTCGACTTCTTTCTGCGATGAAGTCTAGAGCTCTGTTTGATAATTGCCCAATATTGACGACTGATGCTCATGTCATAGTAACCATATATTCAAAAAGTCAACAATGATATTGCATACTATCAACAGTAACTTTGGACCTTGCCCGACAAATAATTTACCACCGGATCCCGCCGCAATCCGTGACATCTCCATGTATGAAATGTAATTTTTATCTAAGAATGAATAGAGCGCGGGATATATTACATACATACCTATGTATACAGTACCGGTACATCAGTATCAAGCTTCAATATTACTCCCCATGTTTGCGGGGAGTTTTTTAGGGCACGCGGGGAAAGTTTCCTTACATAAGCACACTATTATGGTGTTTGCTTGGCCCTCGGCTTTTAACGGATATGCAAGGGGTGAAGCCTTATTATTTGCTGTTTAAGCTTTCTCCAACTTTCTCCAACTTTTGCACCGAACCAAAACTGCCGAAGTTTGGAAATTCCCCAGTTTCTCAAAAGAAGAAAATCATCCTTGAAGCATCATCACCAATAGAATATTGTTTCTGTTTTGCATATGGAGAGTCTATGACCGAGCCAAGAGAGTTAAATTGGATCCATTGCCATGTCCTTTGGAGAAGTCACTCAGGATTTGCGCACCACCTTCCTAAATCGTTGACAATGACCTCTTTTAGTTTGTTGTACAGTATCAAGAGAACCGTCGGTAGCATGAGATTTCTTTCCTGCTTAGTTCCAGTGCATGTGTACGAAGTATAAGATGGGTGAGATCTGCTGCTCATAGGTCTCTTCCATTGCTTCTTGTCTGTCCTACTTTACTCTTTCTCATTTCCTGTCTCTACGACATCTAAAGCATATATGGTTGAGAGGTATCTTCCAGCATCCTAATCTCATATATCAACATACGCGGAGTATATACTGTAAAGTATCAGAACTTCTCAATCATGGCTTTCGGTATAGGTAGAAAACGCGAAAGATATTATGGCTACAAGGGTAAATCACTGAATCGGTTGATCACCATTGTTTCTGGGATAGATTTTTTGTGAGTGTTTCTTTTCCCTTTTCTTTCGTTTTCAGATTTTGCATTACGTAGCAAAATAATTACTCAAAATCTGCTACCGTGCAAGATTGTGGAGACGGCCCGCTCTGGAGAAGGCGGAGGCGGAGGTGGGGTTGAATGCTACCATCGAAGGTTACCTTCCTTATGACGAAGACGTTACATTTCCGATGTTTTTCCGATTGGAGTTGCGTGACAAGAATTCACAGCTAATTCATCCATAGGCTTTTTGGTTACGATCAAGGTGTTATGTAAGTTTGCATTTCAAAAGAATTCCTATTCGCCATGGGCGAAATAAATGGCACATCAGTATGAGATCTCAAGTATATAAGCCTCAAGGACCATTTGATGATTAAATCTGATATGGTATATTGTAGAGTATGCTTAGTCTTAAAGTCAATATTGGTGTGCGGTTTATTTCGTCCATGATTTGCAATCTGACAAAAGCCTCAAGTAATTGAGCTAACATTTAACAGGGGAGGATTGTTAACTCTCCCATCTTTCGTAAAATCGTTTCCGGAAATCGATACCGTTAATAATCATTCATACCGGACAGCTCTTGATCAAGGTTTAGTAGTGGCCTCTTACAATCTGGGTTGTTTTGGTGGTGCCATTATTACTATCTTTCTTGGAGATCGTCTTGGTCGTCGTCGGATGATATTCCTTGGCTCCTCAATCATGATTGTTGGAGCTATTCTCCAGGCAACTTCCTCTAGCATTGCACAATTCATTGTTGGGCGAGTGCTTACCGGTTTTGGAAATGGCATGAATACAAGTACAGTCCCTACATGGGCTTCAGAAACGTCGGAATCACACGAAAGAGGAAAGATGGTCATGTTCCAGGGTGCTATGGTTACAGGAGGTATTGCTTTATCATATTGGCTCGACTTAGGAACATCACGGGTGGGAAATAATAGTGTGGCTTGGAGATTTCCAATCGCTTTCCAGATTCTACCAGCGCTCATAATACTCGTGTCCATCCTTGAGCTTCCGGAATCCCCTCGGTAAATATTAACTCCTATGTTTGGCCTTACTAGATCTAATGAATCTCTTAGTTGGCTCGTCCTGAAAGGTGATATTGAAGAGGCTAGAGCTGTCCTTACAGCACTCGAGGTCCCTTCCAAAGAATCTAGCGATTCTCCAGCGCAAGTCGACGAAGCGGCTATTGAACTTGAAATCGCACAGAGAGTTGAGATCAAATTGAAGGAGATCACTAGTCAAATTGACGAAGCGGCGAATTCTGGCTGGCGTGATATGTTCACCATGGGCCCAGATCGTAACTTCCACCGCGTCTTACTCGCATACTTTGTCCAAGTCATGCAACAAATCTCTGGTATCAATGTCATCACCTATTATGCGGCTACAATTTTCGAGCAGTATATCCATTTGAGTAGCGAAACTTCCCGTTATCTCGCAGCTGGAAACGGCACGGTATATTTTGCTGCTTCCTTCATTGCTCCCTTTACAATCGAAAAGTTTGGTCGTCGTAAATCTTTATTACTTGGTTCAATTGGATTGATAGCAAGTATGGTCATCCTCGCTGTCATGACACGCTTGTCAGAAGAGGGTATTGGTGGTAAAAAACCGGGAATTGTCTCCACCACTTTCCTCTTCGTCTTTAACATCTTCTTCGCAATTGGATGGCTCGCAATTCCTTGGCTATACCCAGCTGAGATTGTTCCCCTCAGAATCCGTGCACCAGCTAATGGTTTATCCACATCTGCGAATTGGATTTTCAACTTCATGGTTGTGATGATCACACCAGTTGCATTCAATTCGATTGGTTATAAAACCTACATAATTTTCGCTGTTATCAATGCTGCCATGTTTCCAGCCGTCTATTTCTTCTATCCAGAGACTGCGTTCCGATCTTTGGAGGAAATGGACACGATATTTCAGAAAACGACTGGTTTCTTTGATGCAGTCAGCGTTGCAAAGAATCAACCGCATAGATATGGAGCTGATGGAAAGTTGTTGGTTGCTCCCGAGATCATAGAAGAAATGTCGGGCGGAGGAGTACTTGTACATAACGATTTTGGAAAAGAAAGTGATAATGGGACAATAGTCCATCGGGAGAACGTTGCAGATGATAGTGGAGGAAGTACGACAAGCCCAAAGAATGAGCATGGGGTTGATGTCAGGTAGTTTGTAATTCTGGTGGCTGGATTATAAAGTCGAGAGGAAAAGGTGGCTTTCTTTATATACCCAGTTTATAGTCACCGGTGGTTTAAGCTCAAGAGCTATATTCTTTCTATTGCTAGCTCTTTATTTAGATATCTAAAGATTTAAGACTTGTTGGAAAATATTAATGGCGTTTGGAGTACCCGACTTTCATTGAAGTTTTTGTGTATATGCTTATGATTGAATGAAATTATATGGTCTTATATACCTTCTCCTATTATTGACCACGAAACGGAGGTTCATTTGTTGCCTCATCAAGATCCCCGAATTGACTATCATCAGTTCAGTATCTATCGTAATCGGAATCCCTGTATTTTCCTTTGTAGTCAAGTCCCGTAGACTAATTACCCACCAGATACTCGAAGCTCGATTACTTCGAAATCCAAATCCAAACTGCTAGAAACCTCTCCACAGATAATGATTTGAGGACCATGCCTATATAGAATCACAGATATACTAATCTGAAAATGACACAAATGCATACTCTATTAAATCATTAAATTCTGAGGACGGTGAGCTACGAGGTTGTAAGCTGTCTGATGATGATAATCCCATTTCCGTGTAAAAGAGACTTTGAGATGAATAATAAATAGTATTCGTAGGTATACTCTATTCGATAATTGATAACAAGTCGAATAATTGGGATTTAGAATGAAAGATTGGGGGGTTGTTTATATGGTGATGAATTATTACTTGCTATATGTATATGAAAATTGGAAGGGCAAAACAATACCTACTACATTTCTATCTATATGATGCAGTTCTAATACATTACTTGCCTTGGAATTCTTGAATTATGTTCCAAGACAGCCCACACTCCACCATTCCGCTATCCGAGGATTATCCGGCACATACCCCGCCCGCACACCTCCTTTTTTTGATCGATATATTCATACAAAATGTACCCTCTTCCATCAAATACAATAGGTGGTGTGGTGTAATGGTAGCACGTGACGTTGTGGCTCATCCTTTACAGGATATATCACGAATGACCCGTTTCAATCTGGGTTCGATTCCCAGCACCGCCAAACTAGCACAGTTTGGATTGAAAATTAGCAAGGTGGTTTGACTCCATCTGACTCCTATTCTTTTTGCAATTTTTTGGTTGTTTTTTGGTGTGGTGGGGTTGGTGGGGTTAGTGGGGAGGTGTGTTTTTTGAGTGGTGCTGGTGTTGCGAGGAAGGAAGGAAGGAACTACACGAGTGAAAAGATTGGAAATTGATTAAATTGATAAGATGTCGATTCATTTTTGATTTGATGTTTAATCGTAATCGATTTTAATCTATACAATCGTTTCACGGAAAGAAGATCACAATAAAATGATGCAAATGGTGTTACTACGAGGTAGGTCTTTGTTCATAGGAAGATCAATTTTGGTCTGTGAGGTGGGGGTTCCATTCATTCTCGGCGGTGCTGGGAATCGAACTCAGACCGAAAATATTTTCGGAGTTCAAATTATGAGTGTTCATCTATATTCTAAGATTTCTTGATTAGGTATATTGATTAATTCGAAATCTAGATCTACTAAACAATTTTTGATCTTGATCTTGGCTCTGCGAAATCGGATGTGGGTGTTCCTGTTACAGACTAGATGTATAAGTTTGAGTTTGGCATATCAGATTATAGTTAGTCAAGTCATGTGATCATTGCCGAAACATGGATAACTACACACCCTCGACACCCCCATTCATGATTGCTGAATGAATCTAGATTCGATCATCTCAGAAATTCATTTGATGTCCGGAATAAGGCAAACGGATATAGCCCATGATCTTATTGATTAGATGGCAGTCACACCATGGCGACGGAACTTTCCCTTTGGCTTGGTATCCTGCGATCAAAAGAGTAGTCAATCTGAGGCTCAAAAATAAGGGTCTTACGATTAGCGATCGCAACTAGAGTAGTACGCTTCGAGTTAGCTCCCCTCTTTAAGCTCTTCTGCATAATAACCTTAAATACAAAGGTAATTAGAATTGGATTTAAGATACATCGATTTTCGCATGGGCATTCTTTTTTGGGTGTTTGTAGTCAGTTAACCTTGTACGCTCAGAACGCCTCAAAAGTATAAACAACTACCCATGTGTATTCGAGAATATTGCTGAGTTCGTCCAGAGTTACAAGGTTATAAAAGTCGAATAGATGAGATGAGAGGGCGGGCCAAAGTATTCGAGAATCTTACTTGATCATCGGATGCTTGGAAAGGTCAATTGAGATGAATACGCCGATTGCGAATATGCTCTACCATGACAATGCAAACAATCTTGTCGCCAAGGAGATCTGGAGCACTCCTTTGTCAGCAATTTTCTCCTTTCGTGGGTTGATGTTTATGGATTGGAATATGCATTGGAATTTTAAGCAGTGAATTGAGTGACATAGCCAAGCTTTTCTGAGGAAATATGCTCACCATCAAGAGTTTGGAAAAAGTCAAGTATATTGTTTGCAGTGGACAAACTATCTGCCAAGTGTACAGCCTTTGAATTTTTCCTCGTGTCGAGATAATGCTTTACGAGATGGAGACATTGGAGGGGACAATGTCCGAATCTTGATGGGATTCTGGACAACATGATCAAGTAGGTCAACAGTATATAAGGACGTTGAAAGTCTCGAGGTATTCTAATATCATCACTCATCAACTCATCAACTCATCTACTCATCTACTCATCCATTCATTACTCATTCACTCAAGCAAATCAATCACCAACGCTCCTTCTAAAGTTATATCAATAACTTCATTTCAATCAATCATCATGGTTTCACTCAAGACCCTCGCTATCCTCATGCTCTCTGTCATCGCAGTTGACGCCGCAGGAGTCATTGGCAGAGCTGAAGGTTTCGCTGCTGCTGCCACTGGAGGTGGAGCTGCTGCTGGTTTAGTCCCAAAGGACCTCACCGAGCTTATTAACTGGCTCTCCGATAATGTCGCCCGTACCATTGTCCTTGACAGGACCTGGGATTTCACAGGCAGTATGGGTACAAGAACTGAGCCAGGCTGCAGACCCCTCTCAAACACTTGCACCAACGGTGCCGGACAAGATTCAGTCGATATCGATCACTGGTGTCAAGATCCTGCAAATGTTAATCAAGCTCTTGCCAAGCCAACCATCACTTACGATGTCGCTGGTATTCCTCCAAGCGCTATCAAGCTCGGTTCCAACAAATCCATCGTTGGTGTTGGAGCTCTTGGAAAGATTAAGGGTAGAGGCCTCTACATTCAAGGTGCTACGAACATCATCATCCAGAACGTTGAGTTCGTCGAAATGAACCCCAAGTATATTTGGGGTGGAGATGCTATCTCCGTTGATGGTACAGATCTTTTGTGGATCGATCACGTCAAGATCTCCAGAATTGGTCGTCAATTCATTACCATGGGACCAGGTGCTTCCAACCGTGTCTCCATTACCAACTCTGAGTTCGATGGTACTACTCTTTGGTCTGCCAAGTGCAACAACCACCATTACTGGACATTGTACTTCACTGGATCCCAAGATACTGTTACTTTCAAGGGTAACTACATCCACAACACCAGTGGTCGTGGACCCAAGGTTGGAGGCTTGCACTCAGCAGTCGCGCCAAATGTCTTCCTCCAAGCTGCCAACAACTACTGGTCAGATGTCCAAGGAGGAAACGCATTCCAAATCGGCGCAGGAGCAAAGGTACTTGCTGAGGGCAACACTTTCGAGAATGTTAACACACCCGTTGTCTTCGACGTCACCAGCAACCCTCTTTGGTCTTCAAGCAGTGGTGTTACAGCATGTGCTTCGTTCCTTGGCCGTAACTGCCAGGCTAACAGCCTTATCTCAACTGTGGGAACTTTTGCTGGAACCAACACTGATGTTTTGACCGTTGCAAAGGGTCTTACTCTTGCTTCTGTTGCTGATGTTTCAACCACCAAGGCTAATGTTCTTAAGAACGCTGGTATTGGAAAGATTTAAGCGATGGGTTGGAGAGGATAGACTGTAGGGGGCACAGTAGTAGAGAGTTAGATGGGAATGATCTAGGCGACATATGTGGAGGAGTCGTTTTGATTAGATAGTTTGTCGTTTTCATTAGATGGTTTGTCGTTTTGATTAGATAGTTTGTCATTTTGATTAGATAGTTTGTCCTTTATTTAAAAATTAGTTTTAGAATTCAAGTCAAAAGTACTTCTTTATATACTGAGTCTTTAAATGAATTTATAAGTGAATATTATATGTTTTTTTTAGAGATGAGATTTACTATTAAGAATTCAGATATATCGAAAGTATATTCGAGTTGAGGATTTGTATTTTAGAGAAATAAAAAAAATATAAGTTTTCTATAAGTTTTTCAATAAAATTCTTTAATAAATTTTTCCAATAAGATTTTCCAATAAGGTTTTCAAATAAGGTTTTCAAATAAAAAAATTCTTATTTTATATTAAAGATATTAAAGAAAATAACAATATTTCATATTCATTCTTTCCTCTATTTTTAAATAAGAGATTATTTCAGATTCAACTATTATTCTTAAGCAATAGATACTTTATAGAACTTAGTATAATAACTTATAAGATCTTTCTAGTTATAAACTAGTAGGCAGAGAATTCATAAAGGTACAATTAGCAATATTTATTGAGATAAGTCGTCAATCGCAAGCTAGTGTAAGAGTGTGCTAGGAATTGTGTCGGCTGGTGTGATGACTGGTGTGATGGTTGGTGTGATAGCTGGCATAATGATGTGATGGCTGTCATGCATGGTTCTTAGTAGTGTGACCTGTCAAGTTCATTCAAAAGATTATGGCCATTGGTAAATTCCTCGAGCTTCAATGACCCGAGGGTTTGGTTCGAGTTGTAGAGAGGAACGGCTAATTGAACACCTGCATGTTTATTGGAACAGTTTGAGGGGAAATGCCATGCATGCGTTCTATCACGCAAATCTCTGCGTTCAGTGGTCAGAGATGGGCGCCTAAGCAGGTTGATCGCAATAACCTAACAGAATAGATGATCTCTGTCTACTTTGGGCTTACCATATTACGGCAAGGTAGTATTCTTACTGACGAAGCCTGTATTTCCTCCGTACTAGATAGATATAAGAGGCAAGGGAAAAGCATTTAATGGTTGAGTGATTGCACTTAGCATTAGTTTTCCTACCTCCACAACAACACCGCTCAGGCCAATAACACCAAACAATTACACACAACTATCACTATCCACTCCCAAGGTCTTCTTCTACAGCAACATGACGGATCAAAACTACCCAGATCCAACTACGGTTAATAGTTCAGTGGACTCTAGCCAGACCCAGGTATGCTTGCCTCGTTGCCATCTCCTGGGTGCTAAATTACTAATAAATACTCTATAGACGCAAGCCATGGCAAAGACAGTATCTGCTGATTCAGTTCCCATTTTCGAGAACGCAATCCACATTGGTGGTTCTACAGCTGGCTCAACTGTCAAGGCTAAGATAGGCGGCGATGATAACAACGTTACTCCAGTCGACAAAACGTGGAGAGAATCGCCCTTGATCCTATCATTGGAGAGCGTCGCGGAAAAAATACAGCTCTCACAAATACGACTCTTGGAAAGATTATCAGATCTAGATCATCTATCATCATTGATAGCGACCATGCCCTTACCAATGAGAAGAATCTGGTCTGAGCAACATTCTATGCTCTATAACGGAGTACAGCAAGACCATGAGGCTATGAAGTCATTTATCGAACGCGTATGTCGGGATGTAGATGAAATACGATGTGAAATACTGGCCGAACGATGCGAGATCAATGACTACTTGTCAACAGCCTGAGTGAGGCTTTGAGTACACGCCCAACTTCTAACCCTTCCTCAACACGCGACCTCTCTCAGCTTTATCATTCACATCTCTGAAGGTTCAACCCATGATGCAATATTCGGGATAGGTAGATTTATACGATCTATGTGTTCTTGACGTATTCTGCAATTTCTATATCTCTCCCCTGTCTTTCTACTTTTTCATTCCGATGGAACCTTCGAGTCTTTCTTTATCTCTGAAATTTTGCAAGTTGGATTTACGTTTCTTGAGCCGCACATTGGAGGGAGGAAGTTTGTTTGGATTGATTAAGTAAAGTTAATCGGAGAATGAAATTGCACGAAACTTTGAGATCCCATGGCAAATTGGGGTAAGCTGTGAATGTGTCGAAACCAACATTCTCTCAAGTTGAGCTGGTGATGAGGTTCGTGTCTCGAACACCCAGGCAATCGTTATCTTAGAAATGTACAATTTTCACCATTGATTATCTGAGGTACTAATACCAGTCATGTAAACTGTGCGAAGAATGCATCTAATCTTTCTTCATCGTTATGATGACCTTGAACGCCCCACAATATATTCACTTGACTCACGTCCATCAGCAACAATAACAACCAATCTGTACAACTTCCGCAAAATAGATAAATACACCTTAAAGTCTTCAAGTTTCCTCTGAAATGAAGAAAAAAAATCTTAGAAGAACAAACAAGCAAAACCTTACTAACCCCTTAGTTAGCAGGAGAATACCCCCCGCGAGGATATTTTTACTCGTTCGATCTTGGCGTTTTACCACTCTACCACCAGACCGCACCATCTATGCGATCTGGTTGATGGGTTGGATTTAGACCGGTATAAATCGGAAATGTAATTCGAGAAATGATAAGAATGAGTGGATTGGAGAGGAAGGTAGATGTTGGTTTGTGCGTTTGCTCACTTGTAAAGCTACATCTTGCATCATATCATATCACATTTCTGACAATCTCTATAAATCAAAGTCTTCAACATCCGCTTGTTTTGAGGGTGGATGCAAATGTAGGTGAGAAATAAAACAGGGAAGGATTACTTTGATGCGGTTTGTAGATTATGATTTATTCAATATTGACCCCAAAACAACAAATGCCATGTCGAAAATTAAATTTAGGAAAACGCCAAGAATATTCTCAAAACTAGATTTTGTTCAATGTTCAGTGCTGGCCAGATAACAAAAATGTGGTCAGTGACGATAGACTTCTAAATAGTCAATTGTATCACTATTCAAAAACTAAAAGAACAAATGGAAATGCCAACTAGACATTCTTGATGTGAAAAGGTTTCATTCTTTTGCTTGCTTTGTGATGCCCGTATGCTTCAACCATAATAGTACAATTTCTCCCAACTCCAGTATTTTCCTGCGGTACCGCGCTGTTCAATAATTTGCATGACCATTACTAGAATTCGACAGTCTCCAGGGAGCCCATTCATCGAACGCATCAATCTGCCCCATATTCTCATTCTGCTGTCCTTTGAACACAAAACAAATCATCCGCATGATGAACATCCTTAATAATGTACGTGCCAGTAATTAAACCCTGAACGCCAAAGTCCATATCATCTCTCCATTTCTCAACTCTAAACATATACCGTTATCTGTCTATCTCCTCTCATCCCGATTTCCCCCTGGTGGAGGCATGCCCGGAAACCCTTGACCACCCGGCGGTGGCATTCCTGGGAAGCCTCCCGGTGGGGGAACTGGGAATTGGAAATTAGGTGGCAAACCGCCTGGAGGAGGAAATGGCATTCCAGCAGGCATACCAGGCATACCAGGCATACCAGGCATACCAGGCATACCCGGGAATGGTGGCATAGGTGGTGCACCAGGTTGTCCAGGTAAAGGAGGCATTGGGAAACCTCTTGCGCCTGGCGGAGGGAATGGCATACCACCTGGACCAGAGGATGGAGGAAAAGGTGGTGGAACGCCTCCAGGGAAATTGGCTGGTGGGAAAGGTGGAAAAGGTGCCGAAGCTGCTGGATTGTGGAGCATAGGGTTCGAAGAGGATTGACCTTCGGCAGCATAGGAAGATGTGATGGAGTCAATTACGGATTGGGCTTTCTCGTGACCGATTTCTAAGGTTAGGATAATGGATTAGTTTACTTATAGATTGGTGATTATGAAGAGGGAGAAACATACGTTGATAGTAATCGACAACATTGCGCAAGTGATTGCGTCCACTGTTATGAGCTTTACGCACACTCATTGAGTCGTGAGTGAGGTAGACATCGCAATAATCGCCTTCAAAGATGTGTTAGCAAGCTGTTCGCGAAGATGGAGATGGAGCTCGAATAGTCGCAATTCGCACGGCGCGTTGATTTTAAACTTACAGAAGACTGTGAGAGTACTTAGCATATAAAACAGAATCGCAAAGGTTCACAAACTTACATTTTGGCATTTTGGCGGTATTAAATATCTGAAAGTATTGTTATTGTCGTTGAAATTGAAGGTCCAAAGATGCCCAAATCCAAATCTAGAAGTTCAAACTTCGATGGCACGTGACTCAAGATTTCACATCCCTGTAGAGTACCCCGAACCTTACACGTCGTCTAAATCTTTGGATTACCGCGATCTGGTTCTTGAGTATCGAGAGCTCCATTTACACATATCTTTCGGAGCCCGTTGTTTTCCACTCAATCGATTCGGCTTTACACATCATGGCATACACAAGGTCATTTCTGCAAGCACTTTGCAGTTTCTTTCTGGTACTAGCAGTTGCGGAAGCACTGAAATTCGACATTGACGCTTACCACAAAGGAGACAAGAAGGCAGAGAGATGTATTAGGAATTTTGTGGCTAAGGATACTTTGGTGGTGGTTACTGCTACCATTGATGGTTCAAAGGGAGATGGCATGCAAGTCGATATGCATGTACGTTTTTATGCAATTGGTCGAAGAAGGTCTGGACGCATGCTGACATGAAGGGTAGATTAAAGATGCCGTTGGAAATGAATATGGAAAACCCAAGGATATTGTAGGCGAAAAGAGAATGGCCTTCACATCTCACGCCGATGCGTCATTTGATGTTTGCTTCTACAATTACTTTACAGCCTGTTCGTTGCCGCCCTTTCTTCATTCTCATCGCAGCCAGTACTAATTACATGCAGCAAACCGTGTTAACAATCCCCGCCGCCACGTTGAACTCGATATTGACATTGGAGCCGATGCCAAAGATTGGTCTGCCGTTCAAGCTACAGAAAAACTTAAGCCAGTCGAAACCGAATTACGGCGCATTGAGGAAATGGTCGCAGAAATCGTTGCGGAAATGGAATATCTTCGACACAGAGAACAGAAATTGAGAGACACAAATGAGAGCACGAATAACAGAGTTAAATGGTTTGCATTTGGAACTATGGGAATGTTGGTATTATTGGGAACTTGGCAGATTATCTATTTGAGGGCGTATTTCAGGTATGTTTTTGAAATTGTCATGGAAAAGTTATTTGATGCTAATAAATGGGGAACAGATCAAAGCATCTTATTTAGATACGAGTACTATGGTTGTTATGAGGATGGCGGCTTTTGGGTTGGGCTTTTTCAGCAAATAAAACCCCTTGTTTTACTAGAGTGCGAAGACATCTGTAAAATGAAATACGATGATAAAAAAGCTATCTATAATCTCAGCAAGAAGCTGCTCCTATTACTCTATTTCTGTCGTGTTTTTTCATTTTGGTTGATTGAGAGAAAGTCCCCGGAAGTTTGGGGCTCATATCTCCCATGCGTTACTCAAGTCAACTGCTATATTTTGGGTAGTCATCATCTCCACGCAGTAGGAGATACAATCGAAATAGTACTGCTTTTCATCCCTTTTATAATAAGGTCACAAGTTGTTTGATTGTGTACTTTCTGATCGCTTTTGATTTTGCACCACGAAAAGTGTAGCAGAGGACGCACGTCTCAAAAGGAAAGTTGGAGTCAGGTAAACGAGGAACCTATTTCAACACGCGGTAACGATTTACATTTGTAAAAACATATCACAGCTTTTAGTAAGTGTGCAGTCACGTATCACAACTTTTAACTTAATTTAATATCAAAGTGTAAAATCTAATCAACTTGAAAATGAGAATCCACGGTTTAGGCCGGCTCATCTTGAAAGGCCATGGTTCCCCGCCTAGTGCAACCACACATTGATTGCTCTATCCGGGTACCGATTCGCTGGTAGTTAGACTGAATTATCACTTCTGCGAGTGTATTCTTTTTAGACAACATGCAGATCTTTTGGGGTAAAAACTTTGGGGTTCCCTCGCAGATCAGATTCTCAGCTTGAGAAGGTTGGTTCTATCTTTTCTGCGCCAAGATCTAAAAATTTCAGAGCACGAAATTCTTAGCAACGGCTAAAACTGTTGCGATATTGCATATAGCTCTGGTAGCTACAAATCTAGAATAGACATACAAAATCAATAACCACAATACGAATACTTTGAAGACGCCATAATCGCCACCGAGGCGATACTAACAAAACAATGTTCAAGTGTATGTTGCATAGCTGATGCGCTGGCTGTCCTTCACCCGGGACTGAGCGCGTTATAGAACAGAATTCGACAAGTTTATGTGCAGTGAAAATCGATAGCACTCAGTATACCTGTAGTGATGGTAAATCTGCCCAGAAAGCCAGTGGCTAGCTGATGAATTTTAGTCGGTAAGTGGCTAGAAATGCAACCCATGAAGATGTAAGTTGTGTGCTGCTTTGGTTCGGTTGCTTTGGATAATATCTGGTAGTGTTACTGAAATCAGTCGCTATTGCATATTCTGTGTTTTGTAGTAGCATTGTCGCACTATTCATGACTCGCCAGAATGAAAAATGCCTTCATCCTGGCTTCGTAGCTTCCACCTGCCATTCGACAAGCCAGAAAGTTCTCTGCTTAGTTTTTGTAATCTATTTGCAATTCGCAATTCATCGGAGGCGTTTGAATACAGCTGAAGATCAGCTAGACATCGTGGGGTACAATGAGACATAATGGGGGCTTTTATGAAGCAAGTTAATGCATTACCCATTGAGAATTGTCTATAAGAAGAGTGAGAGTTTCCGAGCTTTTGAACTTCATTACTTCAGCGGCTCCTCCTACATTGACTTTCTCACATATTCACATATTCACATATCATTAAACTTTTCAATATGCCACCTCGAACTCCTGCTCAAGTAGTCCAAGACCTCACCAAACTGCCTGCTTATGGCGTTCCATATCAAGTTCCCACTGGGACAGTGGCGTTATATCAGGATCCCAACTACACTGGTACGAGGTCCAACCTTCGCCTCAATGACTACACGCCCAACAAGCGTCATGTAGTCCCAGATGCCCAGTATGACAAGACCAGTAACATATTATGGAACTTACCAGTCGGTGTGGTAGTCACTTTAGTTGGTGGCTGGGCTCCAGGAGAGGATGGGAAAAAGGTCGTCGACCTAAGCTATGGCAATACATGCCTTGATCTCGTCGGTACCGGAACAACGGAAGGATGTGAATTGTGGACTAGTGGTATCAATGATGACCTATCCTTTTTCTTTTGGAGAAATGTCGATCTAAGCATTGGTGCCGTCGAACTCTTCGCCGATGGCAACTTCACTGGCAGACGTACTACAATTTTCCTTAGCGAATGGGAATCTGGAAAGGTCCACTCGTTCTGAAATTGGGGAATGAATAATACTTGCTCCTCACGTAAGTCTCATAGATTCATAACCTACACTCATCACCTGGTTACATTCCCCAGTCTCTTACTCCAATTTATATTTCATTTTTGGTATTGTTTTCTCTGCAGACATCTTCAATTCCATTTTCTTCATGGAAACCCTCCTCAACAAGCAATTACTGACTGTTCTGTCTTGCAGTTCGCTGGAAGTCACTTGGAGATCGGCAAACAGTTACACTCTATGATGCCGAAGATGGTAACGGCACTGCGTACAATAACGTCAAGGGCTGGGGCGATATAAAAGAGGTCCCGTTTATGTGGGAAGTCCGCTTCAACGATCGCATCAGCTCTTTCCGATGGGACAGAGTTGTTCCCAAGAAAGAGATTATCGCCCCATTTAACCTCATGGCTAGCAGTGCAGACAACTCCTCAGGCCTCACGTCCGTTTCCGAAGGAGTCAACAACAGTACCGAGGTACAGCCCATAGCTGTATCGCTTAACAATTCGAATTCACAAACCGTCACTGTGGAAACCTCAGATCAACATGTTGCAGGCATCTCGTCGACATTTTCTCAGACGTTCTCTGCAGGAGCTGAAGGTATTGCAACATCTTCAACTCAATGGTCGGTATCGGTCAACTATTCCTATACGCGGACCGATACTTCGTCCAGGAGTCAAACCAAAACTGTCGATTTGAATATCACGCAAACCGTCAACGCACCCCCAAAAACTAGATACAAGGCTACTTTGCTAGTAACGATAGGCCAGCTCCCCGCTACGGAGTACGTAACGACAGCTCAACGTTGGTATGAGCAGCCGGTTGCCAACTCACAGATCGATTATGCAAATAATAGCTGGTATAAGAGAACTGAGGAGGTCCGACTCACTCTTACTGGTAGCTTGGCATGCAGAACTTTCGTGGACATGCAGACCACGCCACTCTAAGTTACTTAGGCCATGTAAGCTTTACTTAAGTGCTCATCCGCAGACGTGGTGACGTGGAGGATTGAATGTCTCGTACTCTCTTTTTTCATTAGTCGAATAGTCTTGATTTTGTTCTCTTTGAAGGAAATAGTGAACTGTTGAAGTTGGACCACACAGGGAAAGTTGAACATTTGAAATCGCCCATATGGATCACACTCATTTGTACGCTCAATTAGTTATTCCGTAGTTTCTGCAATGCCATTATCTATTGCATGCATAGCTTTTGCTGGCTTATATGGATGGTAGTTTGAAGGCCCTCGCCCCCCAGATCCTCCATTGGAGATCGTCTCCGTAAAGGTCTACTCTCCCTACTGGTTCACATTTAATACACTCATACCGAGTTTGGAAACACCATACCCCCGGATTATTGAGCAAGAATGTCCTGATATAGACTTCTGTCATTCTAGCTACTCTTTCACACCAAACTTCTAACTCCCCATCTCGATATTTGATATGATGGCCCCAAAACTTTCAAGTCTGCATCCGGTGTTCCTGCAATTTATAATAGTTTCCTCTCAATTTACTAATCGCTTCTCATCATGGAATGTTCTTTCGCACACATCACTCTATCTCCAAGCCCTCCCAACTCCAATATCCACCCACACTTCGAATCGTTCAGAATCCGACTGTGTGACCGCCGACAATACCCTATTGCGGATCCTTCCATGCAATACTTATACCGACATGTATTTACTCCTACTCAAGCAAACAGGACACCGAAAACAAAACTAGATAAGTCGACGAGGAATAAAACTCAGAGGTCTCATTTACTTCAGGAATACAAATAGCCAGTCTACCAAACCATGCGGAGGATTTCGAGTCGTTCAAGTTTGGTGCTGAGTGTGTTTGTTGAGATGCTCAATTGAATGAAGATGGCGATGAATTCATTGCTATCAAGGAGAAGTTCGATATAATGCTTCTTTCAGACAGAAGATGAGACAGGGAGATGATAGTACTATGTCAGATTGACAGCGGTATTAACGATAGTGATGGATATAATAGTAATGAATATGAATTAATTATATATCGACGCAATTAACTTCATCACTAACACCAATCATCGCATCATCATATCCTCCTCAAAATTTCCTCCAACAAACAGAAAAATCCAGTATACACATACATACATACATACATACATATATACATATATACATACATACATACATACATATACAAAAGCTCCCAAGAACAAGTTGAACAACCAACTCCTCGGATGAAATCCATCCAGAAATCATGAGAGTAGGGTATATATACAAATAAATCACAAGTAAGAATCTTTTCTTCCAACGACAAAATCAAGAACTAGTTCTTACAGATACTCATTCTCTTCCGGATTTGGAATACATACATACATAGAAATAGAAATTGAAAAGTAAACACTCCTTCAAAATTCAAATGGGATTTATATGTATCTATCTTGTATATATTTCAACTTATTAACTCATTTTTAGTCTTTACAGTTTTACAAACTTTGTATAACCACTCCCTTCCTCCTCTTCTTCTTCTTCTTCTTCTTCTTCCTCTTCCTCTTCCTCTTCCTCTTCCTCTTCCTTACCTCACCTCTCCTCTTCCCACCTTATCACTCCCCCTAATCACACCATCCAACATCCAACACCTAACACTACACAAATCTAATAGAAATCATATATACACACACACATATACACATATATATATATACAACCTCCATAACAACTCCAAGATTTTCCATCCTTACAATTATAAATTTCCAGAACTACATTCATATAATATTAATATATATAATAAAGTAATATACTACTACTCTAGACTTATAATTATTATTATTCCTATATTATTTATCGTATTAAATACGTAAACACATAAAAAATAGAAATAGAAATAGAAATAGAAACATCAAAATTCAAAATTCAAAATTCAAAATTCAAAATTCAAAATTCAAAATTCAAAATTCGACATCTAACAAATACCAACACCTACCTACCTACCTACCTACATATACACCCATCTCAACGCACTAAACCCAACACAAACAAATCATTCTAGATTTCCTTAGTATAAATAAACACACAATAAATCATATATATATATATATACACATTAGATGCTCCAATCTCAAACAACAATTCGCTCGGATCATATAGAAATTCAAAACAAGCACCTAGTATTTCCCGATGGAAACAAAAAATAGAATTGGGAATATAATTTCTCAAATTCTCAAAGTTCAAGGTTTTGTACCGATTGCTGTAATATTATTACCTCGTGTAAAATAGTTGTTCATAAAATCTCACTTGGCAGAATGTGAGATATTTTATTAATGTGCTATTGAATGAATACTAGGTACCTAGGTATGTGATTTTGTTGAAAAACGTTGTGATTGTTGTTATCATTATTTTATATTACCAGTTAAGTTATTCCTTCAAATTATATCGAATCAACAATAAATTAAATATAGAATGAACAAACAAACAAACAAACAAACAAACAAACTCTATCTACCAGCCCTTCGCAATTCACAATACCTCGATAAACAAGTCGGTCGTCTATTCTCCATCTGCATCTTCAAATCGCGTTACGCGAAAACGGTATCTTATAAAATCGCGATTACAGAGTACGTGCCATACCTACTGAGCGGAACCAACTACCGAGTGGGATCGTGCAGATTGACGGCGGGCGGGTACGTGAAATGGATGGGCCTGCCTGTGACAATCTTATCAACGGAGGGGAACCGCATCCAGGGAAATCCGAGAGCGGAGACCCTCATCTTTCCATCCATCGATGGGGTAACAGGGTTGGTGGAGGGAGAGATAGCAAAGCACATCATTATAACCCGCTTGTAGCCGCACTGTACTACGCCAATGTTGATGTTGTTCGAAAAGAGTATTTATATAAGTTTTCGTTTCACAGAGTGGGAGGTGTATTTGCTGTCTTGTCAATTGTACTCCGTAATGTACGAGGAAACAATAATCCATAATCCATACTTTCGATTTTTTGAGTTTGTGAAAAAGGAATACGAGATCGTATCAGAAACTCGTGAACTGAAAATTAAAGTATGGAGCCGTTGGATGCCCTGAGCCCCTAGTGGTGGAACACCATCTGTCGCATGCGAGTTTCTAGAAATACTCTAGAAAAGAACTGTATCACCGATTCAAATTTCACAATATGAAAGCGCAGGACATACGTTGGAAGTATCGAGACTTCAAGACAAACGACAGACCGCCATGAATGTGGAAAAACGGTGTGTGTACTGAGAAACAATACCAAGCAATATTCCAGGATACTTCCACGAAATGTTGGGTATGATTTTTCTAGGCCCAATGGCAGGCTGCTGGTCTTGGTACCTGCGTGAATCAGGTACAGAAAAGCGTTGAAACCTGCAAACCGACTGATTCCGACAACTATATGGTAATGAATGAAGGCAAATGGACAAACAAAGAAATGAGTCGCGAGCACACCCGAAAAGTACGACCTCGCCTGTTAGTCGGTGTCAGAAAGGGGCTTGGCCTCGAGTAGAGCTAAATGCAGTTCTGTCATGTAGAACCCTAAGAATATCGATTTGAATATGTAATTCAGGTACCATTGCCAAGATGTTGAAGATTTATTCAGGAGAAGGAAAAGTAAGATGTTACTATTGAATCCATTGATAATAAACTTTCGAGGAATGCCACGAAAGAAATCTAAAATGGATGAAAGGGAAAACGGGCAATGTCTCAAGGACTTTCCCAAGGGGATAAATTTAGAACCGGATTGTAGATCACATGATGAAACCCGACAAATTGTATTTCTTTCCTTTTGGATTCAATTCATCCAACCATACGAAAGTAAATTCTGATTCTTCTTCTGGAAAAAGCATAGGCGAGATCGGACGACGGCATCGATGATTAGATGGGACGCTTACGAACTGGGCTTAATCAACCCAATCAGATGCTAATCTTCTTATCAGAATCCATGACTTCTGTTACTCAAGATCTCGGCCAGACCAAAGATTCTTTGACCTTGAACCGAATCATATTGTCCCAACATCCCAATACCTCCATCCTTTATCCCGTAAAAAGCAATCTATTTGTAAAGCCACGCCATAGATTCGGCCATTTCCACTCTTTGTTTGGTCTCGAGAATCATGAATCCCTATTACGGTCTTTGATAGCGTGCGAGCGTGGGTAGTATCAGATAGAGGCAATGATAAACCGGGGGAGGTTAAAAACCTTTTTACGTTACTATTGATTGGCTATAGACAGATTGGGCGAGATGTGCATGGTGTTGTTGTTTTGTGTGGGGGACCTTCCACGGTTCCCACGATGGATGCATGCATGCCGTCTGTATGTGTTCGATAGAGTCGAGAGACCAGACCTTTTCTTGCCATCTCTGCAATGTCTGGGTTTGTCAGACCCTGTTTGCGTGGTTTTCGGTGGTGAAACACGATATCAGGAAAAAGAGAATTCCATTCGAAAGGGCTGAAGATGATGGTGAGACATTTTATCCCTGTGAACGGTATGGAATGGCTGAAAGCTGGCTGAAAGATTCTCCCGTCTTGTACCGTCTTGTTGATACGATATGTGTAGTATCAATTTGCGCGGAATTTGACTTGCCTGACTTGATTGACTCGATTGAGTCAAATATGATAATCACGATAGTTGAACCCGCTCGGCGACAGCGATAGCATGATGGAACCACGGAATAAATTTTTTGCAGATCCTTTGAATTTGTATGGACGGACACATTTGACCAAACTACTTTTTTGCATTGCATTCATTCTCGGACCAGGAAATGTACTACACTCGTGCTAGGGAGACGGACTAATATAGTATGCAATGCCCCTGGATTGTGACGATGCGGAACAATTTGCGAAAAGGGAACGTCAAGATTCAAAGAAAGAAGCCTGAGAAGGTAAGAATTGTTTGAGTATTTGTTCCAGGACGATTATTTTTGCGGTTTTCTTGTTTTTGACTTTTTGGATTTTCGAAGAATTAACTTAATAGACGGTGATATGAAGATGGTTGCCACATATAATTTTACATCATAGTAGCTAGATACATGATACCTGATACCTGATACCTGAAGACTGGATGACAGGGAATGTTTCAAGGATGCATCTTTTAGTCTATAGAGTAATATATGCCTCACAAGTTGTAACTTTGTACGGCGGACATGTATCCAAAGGGATTGATTGTAAGATACATGGGATGACCCCCTTTATGATGTAGATGTAGTCTAAGACGGTAAAAGTAACAAACAAACAATAGATGGTATACTGGTATTATAATGACAGTACATTGTATAGTAATGTTAGTTTATGGGTTTTGAACAAAGACAAGATTGATATCGATATCAGATATGGATGTAGGAGGTATAGGTATAGGTAGATATCTAGATTGCAATGAATGAATGAATGAATGAATGAATGAATGAATGAATCTCTTTCAACTTGTATATTGTAACCAAATGCATCTCATTCCTCAAGTACCTGGCACCCATTATGAAGAATGAGAACTAAAATCATCTTACAATATATCACCACCTACCTACTTTATAATGTACATACATACATACATACATACGTAGATAGTAGAGTAGATAGTAGATAGTACTCTGTAGATAATAGTAGATAGTAAATACATCCATTCATCTTCTTGATATCTTTCCCTCTTACTCCATATGAAATCATCCATTTCATAAGCCCATCCATCATCCATCCACCACCCGCCCCTCCACAATGTATCTTTTGCTCCGCCCATGAGAAGCACCCAAGAGTCATCGTTCCAATTTTATTTCCTTTGCTTGATTGGATTCTGGTGATTCATTTGTTTCTTTCCATTCCAATTAGGTACTGAATACTGAATACTCTATTGATTTACTTAATTGCCTTTTAATCTTCACTATTGCAACGCCTCTCAACCTTTAATCCGACCCCTGGTAAATTACTCATTCTCGCCATCCTCAGCCATTTTGGCCATTTTTACCCAGGTATTCACCGTCTGCAGCCTGCAGGGCGTAGGTGTATGAGCCACGAGCGTCGAACGTACAAAAAGTTCTTCTTCCTTGAGCCGATAGTCCCCACTCTTATCTACGATGACAATCATAGCCAATTCCATTTCTATTTCTATTTCCATTTCCATTTTGTTTCTATTTCCATTTCCCAAAAATCTACCTAGGTAGTGAATTTAAAAAAATCACACACATACATAAACATTCCCAGTTCCTCTTTCATACCTTTTCTCTTTCTCTCTCTTCCCCAAATCCCCCACACTCTTATTTCCTACTCTTAGGACTTTATAAGTCTATCAACAACAACAAAACAACAAAACAACAACAACCACCACCACCACCACCACTTTACAACTCTTGATTCTTTGCTTTTGAAGCATTCTTCTCTATTCTTCTCTTTTTACTTCTCTCTCCCATATTTCTCATAATAAATCCGCAATCATGGCTAGCTCAACAACTGTTTCCTACACGGCGAACGTAAGTTTTCCCATTCCTTCAAAGATAACCCCAATCTTGGTGCTGCACAACCATGCCCCGCTATCGGCGCAAGAAAACAGATCACTAACCTGCACTTTTAAATCTTATAGCTCATGAAATACATGGCGCTCGACCAGAAGGGATCTGCCATGGCAGAGTAAGCTAATTAATGGAATACTTTTTTCCCCTCTTTCAAAATCTAATCCTTTACAAAGGTACATCTGGATCGATTCCACTGGCGGTACCCGTTCCAAGTCAAAGGTGAGCAAAATAATCCAACACACACATACCCGCGGCTTTGCGCCTCAACTCAATCCTCAACAAAAATTTCAAAAATCCCTCAAATGAGTCATGCACTAATGTGATTCTTCTATTTACAGACTCTCACCAAGATCCCAGAGAGCGGTCAATTCACTCTTGATGATCTCCCAGAATGGAACTTCGACGGTAGTTCAACAGGTCAAGCCCCCGGTGACAACTCAGATGTCTACCTCCGCCCCATCGCAATCTTCCCAGATCCATTCCGTGGTGCCCCAAACATCTTGGTCTTGACCGAGTGCTGGGATCCCGATGGAACCCCAAACAAGTTCAACTACCGTCATGAGGCTGCCAAGCTCATGGAGGCACACAAGTCCCACGAGCCATGGTTCGGTTTGGAGCAAGAGTACACTCTCCTCGATATGTCCGATAGACCTTACGGATGGCCAGTAAATGGTTTCCCAGGTCCTCAAGGCCCATACTACTGTGGTGTTGGTACTGGCAAGGTTTTCTGCAGAGATATTGTCGAGGCTCACTACAAGGCATGCTTGAACGCTGGCATCAAGATCTCCGGTACCAACGCCGAGGTTATGCCAGCTCAATGGGAGTTCCAAGTTGGTCCTTGCGATGGCATCGAAAGTGGGTACTCCCCTGTTTCCATTATCAATCTGAATAATCACTGACTCTTGTTTTAGTGGGTGACCACCTCTGGTTGGCTCGTTTCCTCCTCAATCGCGTCGCTGAGGAATTCGGCGCCAAGATCTCTTTCCACCCCAAGCCAATTCCAGGTGACTGGAACGGTGCTGGTCTCCACTCCAACTTCTCAAGTGCTGAGATGCGTGTAGAGGGAGGCATGAAGCACATTGAGGCTGCTATCAAGAAGCTTGAGGGTCGCCACAAGGAGCACATTGCAGTTTACGGAGATGACAACGCCATGCGTCTTACTGGCAGACACGAGACCGGTTCCATCGACAGTTTCACTTATGGTGTTGCCAACCGTGGTGCATCCATTCGTATTCCAAGAGAGTGTGGTGCCAAGGGTTACGGATACTTTGAAGATAGAAGACCCGCTTCAAATGCCGACCCATATCAAATTACCGGTATTATGATGGAGACTGTAAGTTTAATTTATAATCAAGTGGCAAATGAATTCGACTAACCAAGTTCTAGATTTTCGGTGGACTCGATGGTACTGAGGTTAAGAAATAGATTGTTTTTTGCGTGTAACAATGGTTGGGTGGGAGAAAGTTGATAATGGCTTGGCGATATGGTCTATTTTCGTTGCATTTTGAAGGTCAAATCCTTCACGTCGATCTTGCTTTCAAGCTAGCAAGATGGTTACTTTTTAGATGGTTGACCTAACTGGGAGAGAATGAAACTCAGATAACATTTATTCTGTTCTCTGACACTTTTGATACTTTTTGACATGCTGGCCTGTGCCCATCCCTATCCACCCGACCCTGTCTTTAGCTAAAGCTGGGGATATTCTAATCTTACAGTAATTACCCCACAACTTCTCCGGATTTCCCTTCCCCAGATAGATCCTCATTATGGTATAGTACGTCTATGGAGTAGAGTCGCGTGATAATGGTAATACATAATATACATACTGGCGCACGTCATCGTCATCGCCAACCATCCTGATGATCAATCTTTCAGCGTTCTCGTCGTGCTTTCATGTTTCCATCTCTTCCTCCCTCCACACGTCAATATATACCAAATTCATCATTCATAACCCTTGTCTGTTTTCCTTCTCGTCATTTTTGGAGATATCCATAGTCCAACTTAACCAACTCTTCAAATACCATTCTCACTCCCTCCTCCCCAAACCTTTTTTCACTTCCGTATTCCTTCTACACCCTTCAACTTAGTTCCCATTAATCTTCTTCTCCTCCTCCTTCAACGCCTCCACCAATTTCCCCCTCAAGAAATCCGGTAATCCAAAGATGCCCTCACGGGTGACTATACGGTAGGTTCCCGAGTCTTGCCAATTTCCGGGCGCTTTCCCAGAATCTCCTTCGACGAATTGTCCGGTCGCGTCGACTTCGAGAGATCCGAATATGTCTTCTGGGTAGGCGATGCGGCCGTAGTCGGGAGGCGCGCGGGTATCTGAGAGGTGGATGTAGCCGCCGTGGCCGCCGGAGCCGGCGCCGCCTTGGAGAGGGGTTAATTACAGACTTGGGAAAAGGGAAAAGGGAAAAGGGAAACGGAGAGGGGTAGTGTGTGGTAGACGAAAAGGGGACTGGAGAAAATACCTTGACTGGCACTAGGTGGTGCTCCGGAATCTTTTCCTTTTGAGGACTTCCCGCCCTTATTTTGACGGTAGGAGGATGGGGGTGAGAGGGAGAAGTGAGTCGTGGTGGTAGCGAAGGCGGCAGCTTGCGAGTGAAGTTGTGGATCGAGATGGGCGTATTTTTGGAGGATGGTGGAGAGGAAGGGGAGGAATTTAGGGTTGGGAGTGAAGGATTGAGGGGTGATGGGGAGGGTGGTGGTGGTGCCGAGGGAGAGGGATGTGGTTGGTGGGGTGGTGGGAAGGAGGGTTACGGTGTGGCTTTGGGGAGAGGAAGAGGTGGGTGGGTGGATGTACTGGGAGAGGGTTAGCTTTGTTGAGTTGGGGGCGTGGAGAGAACGGATTGGATTCATTGGGCTGGAGTTGAGAGAGGGGGAGAAGAACGGGGGTGCTAATAAGAGGAGGGGTAACAAACAATATTAGGATTTTCCTTTAATGTTGAGACTGAGCGTCGTATATTGGAAAATGTAGTTGTGTGGGATCGAGTTATTGCGCGCAATGTATGCGGCAATGCGCGAGAGGTTGAGAGTAACATTTTTGTTGGATGATGAGGAAATGTTTATTGGTGGTGAGGGGTGAGGGGTGAGAGCTGGGCATATAAAGTATTTAATTTTTCGATAAGATATCAAGATGTGAATTGCTCGATTGGGAAATTAGCTTGAGGGAAGATTAGTAAGCGAATGGACAGGGCTGGTAGGTATCGTTTGGGGGGTTTGAAGTTGATACCTTTCTGGATTCATATTATAATTGTGATCATTCTTTGGACTTTTGAGTCTAATAATTCTTATAGAGATGATTGGTGGTATCTGAAAACCATGTGAGAGGAGAGTTGAGTAGAGTTACTCACTCAATAGTTGGTAACTTTACATTGATGCTCGTACGGTACAATCGCAAGACGAGTAAATGTTGAAAGGGGAGGGAGCACAATCAGTGCTACAATATGGACATCGATTGATTTATACAAAGAATAATATGCTAATAGTCGCCATTATACCTAGTAGAACGAGGACATATAAATCCCAATATATGACGACATGAATATCACCAAAACTTTCCAAATTCACTCGGAAAGTTCATGATTACCAGATATCCAGGTAGATTTTCCTTTCTTCCGATTTCGTCATAACTCTATTACGTCGCTAATTCCACGTGTGATTGGTATAGACTTTGGATGAGTACCGATACATGTCTGGCTACTATGTAGGTTATGCTAAAGGCTGAGATGTAGGTATCTCATACGAAATATGAAGTCACTGATTGCTATTGTATGAGTGAATTAATTGCTTTTCTATACTTCTCGATGATTTGACACTATAAATAGATTGGGAGTTTAACCTCGTGAGTTGGGTCTCAATTGTCGATAGAGTGAAGAGTTCTTGTGAATGATATTGTAGAAAAATACCATTAAAATTATATACTCGAGGACTATCATCTCAACATTACCTACATCTCCTCAAGACATGAAATGAAGTAAATCGGACGAATCATATGAATAGGTATATATTAATTTACATAACTCACTTACCTAGCTGTTATGTTTACTTCTTCTCCTCCTCCTCCTCCTCCTCCCCCTTGCACTAATCCAGCTTTCAATGTTACACTACTACGGCCCCCTTCACTTCCCCAGATATCGCTAAAAGTACCTACCTAGAGCTTCCCGCATCGACCACCTCTGTCGGATTCTGGTTGAGAACGGGAACCACAAATCAACTTTTCCTTCATAAGGTTTCTCAATTTTTTGATTCTCAACGGGAGACTCTTTCAAATCATTCACTCAATAATTCTTATACCCTTGAAAATATTCCTGACTCGTTCACTTCTGACTCTTCAACGATTACGCACAACAAGTGATTCACATTTGATTTGAAGCTTCCATCAACCTAGTACTAGTACCTGCTGAAAGCCACCAGAAATCATCTTTGGTGGGGTTGAAGCAACGACAACGGAACAATTACACCGAGTCATTAAACCACCCGTCGACCACATTGAAATACCCGACAAACGTAGTCATGAATCGTTACGATGATGGCGAGCTAGAGATATCTCTGGCACCATCCGCAAACGCTCGCGCACAACATAGAGCCTCGGACGCCGGCTCACACTCACGTCGGGATTCGCAAAATGGAAACAGCAGGAGGATGGAAACGGTTCCGGCACCACAAAGGAAGACGGAGCAGCGAGTAGGCGCATACTCAGTCATACGTACGCTTGGAGAGGGTTCCTTTGGAAAGGTTAAATTGGCGGTCCATCGAGTCACAGGTCAACAGGTTGCGTTGAAGATTATTGGGAGGAGGAAGTTGATCAGTCGTGATATGGCTGGGAGAGTGGAGCGAGAAATCGAATACCTTCAGCTTTTGAGACATCCTCATATTATCAAATTGTGAGGACTGCCCATGCCAGGTTTATTTACTTGCTAGCTAACTATGCTTTCCCAGATATACCGTCATTAAAACCACCTCGGAGATTATTATGGTTCTTGAATATGCCGGCAATGAGTTGTTCGAATATATCGTACAACACGGAAAGATGAGAGAAGACGAAGCCAGGCGGTTTTTCCAACAAATAATTTGCGCAGTCGAATATTGTCATAGGCATAAGATCGTACATCGAGATCTAAAACCCGAAAACCTTCTTCTGGACGAGAACCTGAACGTCAAAATCGCCGATTTCGGACTTAGTAACATCATGACGGATGGAAATTTCCTCAAGACAAGTTGCGGAAGTCCAAATTATGCCGCGCCCGAAGTCATTAATGGAAAACTATACGCTGGTCCCGAGGTCGATGTGTGGAGTTGTGGTGTCATATTATATGTTTTACTTGTGGGAAGATTACCTTTCGATGATGAACATATTCCTTCTCTATTTGCGAAAATTGCTAGGGGTCAATACAATGTCCCTAGTTATATGGGTCGTGAAGCTGCCGCGTTGATAAAGAAAATGTTGGCAGTCAATCCGGTCTACAGAGCTACCATTGCCGATATTCGAGATGATCCTTGGTTCACTACAAATCTACCTGCTTATTTGCAACCTCCGGTGGAAGAATTCATTGATACAGGTGTCGACCCCGCAAAGGCTATCAATCCCCGAGCAATTGCACCTCATGCGAGCCCAGCCATCCAGGAGAAATTACATGTGCAAGTTACTGAGAAAATTAGTAAGACCATGGGTTATGGTATTAAAGATGTTCAAGAGGCTTTGGCTGCAGAAGAGCCTTCGGCCATTAAGGATGCGTATCTTATTGTTCGGGAGAATAAATTGATGCAAGCTAATCGTAAGTTATCCATTGCTTCAAAAGTTCCGGTGTTGGTATAAATTAACAGTCAATCAGCAAATCTCCTCGATGACAAAAACCAACTACTCTTCCAGATTCCATCACCTCCAGCTTACGACTCAGCAATTCCCCCCTCATTACCTAATTCACCTTCGGTTGCTATTAAGGAGCGACCCGGTAATATTCAGCCAGCAGTTGCGCCACTTCAGCCTCGACCTAGTCCCCTTCTTGATGCCGTATCACCGAGATCTAGTAGCTCCATTGGAACTGATAGATCAATTGGTCGACCATACGTTAGCAAAATCGGAATATTGCCAAGCAGTATTCCACAATACCATAAAGAGTTTATGGAAACACACAAGTCTGGCCATCAGGAGAGTACCCTGTCGACATCTCATTCAGAGGCCATCGAACCATCACCTCAAACAGACGCTGAAAAAGCCGAGACAGTTCGTCGCTTAAATCCACATTCTAGAACTCTGGCGAAACTCGATGAAGGCAAGAAACCAGCAGGTATGACTCCAGTTCCATCGAAAAAATCAAAGCCCACGAAATGGCAATTTGGAATTCGATCTCGAAATCAACCTCTTGAAGCAATTGGATGCATTTATAGAGCTCTTCAAAAGCTTGGTGCCGAATGGTTAGTCGGCGATGAATGGACACCTGGTCAGAATGAAAGTAATGCGAATAATCGCAACGATAATAACAACGACAACGATGATCCAAATGGAAGTGGCGCCTCTCTGCATCGCGAGACTTCTATGAATGATACTTCATCGAAGAGAAATAGATTCAGTGGTATGGATAAGCAAGGAAACTACAAGTTACCGGAAGATCCATGGGTGCTTCATGTCCGTTGGAAGAAAACTGGTAAGTGACTCCTTGCTCATTTGAAAACCTCTTCTAACTGTTGATAGATATCCGACGTCATTCCATTGCTTCCCTGAACAGTTCAACTTCTAGTCCCGCACTCCCCTCCTCAATGCCAAAAGATGACGAATCTGAAGCCAACGATGCAGGCGTTATCATGCATCTCGATATTCAACTCTATGAAATGGAACCCGGTGTCTATCTAGTGGATTTCAAATGCGCAGGATATGAAACTGCAAAGGGTATGCTGTGCGAGGAAAAAGATGTTACTAGCCCTTTCCCTTTCTTGGATTTGGCTAGTAAATTAATCATTCAATTAGCGGAAGCTGATTAGATGGTTCGCTAATTATTCAATGGTCGACTCTCTGTGGTTTGATAATACTTTTCGTGAAAGATGAAATACGGATAATGAGCAATGAAAATTTTATATGATTATTTCTTTGGTATGGGGAGTGAGCTTGGAATGTGGATGTGGATGGAACTGGCTTCGGAGAATCGGATATTAAAACTATGGTACTGCTACTACCTCCACTCAACTTGATTGGCATACTGCCTTGTGTTTATTAAGAAAGGACTGGCGAATTACATGGACTGGAACGGATCGCAATGGATGATTGAATTGAAAGAGGAGTGGTTGGAGTTCTATGTGGTCTTGCGATTTACAGGTTACCTTTTTGTTTTGTTTTATTATCATGGAGGTACTTGCTACTATTCAGGGAACTTTGGGGGAGAAACATGTCTTATTTGTGGCTTGCTCAAATTGAATTTGGGAGAGACGATAGTTCAGAGTGAGAGGGAATAGTGGAGAGTGGAGAGTGATGGAGGAACTTGAAAGCAGACGTACCTGAAGATTGCTAAAATTCAAGAATGATGCAAATACAAATGTAGCTGAAGAGAAGAGATTTAGATATTCGAATCTGGTTTACTTGGTTGTTACAGTTTACAGATGATAACATGGAAAGGGAATATGGATGTGAATATGAATATGAATATCATTGTTAAGACTTGATTTCACTTGCGAGCTGCTTGAATTGAAATTGAACTGCGCACTTCACTTGATGATTAGAAGACCTTGCGATGAAGTTGCAAGCGTTGTTATGAAGAGACTTGGTGGTCTTTTGAATGTGTGGGAGAAAGCAAAGCTTGATTGCGAGTGCTGCGCGCTTGATGATGTTTACTTCGTTGCGATTCAAAGGCAGCGGGTGTGGATGTGGATGTGGATGTGTGGTTGAGGGATGAGGGATGAGAGGGGGAGAATGGCGAGGGAGATAGCGGGGGAGAGTGGAATAAGGAGGATGGAGGGGTGAGAGAGGGTGTTTGAGTGAGTGGTGTGTGTGTTGTGTTGTTACCGCGTAAGTATTTTTGGTGAGATGAATAGTGAGCGTGTTTTTGGATTCCTTATCAATACTTGGACATACTCGTTGATTCTTTTTTCAATCAATCCACAGGAAAATAAGAAATTCAGACTCTCGGATACCCGACTTCGGGTTTTCACTCTAGACGATATTGCTCTTTTTCTCTCTCTCTCTTTCCCAATTTTGTTACATTAAAAATTTGGGTCCGCCATTTAACATCACTTGCATGATATCACACGTACCATTAGAACGAATCAAACGAATCAATAAATAGATGGCAACTCGCTGGGTATCATACACACATACACGTCACATTTTCTCCTCCATCCTATTCTCATGCTGTTGGTCCACATCCACATCCGCAGCCAAAACCCATCTACAATCTCCCCTTAACCCACTCAACCCAAACCCCCAAATCCTCACAAACCTCCAACATCCTACCCAAATCATCTCTAGTCAATGTTCTTGCCTTCCTTTCTTCTCCCATTCCATCCATCACTTCATCCTCTCCCATTCCATTCAGAATATTCTCCTGTACAACCACCACCCCGCCATTCCCCTGAATTTCGAAAATCGCATTCGCACTCCTCTTCTTGAACTCAAATACTATTTCCAACCTGGGTACTGGGGTTAATGTTAGAGAAACATCTAGATGCGTTGATTCATTTCTCTTCTCCTTTTTTGGCTCTTTCAGAACCGGTTTTGGCGTCGGCGATGTAGTGAAACTCTTCATAAAGTCCTCAAATTCCTGTTTCTTCGTTGGAGGGTTTATAGTATCCACTTCGGGAGATTTTGATAATGTTTCAGGTTTGGTTGGTCCTTTCGATTTGGATTTTGAACTTTCCTCCGCTTCAAAACTTTTCCTCAACACAGTACTCAACAAAGCAAATTGTCTTAAGCATGGCAAAATCTCCACCAATTGTCTAGGGTGACTAAACGATACTTCTTCTACCTTCCTTCCATAATCAATCTTCTCAATATACAACGTATTGATATGTTGCTCTACCTTTTTTCTTCCCTCTCTATCCCAAACCGAGATGTCTTTCTCTGTGGTGATAGTTCTGGCTTGTGTCTCGTTAGTCTTCAAAGCTTCCTCCGCACTCAACGGAAACATAAGTCCATCAAACGTTGTGATTTCTGAAAAATCAAAAGGCGTTTGCGTCGATTGATATATCTGCATCGCGATAGCATATGGCACTATGATCGGAGGGTCGAATTTCGCAACAAACATTGCCTCTGGGAATTTTTGCGTCTCGTTGTTCAGATCATTTGTCTTGGTATCGGGATTTGTCGGCAAAAGAGTGTTGTCGGGTTCCAACCAATTCAAGATCGGTCCCCCTTGCAACTGTGCTGCTCGGAATAGTTCATCGACTGCCGGATTAGCTTGCTGAACTTCATCTGATATCCATTTATCAGATACGCGCAAAGGAGTATATACACCCACCACCAATGAAGGTAATGGTGCAACCTCTACCAATAACGACCATGTCTTTCTATTATGTTTCTTCCCCTTTGTTGGAATCCGTCGTTTTTCCTGCCAATAATCGAGACTTAACCCTAGTCTCTCTCTTGAATGCATAATTGGTATGCCACTCCTGTTACACATCGCAGCCCTCAGGATATCCTCATCCTCCATTCCCAACATATCATTCTCCTTCAATCTTACCATCTCCCAATTATGCAACTTATGCAAACTGCAAAAGATTCCCGCAACCGCCTCATGACAATTGAGTCCAGGTATAACACTCAATTTATCCAACATAGTTAATCTCTCCAAGTTTGCCGCAAACCGGTCCAGCATTTTGGTCAACGGACTCTCTCCAGCCTCAAATTGTAAATCCCTTAACAATATATCTGAAGCTGTCTTCTCGTGTTTGGTTACTGATTCCGGCGCATCGGGAAATGAGAGTGAAACTTTCTGGACAACATTATTCGCAAAATCGATGTCGAGCGCAAGAGCATTCCCTGCTATAATAAGTGTGCGTCCATTACTGGCGCTTCCCATCATATCTTCCCACAAACATTCTAATCCAACTCTGCGTGCTAATCGTTCGAGCCCTGCCTCACTAAGTCTTCCTTTATTAGGCTGTACAAATTGTATTAGCATTGCCCAATCTAACCAAACATAAATAACATCCCCTTCTACTTCTACCACTTTAACCCGACTGAACTCACTTTTAAAATCTCCACACAGCCCATCAACCTCCTCCTCTTCTCATCTTCGTCTTTCCCCGGCCCACCACCCAACACCCCGATTCCTTGTAAATCAATGCCCAAATCTCCTACAACATCCGCACCCATCCCCAGCGCCAACGCTGCAGACGGACTATCAAATCCCACCATCCCCATATTATATGCTTGATTCGACATTGAGGTTCCTGCAGGACTGGATTTTTTGATTTGAGAGGGAGATGGCACAACAGAACGCGGTCCATGGGGAGAAAAAGCTAGATGGGATGTAGAAAATGGGGTTGAGACAGGAGGTGTCGCTGCTACACCGGGGTACTTTCCTGGCGTTGGAGTCGCCATTGTGATGGCGGTTTATTAATAGTGTACGATGACTTGTTGTGCAAAGAAATATATTCTTGTTGAAACGGAAGCTAGAAGGGTTGAAGAACAAAGTACTTGTAGCTTCAGAGCTGTAACATCTCAGACGGTCGCGATTATACTAATTGATTCAACATAAACTATAGTCGCATATAAGATTTAAGCTGGTATATGCGACTTCGTAACTTGAATAACTTAGATAAATGTAGAGGCCGCCCAATGAACCCATTACGTTTTGAATGAACAAAAGATATTGAGCCTGGTGCGGATATAGCGGCCGCAGTGACCGCTTCCATCCCGGTTGTTGGCAACAAACAAACCATGTAATCGAGGTTACTTTCGAGAGGTTGTCCTCATTCATATATTAAAATATCTTGACAGTTACGAGATCAATCGAGTATTGATGAATCTTTCCAGAGCATCAAGCAAAGATAAGGAAGTTCATATCACGCAACACATATTATTAACAAACATGCAAGTATTGAATCGCAAGTCGTAAAAAGGCTAAAATTCAAGACTACTACAACTATTAATCATACACAAGGGCTTTCTGCTTCTCTGCTCTGCTTTGCTCTGATCTGATCTGCGTAAGTATCGCCGCTATCTCAAAATAACACTATCATCAGAAATAGTAACATACTATTATAATCAATACTTTCGCTTTTTTTTGATCCATTATTCATTCCGTTATCAATTGTTTATTGATCACTCAGCAAACTTCGAAGTCTCAGCTCCACCAGGACCGGCTCCCTTTGATGTACGAGGCTTAAAAGTTGAAGAATTTGCAAAAGCCTTCTTTTCCTTTTCTTGCAACAAAAGGCGTTCAAGCTCTTCTTGAATCTCTGCAGCATTTTTCACGGCGGCTGGAGGAGGTGAAGGTGGATTTGGACATATTGTACCAGTCAATGGATATTTATTGTAGAATCGAGTAAGAAGTGGCCCTGCTAGACGAGGGTCCATTGCTTTGGCTACTCTTCCTTCATCGTCTTCATTTGGTGGTGGATCCAGGGTCGTCTTGACTGGGACCTTACGACCGACATGTGCCTTCAATGGAATGGGAAGACCTGGTGGTGGTATGAATTTCCTTTGCTCAGTCTTGATCCAAATAGGTTCTGTTGACATTAGGGGCTTCGGATAAAACATTGGTAACATTTCATTTGAGGTTGGCGTCATTTCTTCCTGTAACGAAAGACCTCGCCGCTCATGGTGGGCGCGGATAATATGAGCTCTCGCAGAACTAAAGTTTTTGAAACATGCCGCCTTGGGGTTAAGACTGTTATTAGAGCTAGATTCCCTTTCTTTTCTTGGGCTGTATAAAGTAGGGTAGGTAGTCTTGAGATCCTCGATAGGCTTGGCATCATCTTCGTCATCAAGTCTTTTCAGAACCTTCAATAGCTTGAGAAGAACTCTACGATCTCCCTTTTCCCATGTAGCCAGAGATTTGATGCAGTCCTCGAGTAAATCTGCCTTTCTATTTTCATTTGGGCTTGTAATGCAACCCTCGTTCGACACCTCTTGCACTGTAACATAAGCTTGCTTCTTAGGACTGTCCACGTATTTGTCGATAATCTCAATCGGCTCAATGGAAGTTTCGCCCTCGGTGGTTTCTGTCAAAGGTGCCGATACCCTGGGTATTTCCTCACTTTTGTTAACTTTGTATTTTCCATCTCTGATGAGAGACTGTGTCATTTCTGGTTCAGAAGCACCACCGGAGCGATTTTTGACAGGGTGTCTGAGAGGTTTCGGCGTTGTCTCTTCATGATTGCTGAGAGACTGAATGGGGTATCTCTTGGCAGATTTAGGGCTTTCGCCAGAAGACTCTACAAAGTAACCAACGATTCTTTTGGTAGGAGTGTAGTCATCTTTGGTCAAGAATTTTGATCCCGGTTCGACCTTGTACGATTGTGGATTATCTCTTCTCTTGGGTTCCTTGATCACAGAATCGACACCTCTGTAGGTCTGAATCTGTGGAGAATTTGACCGTGGCACAAGTACTTTGTGAGTTGGAATTCCTGTATTTCTTTGAACTTTTGAAGGTGACGAGCTGATCAAAAAAGGTGGTCGTGAGAGCTCTCTACTCATTTTGAATTCTTCAAAGGGTTGCGGTTGACTGAAAGGATACTGTGGTCTGTGATGATAAAATGGTATTTGTTGCTTCAAGGCTCTCCCGCATGAGACAATCGAAGGATCAACCGCCATTGGCCTGTTGACATATTCTGGGTCTGGACAATCTCGAAGGAGACCAGAACGAGCAAGCTGCTCTCGAATACTAGCCTCAAGACTTCTGTCAATTTGGGGACAAATCGAGGTATCAGATGCCACACTGACGCCACGTGAGCTTAATCCAAAAGTATCTCGAGGATAGTGAGAATGCTGAGTATAGTGTGTTTGGCGTTCAAACTTTTCACGTTGTGCACTTGGTCTAAGAGCTTGCTGCATCATAGTGCGTAAAGCAACTCGTGGGGACACTCTTCCCGTGTGGTCATCCCGACGCTCCTCGAGAACGGGAGTACATCCGGCATACATTCCCTCGCCTCTTTCAGGACCTCGGCCGTTATGGGCATTCATGTTAAGATGATGATTCCTTGCATCAACTATCTGCGATGCTGCATGACTAGGAGCCATATTAATGTTTAGCGGCACGTTATATGCCATTGGTAGTTGAGATTGAAAAGTAGCATATGGCAAAGAGTTAGGGACCATATTCTGATATTGACCATGATAAGGTTGTGGAAGATAGGTTATTTGCAGTGGTAAGTTTGCTGCATTTTCGCCATTTGGGAATGGAGGCTCCTGTCTTTGTTGCCTTAAAACTAACCTTGGAGGATCGGCCGCTCTAGGTTGGGTGTTTCTAAGTACCAGCCGCGGCTTTCTTTGCTCATAATGAACCATTATTCTTGTTATTTTTCTTCTTGATCAGAGTAGGCGCCTGGAGTGAGTATTCCTCCAGTAACGAGTCTGTTGATTCCAAATCAACGCCGTTGTACTCCTTATGTAACAATGCCGCCCACAGTTTTGTCCAAGCGTATTGCAGAAGAGTCAATTTGGGCGTATGCTCTGAAAAAGTGCTTGTCCCGCCTTGAAAGAATTAGCCTCTTAATCTCGGGAACAAAATGGGAAGGTCAAGGTACTCACCAGTACTTTCTGAATTATCAATCCCAGATGTCTGTGAATAGTCGTAGGTGGGTCCTTCTACAGAAGAGTCACCGCCAAAAACCCAAAGCTTTGTGTCGACTTTGGTTTCCAGCTCAAGCGTTAAATGTTCCAGGATGGCCTTCTGGTCCTTGTGAAGTTGGAAAGTTTCTTGAGCCGGTGTCGAAGATTCCGAGTTTCGTGTGGAAGATAAAGGAGTTAAGGTGAAAGAGTCCGATCCAGATACAGGCTTGAGATTAGAATGAGCAGCGATATCCTTGAGGAATGCTTCTCTCGAGTATTTCGGAAAATGCACAATATCAGCCAACAGCTCTTCCTTGTGTAGAGTGAGAGGATGCGAAGTGTTGAAAACGTGGTATGCCAAATCTGAAGGCTTGACACCGATCTTCATGGGAAAGGAAGCCTCAAGATATGTGAAGGATTGGGATGAGAAAGAATCTCTGTGGCAAAGTGCAAGGGGTAGCTTATGTTTAATGTAGAGAAGCAAGAATTGTTTGAGTGTGTGTCTGGTGGCTGTGGTAGGTTGAGAGAGCAAAATTTGTAGCGATGTTGCTGTGTGCTTGATTGTTGGATGAGAATTGAAAGAGGACGACAAGAAGAGGGCTTTATTTGGTGTGAACATGTCGGTACAGCATGGAAGGAGTAGACGTGGTTCATTCTGATGTTAAAATGGAAGGTGTGAAGTTGTCTGTGTCGTTCGCTGAACTTGAAAGGAAAGAACAAGAGAGAATATATGACCTACTATATACCTACAGACGCCAGTATATCTGGAGGTTGTTAGGCAAAGTTGTGTATTTATGAAATCCTATCTTTTGAATAGGTCGAGTCTCCCCACGTATCTGAATCTCCTAATCTCTGAAATCTATCCCGACCGATCCGTTACTAGAAATTATGAGGTTATAGAGAAGAGAAGATATGTGTTTGAAACCCCTCGAATGTTTAGACATCAGCTCCCAGAGTGTCTTGTGCACATCTCTTGGGTCCTGGATATTCTGCAACGGAACGATTGTATTGTAACTTGAGGCTAAGTTTGAGGAACAGCAGAATATAATTATGATATGAACATAGATTATATGAAATACAAGTTTGTATTTGAAATTGTCCTCCAATGACTCCAGAAGACAACACGACTTTTGACGTTCTCTAGAAAAGAGAATATAATTTTTCACCTTATCTACCAAGGGCCACTAAGTCAATTTCTCTTTGCCTCAAGACAAGAAGTGGTAGAGACTCGACTCAATGCTCTGCCTTCGAATGTGTTGTAGTAATCATGACGGCAAACAAGTCAAGAGTCAATTGCCATCAAGCCTTTGATATCCTCGGGAGTAGGTCGTAGGTGGGTACCTACCTAGGCTCGCTAGGTAGGTAGAGATGGAAGTGGCTTGTGTACGCTATTAAAGTGGCTCAGTGGCTGAAATTACCAGGTACGTAGTTTTAAGGTTAATTTCCAAGACCAGGAAATCTAGTCAGTGATTACATCCACAATTTTATATTCCACGCCGCAAAGTTACTGGAGCAATATTGAAAGATGTTCAATTTCAATCCTTCGATATTATCGACTCTTATTAATCTTCAAGATTTTATGAACTTCCATTGACTTTAAACCCAATCTCATATCAATATCTTATAGACCATTACGGACACGCTTCGTGTGCAGTGACCATTCAGAACAACAACGACAGCAGGCGACAACATGACAAGTATAACTTTGCGCAAGAGATTAGCACTTCTATTTACTGTTTCAATCTTCACCATCGCTCTGATATATTATTGGAGACTTCAATATTCACCTCAAATCTCAGAGGAAAGATTGCGTCCAAAGCCCATAATCCCGGAAAAGCCTGGTCTTATCAAGGAGCCACCTGGTCATGATGGTACAAAGCTTCAACACTCAACAGCCTCCATTGATACAAGCACATCAATCAATACCATGACACAAACCTCCGCTACTCCAATCCCTTTCTCCATTATTTCGTCAAGCCCGAATGTTACAATTCCACAGGGAACGTATATAGGAAAACAAACATCGAAATACCCACAAGTCCTTGAAGAGTTTCTTGGAATTCCTTATGCATTGCCACCAACAGAAGATCTTAGGTTTCGACCTCCTGTCCCGGTGAATGCATCAACAGCAACTTTTGACGCCACAAAACCCGCATCAAGATGTATGTCCGGTCCAGACAATCAACCTCAGAGCGAAGATTGTCTTAATCTGAATATTCATCGTTTCAAGAGCACCACAAATTCATCAAACGAAAAATTACCAGTTTTGGTGCATGTTCATGGAGGAGCTTTCAATTTTGGGTACGCGAATGATAGGGGAATAGCATCTCTGGTGGGCTGGTCTAAACAACCTTTGATTGCAGTCACATTTGAGTATAGAGTAGGGGCTCTGGGCTTTTTGCCATCGAGGCTAATGGCTGAAGAGAAGGCTTTGAATTTGGGCTTGAAAGACCAGAAGTTGTTGTTGGAATGGGTCCAGAAATATATTTCAAGCTTTGGCGGTGATCCAGAAAACGTTACTTTGATGGGTCCCTCAGCTGGAGCTCATTCTGTGAGTTTTATTCTTGTTTTATAATAAGCGTGATTCGCCACTTCAGGAAAACTAATTACAAGCCGGGCTTTTCTGCTCACTCTAATAGTTTGGAGTTCAACCTGACGATGAGGCTTTCTGAATTCCTGAAACTGTTTGAGGCGTTATGTCTTTTTGCATTATTGTTCTGTTTGGAATGGGATATTCGTTGTCAAATCCTAACCAAAGTTTTGCAACTTTTTACGCCTTGGAAGTCCTGTAGTCCAGGATAATGGAAACAATGGCTATGCTGAAGACTTAGAGATGCGATCAATACATCATTGTGGATTCTAACAATGATTCAGATCGGTCACCATTTAATGAACAATGATGGCTCCCCTTCCCTTTTTGCTAAAGCAATCATTGAATCTGGGGGACCAACAGCCCGCGCTGTCTATCCTTACGATAACCCCCTCCATGAGACTCAATTCTCAGAATTCCTGGATAAACTTGAGCTTTCTAGCACTCCACGTGCCGAAATTCTTTCGAAACTTCGCAGTCTTCCTGTTTCATCCATCAAAGCTGCCTCGCAGCAAATCTTTGAATCTTACAATCCCTCTCTTCGTTGGCCCTTCCAACCATGCATCGATGGACCTGGTCAAGATAGTATTATTCCAATACCCCCAATTGAGGCCTTTTTAAATAACACATACCGTCACATCCCCATTCTTACTGGTTACAACACCAATGAGGGGTCTATTTTCGTCCCTAAAACTGTTGATAAAGCAGGTTCCTTCCTCGATTTCTTCCACGTACTCTTACCCACTCTTCCTATGGAAGATCTCTCAATTATCGACTCCCTCTACCCAAATCCTGAATACAACCCAGACTCTCCATACGCCTTCAATAACACTGCTCTTGAAGTGGGGAATCAATATCGACGCCTTGATAAAGCATATGGAGATTATGCGTACATAAGTCCTGTGCGTCAAACTGCCTATTTTGCTTCCGGGGAACATTCCTATGAGCACTCTCCCTCAAATTCAAGTTTACCTAAATCAGCACCAGTATATCTCTACGAATACTCAGTTAATAGTAGTGTCGTTCATGGTGCCTCTCACGGTTCTCAATACCCCTTTCCTGCATACGCATCCCAGGTAGTCGATAAATCCACAACGACGAAAGAAATCGCAGGCTTGATGCATGCTTATTGGACGTCCTTCATAATATCTCCGACAGGAAATCCAAATGCAATTCCGGGTAGATATCCGACTCGTATGGTGTGGCCAGAATATAAGGGTGGTGAAGGGAAACGACAAAAAATAATTTTCGGAAGAGGAAATGATGAGATTGCGGGGGGTAAGGAAAAAGGCGTGGTGGTAGAGATTGAAGAGGATAGGAAGGATAGAGTGGAGAAGGAAACTTGTGAATTTTGGTGGAAGAGGGTGAAGTTGTGGGAAAGTTGATTTTAGAGGGGGTTGGTATTGAAAAGTGTAAGATGTGAAAGATGGATTGTTATCGTATTGTTTCGTATATGAAAATTGGGATGCTTGGAGTGAATTGGCTCAGTTCTAAAAACTTTTTGTCTCCGGGACTGGGAATGTTTATGTAGTGCATGTCACTTAGTTGCAAACCATGTTGTATTATATATCAACATCATCTTATTGAATCTAGCACCTCTGAGCTACAAGTTAACCCGCTGCAGTGGATGAGAGACTAACATTCATGATTCATCTACCTAGGTAGATGGGTGGGAATACCTACTAGCAACAGGCGCTAGCGAACTCCACCTCGAAACTTAGGTATTATTAGCATCATTTTCTAGCGTTTCGCAAAAATGAGTGAATCGAGGTAAATTTAGATCCTAAATATCACTTTGTTGCACATCTGCTCGATCTCGAAATTGACGTCATTGTGTCGGGGGAGCCAATAGAATCGCCAGCGCAAAGGAGAATGCTTCGAGGGAGCTGAAAGATTGTTATTAGGGTTAGAAAATCACTTTAGAAGGGATACTAGTGTGTACTATGATGCAGTATTATGTTATGGATGTCAAGAGGATTAGTTCTTCACCCTGGTACTAGCGCAACATGTATTGCTAACATGCATATGTTAGATCAATAGATAAGTTGTTTATTTCGAAACTCGTGTGCTTGTAGGGAAATCTTGATTTCATACAATGAGTAATTCGATGCCCAATTTCATTTCAAGGCTCAAGAATAGACGAGTGAGTGAAATATTAGTTGAGGATATTCTCACCTCCAGATCGCTTGGCAAAGCATATACTCACTCCTTTAGAGATGTATATGCAATCTTAAATTATACTAAGCATCGCAGCTTCTGTTGGAAAGGATGGAGTTTCTCATATGTAATTCGTATGTGTCAAGGTGATGCTCGCGACCGAATGGTCTGCTTGTAAATTCATGTCCGGCGCAAAGAGGCCGGCGGCATTGCGCAGTCCAAGTATTGCCGGCCTGTGTGAGCATCCTCAGAGACCTTGACGGCAATGAAAGAATGATCGGTGATATGATTTGAGATATATTGGATGTTCTGACTCTTTTCTATAGAAATAGTAAATTGACAATGGTGAAATCGTTTACTTGCAAGAATTTACCAATGCCAATATACTTCTTTGTGAAATGTATGTTCTGGATAACTGAAAGTGTATATTATTGTTCTCCACAAATTATCAGAAAAAATGATGATGTACATGTACTGGAATCTGCCGGTTTCGAAATACGCAATCGAAATTCCTTGAGGCCAGCTCGACGGATTTAGGCCGGCCAACCGGGGAGGTCAAACACATGTTCATAGACATCCAAAATATTATTTAAATGCCTCCCAAGCCAAGGTTTATCTCACATTCATACGATATTACAGATTCATCATCTCCTCTCAACTACTAGCCACACGACTCAATCTCAAAAGCAGAGTGCGCACCTTCTTGAAGAAGAGCGAAAATCGCACAGCATAAAGGACAGACCCGATATTCTGGAAATATCTATTCCGACGTAACACTATCCAATTCCGCGCCCAAATATGAGGAGGTCATCCCACCATTCAAGTTCGTCCACTGCACCACTTTTAGGTGATAAGAACAAGAGTAACGAGCCAAGTGGAAGACACAGGGAAAAGATATATGCGATCGGGTCAGAAAAACGGCATCAAGCGACTAGTACTTCTGGAAAGAAAGAGGAGAAACCTCGAAATCCAGAAGATTCCTACAGACCCATCAAGACATCCGACCAAAAAGCCCATGAAAGAAAACAAGAGTCCTCCAAAGGCAAAAAATATCCCCCCGATCCCATTACGCTATTGCGGTGCAGAAGTCATCGATCCAACATAAGAAGTAAGATAAGGGTAACCCAACGTACTATGGAAATAGAAGAAAGAGAGAGTATTACCGGGAGAAATCCGTGGGAACACTGGAAAGAAAACATCGATAGGCTTGAAGAGCTGCATGAGAAGATCCTTAAACTTGAAGACGCTGGTTTGTCACCACGGAAAGCCAACCAGGAGTTAGACGAGCTTTTGAAAAGCAACAAAGATCTTTTCGCACCTTAGTGGAGTTATACATGACCGGTATATGATATATATACTATAGATACTATATAGGGATTGTATAAGCTATCTAGTTTATATAATAGAAACCTTTTGATTATTTTTACACTCTTATAGTACACATACAATATGAGCTTCTTTATGTGATAATATAATATGATATGATATAAATTACGAATAGTTTCAAAATCAAAAGAATTTTCAATATTAACCTTGAGTATTTATTAAGATAGATAATCAGGATTAATATTGAAAGATCTTATTTCTTTCTTAACTTAAAGTTATATATATTACTATTACACTATAGAGAATATCACTTTGAATGTAACAACTTGGTCATTTGAAACAAGATTTATTAGATATTACTCGGTAAGTTATATAGAAATCGTATAGCAAGCATATAGGAAAACTTATACTGTATAAGCAAATTGCATCGCATAGAGAATTCTATATTGCGTATATACTATATAGATTCACTATATAATATACACACCATACCACCGGTTACGTACAACTCTACTAAGGAATAGACCGACTAGTTCCTGGAAAGCAGATGTCCCAAAAAAATAAAGGTCTATGTACTTTGAGTGATTTCGAGATTATCGTAATGATTTTAAAATATTCTTATAATCTTACTGAATCCAAATACATACTTTGCTTTGAGGTCACGTAAAAATCGATAATTCTATATCAAAAACACAGAATCTTACGTACCAATTCCTTATTTTGATACATTCCTTTTCAGAGGTACTAGAAAAGAAGTTTGTTTTCAGAGGATATTTGCTCTCCCCAATCAGGAACTAGTCAACCGCTTGGAAGAGCTGTCTTTGACAAATGTAGCTCTTTCGAGGAGCCCTTGATAAACTGATGAAGAGGGAATATTAATAGATTTGGCGAATACGGTATGGGATGTACTTGCACTTGCAAAAATTGATATTGCTATTCTAGTTTGGGGCGGAGGTTTAAGGCAGGCGTCAGGTTTGAGGTTTCGTATGTATTTGTATAATTTGTTTGTTAGAGGCGCATCGAGTTAATTGTATTTTGTTTTGATACTCTGAGGATTTGTTTTCGCAATCTTTGTCTGAATGAATGGACCTTTAGATCCGTCGCGGGGCACCATAATACATTGAACTCATACCATGATCGAAACTCATGTGACTTTCCCTTTTTGTCTTTACATGGTATCGTTTTCGAATCATTCAACTTGACTCAGATTTTCACAGCTTTATAGAAGATTGAAGCCCTAAATGAATAATCACTTTCATTCTTCAGTCTGCATGGTATTATATCCATTCTTATGTCCTCCCAAGTCATCTGCAATGGACTGGTTCGCCTGATATCTATATACACAATCAAATAAAAGAAAGAAAAAATTGAAGACCGATGTTGTATCATTTGCCTCCATGTCTTCAAATTGGCAAAAAAAACCGTACCAACAACTCCTGATAATACCGCCAAACGAATCTTAAAACTTTGAATGGGTATTTGACGTCTAATGATGATCAATACATGGACTGTTCGAAAATCGGCCGCCAATTGAATATGCAGAGATACGATGATGGTGGTTGATGAGAATCGTAAGCCAAGCGGAGGGTACATATCCCTTTAAAGAGTCCATCATTATTTCAGGACGTATGCCTTGTTAACGCCATTTGTAACTCCTTCGACGTCGTCCATGAAACCCTCCGGACGTGTCTATGTTTCGATATTCATTTCCGTTCACTTTATGCCGTATTTTATCTCCTGTCTCGTCGCACATTTCCATCACTCTCCTGCCAAACCTATCTCGGGAGATACATCTTCTGCTTTCAGCATGTCCAACTAAATCGTTTTCCTGCCACATCAAAATTCTACTCGACTGTCACATCCCTCTAATGACTTTTCTCAAACATTGCGGTAGGCAAAGCTCTCTTGTTTTTAACCGTTCCCACGGTTCCTTGAATGGTTCCTAATCCCACACTGCCGACCAGAGGAGTAGCTCCGATCGCCCAAGTTCCCAAGGCTGTTGTTGCAAAGGTCTGCGTATATACTGGTATGTATGAGACAGTCGTAACGCTACCCACTGTGTAAAGTGATGGAGCGGAAACAGTCGTGGTTGCCATTTGGGTGGCTGCTGACGTAGCAGCCACACCACCTAAACCTGCTTGTGCATGTGTGAGGGCTGGAAGAAAGGCGAGGAGGGATAACGTGTACGTCGAGGAAAGATGCATTGTTGTGATGATGGTGGTCTTGAGATGCAATGAGGTCCGGTAAATCGAAGACGGATCGTTTTCCTATGTCGGAAAGGCGGTAGTGAGTCTCAATTCAAATCGTATGGTTAACGTGACGTATTGTGATATCGAGATTATCAGATGTCTGCTGGTTTGTTTTCGCTATGGTTATCGTAATCAATCAATGATTTCGTGTCCGTTGGTTAGGAAGTTCGTAATCTCTTCGTAAATTGTTATGTCGCAAAATGGTACGAATCTCTAAACTTACTATTCTTGGAAAGAGCTAACATGAAAGGGGGCAAAAGTGGATACGTAGCCACTTTTGTACATTTGCCAATCTTAGGTACCCGACCTAGCCAACCTTGGAATGTGGCTTTGTAGATTGTGGCTCATGACAGTGGCGTTCACTCTGACGACTCTGAATAAGGTGAAAACCGATTTAAAATCTTGTCATCAATCATTATCTTGATTTCAAAGTTGAAAAGGAATAGATCTGAATATATATGGAAGTTTCAAAAGCATCAACATATAAAATACCAGTGTTGTTCAATTTGAGAATCACTCAAGGCCGTTTTCGTTTTTAGGGTCGCGAAGTTATTGTCGATGTTAAATTGTTAGATCTTCATCGGATTGCCTTTCAATTAGACTAGTGGCTTAGTCATACTACTTATGTGTATATAAGAGATTCTTGCTTACTATACAGAATAAAGCTCATATCGCAAACCACTTCTTTCTAACTGCGATTTAACAGTAAGGCATTTGGAAAGACGTGATTCGATCTTGAGAAGGATAGCGGTGCCAAGATCAATAGCTGCAATGAGGGCTAGGTCATCTGAAGTTTCAATCGATTGCTGGGAGCAAGCTCTACGCAGGCATAGCTGCTGAGATTTTTCTTCCGTTTCAATGGTAATTTGACCCAGAGAGGCTTAGACCCTGAACTCTTCACCAACTTTCAACTGACGTCAAGGCTTTTGGCGTCTATCAGACCTCTAGCTGAATATTAACTCTACATAAACCGTTTAAGGTAGGGATCCTATCGAACCTCACGGCTTGATATCTCCAAAAAGGTTATTATAGCCACCTAGGATTGTTCTCAATCTCATAGCGTTTGAGAATATTGATGGTAAATTTGTCTGTGGAAGATTCGATAAGTGTGTGTATATCACTTTTCGCTCGAGGCTTCCAATTCCCGAGTAAAACAGAGAATACCGGAGGAGAAAGGCATCCAAGTTTCTACAGGGTTATATGATTGCTATTGCTCGCCGTTTTGATCTCTCAAGCGAGTAGTCAAGCCGTCATCTTGAATACAGATATATTGCCCAGCCTTTGATCTCTCGCTCTCAATCCCTTCAATTCTAGCCGAACGCCGAAAGTAAATACGATACAAACAGGACAAAAGAACAATAGAATGAATAAAAGATTAAGCAATAAAGCGTGGAGTGGCTTGTTAGTTTAGGTAATCTTCGGCTAGTGGGAAGCGAGACCATATATTTGATAGATGGTTATGAGATTTAGTCAGATAGATACTTAGCTTTGCAGCTCCTTTATCAGTGTCTAGGAGTCACGTCAAAGCTTCGTAAGAAGCCTTTCTGAAGGGGTCATAATAGCTTTTCCAGCTTTGCAAAAGTACAAGTAGTAGGGGAAGAGCTTTCATGTTCGCATGAGCAAAGTATACGAGCATTTTCTAGGCTCCCTCGCTGCTCATCGGGCACTCGATGAGCAGATAATGAATGACGTAGGATAATCTGCAGCGAGACCGCAGAGATTGAAACCATAAAGCGCTATATGTCTTACATATATCGAAAGTCATGAATTTTCATGTGAGCCTCTCTGCCCCTCTTCATTCCATTCAGTCTATGTGGTATTTACCCCGCCTAGCCTTACATTATTTGAATTTGGACGTGTCTCACCATTCCGAGTTTGCCGTCTTCGTAATGGGTACATATTGCAGAGAGCAAGTTGCATAGCCACAATCATGAGTCTGCCTCGCCCTGCCTTACGAGAGAGATAAGTGATATGACATGTTGAATCATAAATCGAGCTTAGCTCTGCTTGCGCTTCTCTCGTGATAGCGGGGTGGATACCTCAACCCTTGCAGACACCTGCCGTAAAAGGGATCTAGTCTCGAGCTAGTTTACCATTCTGTGGTACGTGCTAGTTGATCCGAGTTACCCGTCAGATAGGCGCCAGGTGGGGTAAACATCAGATATGATATGTAGCTATAGTTACGAGTGTTCAACATTGCTCTCCCGTCTGTGGTTTTACTGTAGCTTCCCACAAGACTTTACATTTGCGGCTTCGATATTTTCCAGCTAGGGAACTTAGAAATTCAGTGCAAAGGTGACATTCTGATTTTTTGTTGCTATAAAATATAAACTACAATTTCTGAACCTTTAGCACATTAGTCGCCGTTTCAGGAGGCGAGAAATGTATTGATCTCGGTTGCACTCGGATGCATGTCTTGGATAAGTATGCAGGTAAGTACCCATGAGGGTTGAGCCACTCTCATTCACGAGTTCCGGCGCCTGAAATACGGCAAGAGAACCGACAAATGTTGGAGACGTGGTGTGACTTGTGTGAATCGTAATGCTGTGGTGAAAAGAGTTGGAATTTAGTATTTAATCAGGGATAGCGTATGTCTATCGTTACTCATTGCAGACTGATAAGCAGTTCAACTTTCATCTTAACCTGAATTCTGCTAATCAAACTCCGTTTGAACTCTAACGAAATATTAGCCTCAACCTGCTAATCATGAGGCTAGCTACAGGTTTGTACTTCGCAACAGATCAACAAGTTGTGGGCCTGAAACTTTATTCCATCACTAGCCGTGCCGTGAACCCTACCTTTAGGGCTTACTGGAGCCACTTAAAAGCTCAAACCAGGAATAACATTTGCAGCCCAAGTTTAACGGTTCCACCCAGAAAGTTGGGAATTCACGCTGGCTCGAGGCTGTTCACAGTTTTGGTTTTGAAGACCCACCTCCAACAGTTGACCCAGAAAACCAATGCTTGTATACTCCGCAGATTGCCCGAATATAGCCTAATCGCCTAGTCTTTCGATCAGACACTGGCAGAACTGACATATTAATATATCGCAATTCCGCACATACTTTACAATCTTCTTTCTTCAGATACACCATCTCAGCCACATACTATCACAATGCCGTCGACCATTGACATACCGTAAGTTCATATCCCTAGACCGACCGACTGACCTTGCCAGTCATTTGAGGAGATAGATACAGACCATGTCTAATTATTCCATAGAGAGTCCAAATTTTTAACCATATACCGCAAGGTCGACCGGAACCTGCCGTACATAAGCGTTCTTGTTCTCCTCGGCTCGCTCATGTTGCAGAAAGTGCTTACTGTTGACGCATCAACTGCAAGCTTATTGCACAACTCTTACATAGTATTGACTGCTTACCTATGCGACCGTGTCTTTCGACGGTAAGTTTTTCGCTTGCTGCTTATGTAGAAAATCAAGTAATAAGACCTGTGTGATTAGTTTGGACCTCCCATTATACCCTCCACCAGAGTCACCAGAGAAGAAGTGAATTAGTCGAGGATCGATTTTTTCAACAGCACTTTGAGACTTGAGAGGAATGAGGGACTTACGGTCCGAGTGTCATGCCGCGAGAGGGAGGCAAGGAGAGAAACTTTGTGATTGACATGGCGGTGATATATAACTTTGTACTTACAGTGAGAGCATCATGATGCTCGTATGTGCCATATTTCTACCTACGTAGCTCGTGGTCAATATGGACAATGGCACACACAAAATGAGCGAACTTTCAACCTCAAATCAACACAGGGAATTTATGTATACAACAATCTGACTTTTGAAATTCTTCTCAGGAGCTTGTATGCAACTACTAAGTTCGGCCCAAACTTGACCACACTTCAAGGTACTTGATCTGTGGAATATCATTGACGTGATTGTGGGGGTCGCAAGCCTTCAATACATCTTGCCCCCCAAAGGTGATTAACCATGTTACCAAGGAACTCATATCCTTCGATCTTCCTTTTGAGGCTGTACTGAAGAGTTTATGAAACTTCATTAAGTTGGTCAAATGCTTCCGACGACCAAGCTTTTTCTGCCACAGTCCAGTCCCTGATTGATCCAATTCTGAATGCCACGAAAACTAGTGGACACCGGCCCAAGCTATCTGACAGAAGGGTATACACATCTGCGACCATCGCAAAATACTTCACTTTATATTATGATATATTGATTTGGCAGAATCTCTCAACCTTAGGCGACAATGCGACTGACTATGCTAAGTTTCCTTGCCAACTCTCATGCAGGTCAATTGACATCGAGAAACCTTTCACTTGTAGAAATGAGACTGGATAGCTTCAGCTTACTGAAGAGCTACTCTAGTCGCTATTCACCATCCTGTCAATAATAAAATGCTAGGCTGATCGTAGCTCACTGAGCTTGAAGAGCTCCTATAGGCCCAGTCTTACACACGTGATCATGCACGTGTGCGACGAACACGTGAAACATTAAGTGCGAGCTCTCGCCATCGGTGACAGATGTCCGCGAGCAGATCGACAAGTTCGTACTATATTTAAATACCTCGTGTTTCCATGGTATAAAACAGTACAGGGCAGATCGTGTAGATCTCAAGGGCTCCCATTGTACTTCCTTCGTACGATGTGAAATTGTGAACTGTCGATGCTCGTCCTGCCGAGCCCACAACAACCAAGTGTGTATTACAAGGCGAAGTTTGGCTTTCTGAACTATTGCTGCTGAGAAAAGTGAGTGCACAAAGTATATCTTGATAGCCAATACTTTCGGGACGTTGCTCTTTCATTCAAATTTGCCAAAAAGCAATTAATGGTCAGAAGCCTGGTTTTATTGCTATGTCTTGATATCACTCTGAGGCCAAATGCTATTGAATCGGCTTCTCCGGTATTACCATATTTTTTAGACAATCAATAACCCATCAAAGGTACCCACATGACTCAAGAGACACGCACGATACGGGATCTTATCCGCTGGTAGACCTTCTATGCAGCTTTCTAGAAGGTCTATCCATATTGTGATACATGATAGGCAGCCTGCATGTGAAAGCTTGGGGCAAATGTGGCTCTGATTCGCTGTACTTTTCGATGGGCGGCTCATACAAGGTTGCATTTTGAGCATTATCATCGTCATCTTTTTGCAAACAGGCAAGCTTCGTGCATGCTCCGTACCATTTTAAACCTTTAAGGTTTTGTCTTCAGCCCTGTGTCTTCATCTGCGTTTTCTAGTTATCTTGATGTTCAAGACATCTCATGAAGGGTTTCGGAGGAGACTGCCTCTTGAAGAAGTGGCTTGTAAGAAAAAGGAAGTTCACTTCCGTGTCCTCATTTCCTAAACTTCATAACCGAAGGAAAGCGAACTTTGTCGTCTTCAGCACAGTACAATTATAATTGGATTGTTTTCGTCCGAGAGACTGGCTGTCTCGTTGTGTAGCGCTGGCTTTTCGACTTGTAATCGGATCTACTAACTGATCGGGTCATTTGAGCCGTATTCTTTTTCGAAACGCCCATCTACTCGTACCTGCTGCCGCTCAAACCTAGATACCAAAGCGCCTACATAGTACTTCCACAAGTGGTTTCTGTACCTACTTGGTACTCTTCGTACCCAATCATGCATTCTTACCCAACAAGTAAGTTTTCCTGCTATTCTGAGCTTCTTTGCCTGGACTTGCATGGTGTACGTTAGGGTTGTTTCAAACTTCTCTTCTGCTCTTTGCTCTCATATAGTCGTTGGCACTTAATCTACAGTGAGAGAAATAGTCAAGGAGAGTATGACAGGTGATAAGAGGATCGAGCACAGCATATTTGACAAATGGATACAAGAGCCAATTAGATACCATTATCCGTAAACTTTTCACAATCACCAGAATCCTAGACTAGGAAAACAAACAAAATTCCAGTTTGCTGGGAATGGAAATACACACTAGGATTCTCCTTGGGTCATTATGGATACTACCAAAGGGGGTGCACGGAGACGCCATACCCACTCACCAATCATATCCTCTCAAGATTCGTTTTGCCACATTTTAGTCTCCCAGTCTGCAGCCCATCGTACCTTCCAATTTAATCCCTGACTTCAACACCCAGATCAAACCTCCTAGGGTAAGCCCATCGATAGGTCTAGTACAACTAATCAGGCTAAGGCTGAGTGATGTACCATTTATTGGCCCGACTAAGGGTTTCTGGCCGGGAGATCGAAGCCTTCTGGCTTTCAAGGTCTCCCTTTAAAAGGACCGGCCGATTCTCCTAATGCTTAAACGGCATATAGAAGCTTCGTCTTAGAACGTCTAAATTGCTCCCTTTCCTCTTGTTGATTAATATTCACGATTTAAGTCATCAACTACTCTCTTGGTATCCTTCAACAAACCAACATCCAATACAAGCTTACTCGAGTCAAGCCTCTTCGAGATATCACCATCAAACATTAGTTCATCCACATTGAAATTACATCACGACTCATTCTCGAAATAAGTTCTTGGGCCCGTTAACCTCTTGGTAATTTACGATTCAGTTCCCTTGAAGCTCACATACTTCAAGCCCATTGATGAACACATAAACACGACAATCTTCCCTTCTGAGACCAATCTTTCATAGCATTGATCTTCACTCCTCACATCTTCACCATGTTCGAGAATTTTACCTTCGGCGCGGCTCCGGTCAATTTTGATCAATGCGACGAGAATGTGCAACCATCGCCAAGGGACGACTCTTTTCCTGCATCATCATCACCTGCCACCAGCTCATACCCCTTCTTCGAGGATTATAACCCATCGTCGCCGCTTGATGATATCATCAATCAGTTTCGAAAACAATCTCTCTCCTACGAAGATGCAAGCGATATACATGCTCGGCAATGCGCATCCCCAACGCCTTCCTTATCAGCAGATTCGGAAATGTCTTCTCCATCCAACTCCACACGATCTGTACCAACTACGCCTACTTCCCCTTACCGGGCGGGGGTATTAGCCTGTCGGAGGCTACAACGTCAACTTAATGTGCAACTACAATGCTCCACCACTCACGTTCGCGATATCAGCACATTAGTCGAAGATATGCTTAGCAATAATTCTCAATGCAATTTGCGCAAGTCGCCATCCAAAACCAGCCTTGTGCCTTCACCCATTTCGGCTCTGGTAGTCGACCACAGTACACAAAATGATTGGAATGACATTGAGATTGAGAAGGCGAGGAGAAGATGGTTAAACACTGTCATTAATGACGTTGACGAGGCATGCATGGAAGAAGACAGCTGGGACAAGGAAGAATGTTCTTTGTCACTTAGAAGAGCAACTGCGCCTAGTGGAATTAGGAAGCAAGGCTTGAGGTGCAGGACGAGCATGGAAAGTGTAGGAGGGAATAGAATGAAGGTCGCTAAGGCATCAAGAATGAGGATAAGAAAGGGACAGACTGGGAGACTAGCTTAGTAGTGGCGTTTTATACCCTGGGATATTTTGGATTTGCTTGAGGGTTACTGTCAATTTCATTGAGGTTCAACTTCTAGGTTTTAGGATTGGCGTTTGAGGGATAGGGTAGGATGGGATGAATACATGGCTAAGCCACACGGCCACTTATTCTAAGGAAAGGATTGGAATTCGGATTGGGTCTAGGAATTAGGTGGATGGACCAGACATCTTTTCTTAATCACCTTGCTGGCCTGGGTTTGCTTAAACATATACCCCGGGATTTTGGAGACAGCGGGAACACTGTTTAAATGGTGTATATTGCGGAGTAGACTATGTATCTACCCGTACGAATAATTTCAGATTCTTACATTCGCACTTTGGTGCAATTAGCACAAGTCAATGAATGGAAAATCTTCATAAAACATATCTTACCCCATGCGCAACAAGTGAGAGACCCTTCCCCGCATTTCCTTGGGAATGATCATGTCGAGAGACAACTGCAAACATTGTGTCATACATACCATTATCACATTTTCATACGAACTTTCAAGATCATCATGTCTAATGTCTCCCTAAGTAATTATGGAAATTTCATTATCAGGTACTTTGTGTAGTAGATCGATTACATATTCAATCCACATCTTCTAGCTTGGCCAAGCTCCCAAGGTCATGTTGAACATTGCAAACACGCTCAATACGTCTCCATCTCATCTCGGTTACCGTAAAATTCCTCCAACCCAATCAATTCAGCCTTGCCAAAATTTCATGGCCTTGCACTTCATTTAGCATTCTCGTCCTCCGACTACTAGGAAATACAACACCAATGCGAATTCGACAATAAGAAGCTCAAGCGGAGCTCTCTACAATACTACATCTCTAAAAATGGCAGCGTCTTTACGCGCCGCAAGTTCTAATGTCTCCAACCGCACAGTTCATGTGAAAATATTCCCCTCTGCCAGAACATTTGCGGAGAGAAGAGAAGTGCTGAGGGTTTTGGAGAGGTTTGGGGAGGTTACTATGTTTAGGAGTTTGAAGGTTTGTATTTCCGTTTCCAATTCGTTTGTAGAGGGAATGTAACATATTCTGACCCGAATATAAAGCATCACCCAATATTTCCCGTCCAGAACGCATTCATATCCATCTTCAGCTCCGCGACAGCTGCACAGGAAGTTATCAATGCAAGCCCTGTGCGATATCGATTACTTGTCGAACCGGATTCGCAAGCCTCTCCCACGGTTCCTTCTGATGGAAGTACGTCTCCGCAAAAACCAAATGAAAAGGTCTTCTCTCTTTCTCTAAACATTACTCGCTACACCCACGACCAATATATTTCTCATCCACTCACCAACCCTCTCTATGGTCCATTCAAACCTATTGACCCGAAAAGATCTGGAATCACGGCGCATTTGAACAAAGGCGTAGAACCTAGTATGTGGAGTAAAGGTTTGGCGGATTGGGATAGTGATGCGGGGAAGAGGAGTGCATGGAATGACGAGGACAACGATGGAGGTGAAGAAGGAAACAGCTTAAGAAAGAGGAGGAACGATTCGTCAAGTTCGAGTGTGCCTTTGAGATTAGTTGAAAAAGATTTGGAGGCTCGGAGGGAAAGAAGGCCGAAGGTTATGGAGGGATTGGTGGGGTTAGTTGGAGAGGGAAATCGGTGAATGTCAATGAGAGAAATGGCGTTCTATTGAAGTATAAAATACAGGCTGCAGATACTAGCCACGGCCTTGTGCTAGAAAGGAAGTACTTCCTATTCAGGTTTTATGGTATGAGGATGAAGATAGTCGGGACAACAACTCAAGTGCTGAGGTTAGTCCAATTGGGGGAGTCGCCAACTGGCTGGCATTCAGAGGTTGACAGGGAAAAAGTACTTGCAAGAGAAGCAAGATGCTTCCTGTGGATAAGGACTTCCCGAGTTGTATCACGTATATATATGTATATTGCTAGTGTTCTTTGGGTCACGAAAGAAACATATATTTAGACTATACATGCCCATCGCGGTATATATACCGTTGCCAATTTGGGCGTTATGCGTCATGAATCTGGACGATAAGTAACCAACTGTTGCAATTAGTCTCTAGTCAATTGTTGGCCGAATTTTTGTAAGGTAAGTGGCATCAAAGATTTCTCAAGTTACTTTTCTCAAGAAAAAAAGAGAACCACAATTAGATCTCTAAATTTTTGTCTTCTCCAGCCAAGATTCTCTTACTCGCAGCGACTGTTACTGAATTTGCTATAATCCTCAACGCATACTTCACATCTCATAATCTTCCAACCCCATCTTTTGATATTTTAGGACCAACCAGAATTTTCATTTCCCGACAAGAAAACGATGTCTCAAAAGCATACTCAGACGTTCGTAATGCCACTATGGAATTACAAAAATTGATGCTGGGACCAATTGCTGCATTAATAGGAATTTCGGGTTGTGTATTTCCACTTGGCCTGTATCTTTGAAATCTAACAAGAGACTGATGACGGTTTGAGTTGGGGAATGTGGTGCAAGGGATTGTTCGATAGAAGTGCTTTGGAAGGAGAATAGCTGTCGTTGTATTGTATGGGTAGTATTCGCACAGAGCTTAGATAATTCGCTTCGACGTCTTTTTCAAGATGCGCATGATACCAAAGACAGAAGAACCGAATCTAGGGCCTACTCTTCTGATAATCTGGACCCAAAGTGTAGAGTGACTCTTATAAGAATATTGGAATCTCAATGTAGAAGTTCTACTTCCTATCGACCCTATGCTAAGCAGCTAAAATGGTCGCTGTTTTGAATAGAATTTAATGGCAAGATTATCAGAGATACTAGGTGCACATCTTTCAAAATTGCGATCCCAAGAGCCGAAGAAGAAAGATTCCATTCCATTGCCACCTATTGCTATCTATTATTCTATTTTTTATTCATAATGTTACAGACTCTCAATAAATTACAAAAAAAATGGTTTACAAGGCTTTATCGATCAGCTTTGGGATAGCCAAGCTGAAGACATCATTGGGATCGTACATCCACTTCAACTCAAGCAAATTCCCATAATTCGGACCATAAATTTTAGACAGATACAGCTCGCTTTTTCGAGTCAAAGAAATATATGTTCCCTCCAAAATGTTTTCGGGGATTGTTCTTTTAACTTCTCCTAGGAAGGTTTTTCCCCATCTGTTTGCATCTTCGAGATTCTTCATATCGGATACTATTGGCAATATCTCAAGCATGAAATGCGGCTCTCTTGCCCCAAAAACAGCTGTGAGATCTGTCTTTGTTGATATTCCACGGAGTTCCTGCATGGAAAAGCCCAAGCAGTCCCCTGGTATTCGTCTTGAATTCCTAGCCAAAACTGTCACAATCTCGGGTGTTATGCTCCGTACATTTATTGTAAGAGGCTTACCGTATCCACTAGTAGGAACTCCAGTATTGGAATCCATCCATTGAGAAATTGTAGTGTAAACGACTTCATTTTGACTGACAGGTGCAAGTGATTCGATACGAGCCAGCAATTGACGTCCAGTTTCAATGTCTTCAGAAGCCCACATGAATTGAACCACGAATACCTGTCCTTGGGAGCTTGGGAAGATTGTTTGTTGGACCGTCAGCTGTAGAGGTAGTCTTCGCGTGGATAGCTCTCTGAATCTGCTGTTAAAGATTTCTACCGTCTTTGATATGTCTTCTGATTCGAAGACGATCTTCCCAGCAAGGATCTATCAAACTGTCAGTTTTGTTTCTCTGTTTCAAACGAAAAGGATGACAAGACCTTTTGCAATGGGTAAACTTTGATTCTTAGCTCAACAACAATTCCTAATGCGCCACCCCCACCCCTAACAGCTCTCAATAACCCATCTTCCCCTTCAACATCAGAGTCTCTGATCTCTCCGTCAGAATCAACAACTTTCACACCAATAATCTGGTCTACACCTAATCCATAAGCAGCACTAAATGGACCATAACCACCATACATCGCCCACCCCGCGTAGCCCATGGATGGAATAGCTACTACCGGCGTCATCAAGCCTTCTCTGCTCAATTCACGAGCAAGATCTCCTTGAAGAACACCTCCTCCAATTACTGCCGAATGGCGGGTGGGCGAAACGCGAATCGATGCAAGACAGCGAACATCGATTGCTAAAGCGGAGGAAGAAAATTCGGAACCAAAATAAGAGTAGCCGCCACAACGTACTGTAATTGGGATTTGATGGTCTGTAGTGAAAGATATCAATGCGGATACGTCCTCGACCGTTGCCGGTTTCACGATTGCAAGTGGAATGGTAGCATTGGATAGACAGAATGTTGAGCGCGCAGCTGCATATTCTGGAGAAGTGGGAGTTACCAGCCGAACATATGGGAGACGAGTTTGAATGAAATATTTAAGGATAGAAAGATGGACTGACGATTGCGACATCGCGAAATTTGCTAACAGGAACGAGAATAGAAGAACCGGAAAATGTCACACTCGGAGAAGAGGTTGTCAAGCTCATCTTTCTACGAGACTGTAAGGGAACATATAGCTTCTTGCACCTAGGCTTGAAGACCTCATCAATACTACGCAGGAGGCTATGATGTACACTTTTGGGGGCTTCAAGAGCTTGCTTCAAGCTTCAGGTGCGCTCCTCGTATCCCACAACTAACCCAACAGAAAATTAGCCTACCACGTGGATGTATTCCTATCACATCAACTTCAAAATATAACAAGTCCCATTAGAAATAGGATGCAAGTAATCACCAACATTCCTCATTGTTGGAGTGTCACACAAGATGGTATTAATGATCGATGAAGAAAATTGTAGGAACGGAAATAACACGTGTCTTACATCAGGTAAGGCTCCATGCTTACTTTTTGGTTTCGAAGATGACGATATTCGCATGCGGCGCTTCTTCGCTTCTATTTTGGAAATTTATTAATAGCCTCTTTGCCGCGATGATGCAGAAAAGTTATGGTCCCATCTGATTGCTGCCCGCTGTCCGACACCAACTCCATCAGGCTTCAATCTTGATCGATCAAAACAATATGACTTCCGCGCAGAGGGATCACGTTGGAATAGCAAAGAATGTTTCATATCGTATCGGGTATATATTTAACATCCAGCCATGCTACTACTAACTATAGCATGTCCTGAAACCCATTTTTGAACCAACACATCCGTAATGTTAGCCATTTTTTATTAGGATAATGTATACGAGTATGAGGGATCATAGAGGAATAGATTGAAGTTGGAGATTGCTGGAAGATATCGGTATGAGCAGATTGTCTCTTCACTTAGACAAACAGACTGGATGCAGACTTTCAGTGCCGAAACTAACCAAACATTGGAGGACGCTCGTCACTTTGAGCGATCTGCTTGTTTCGATTAGACTCAGAAGAAGGACTTCTCGTTATCTGTCTACATCCCGGACTATTGATAATCTGGGGCTGAAAAGGTCATTGGTCTCCATTTAAATGTTTCGGTTTAGAACCCCAGTGGATAAAATCATTCAGTTGCCATGATCACACCGCCGTTGCGGATCAAATATCAGATATTGCGGCACAATAAGTGCGGGGTCTAAATCAATCTGATCTTCGATATTCTGCGAAATCTTTTCGTTGTCTCATTCGAGTCAAGATATTGACATGTGGAGGTCTTACTTTACCAACAGAAGGAAGCTTAGTAGCAGCTTCTGTTGAAAGTTTCGTGACAAAGTATATGGATTGGAGGAAGAAAACATCAGACAGGCATTCTAAATCACCAATCTGAGCATGCCTGGTGACGACAGAGTTTTTTTATAGATTAATCTTTCATTTCAATTTGTTTCCGCGACAACTTCAATCTCCACTTTTGCGTCTTCCTTCGCCAATCTCACAATCTGCACACAAGTGCTTACTGGAAATGGCTCTTTGACCCATTCGCCCCAGATTCTCTCTACTGTTCTAAATTATGCAAGTTAGCAGAAACTACTTGGCCATCCTCTTCAATTCTCCAATTGCTCCTCATACGACCATAATCATCAAGTCTTCATAACTGGAACTCACTTCGAATCTCCCATATCCACCAAAAATACACGTCTCTGTACCACCTTATCCAATCCGCTTCCGCTAGCTGCCAAAATAGCTTTCAGATTCCTCATAATCTGCGTAGTTTGCGCTGCTACTCCCCCAGAGATTATCCGTCCATCGCCAGGTAGCTCCCCCATCAAACCACAAAGATAGACTGTAGATCTGTTGGATGGAATTGTGTTGCTATGAGAATACTTTCCATTCGGAGGAGCGACAGTTGGGATTGTGAGAGCGGTACGAGAGGGTGCGCGCTCGTGGATTTTGCTGGAGCTGTAGGAGCCGGTTGTGGACGACATTGTTATTACGATGATAATAATTTGTTTCGTCTGAGTATGTTTGTTATATTTTCAGATGTTCAATTGAGATTGACTGGTGAGACCTTGCATGTTCTTGTATGTTCTAGACCCTTGAAATTGATATGACGTCACATTATAAATTGTGGTTATTGGCTTCTTCACACCATCCAATGCTGGCAGTTTCAGCCGCTGACACATGATTTCTCCTCGGGTACATGGGTATGCTATGTTCCAGTGATTGATATTCTTGATTTCTTTTCACGGGAGAGTTATTATCAACAACAACAACAAATGCCAACTATTGTAGGTATCAATCTATTGCTGTGCCATTCCACGTCTTTTTCGTGTTTTTCACAGTCATCATCCAAATTCATAGTTGGTCTTAGCAAGGCTGAGATTGCGCCTTCAATGCCTAGGGTTGCAATATCACAATAATACCTAGTCCATGTATCCAAGTTGTGATATGGATAGAAAATTATCTCGAGGAAGAAGAGGTCAAACACAACGGGCGCAGTATGACACCGTCATGAAATGAAGACCTATATTTCCCCGGACAATCCCGAAGTTTATCAATCATTCTTCAATCAATACCTAGGATAGGTACCTAGTACTTCCCGAATAATCACCACAAAATATAGCCGAAGAAGCCACTGTCGGTCCGGAATGGTCAGGAAACAGTACCGTTTTCATGTTGTGGGCGTCAGACTATTCAGAACCCTGCAGTATTGAAACTAGTTGCTTATTGATGCGATCATTCTTACCAGTATAGTTGAGCTATCAAGTACTTGTAGTATCACATATGTATTCATTGATTGAACAGGCTCGGAAGAGGGCCTTGAATCGAAGCCGTTGGATAAAAACCTCCTTTATTTGAGTTCTGAGTTGGAGGCATTCATGGAAGGCATCCTTGATCATCTGTGGACTCCCAGAACTCTAGTGTTGGGCCCTTTAATAGAAGAGCCCCTTGATCTTAGGAAGGACTGAGTATCCTTTCGGGGGGTTCACGATGGGCTTCAATGCTTGTTTTTGATCTCTTTTTCTCCTGGAATTAATTAATGTAATGTTTGTTTGTTGAGAATAGAATCAAAGTACTATCGGGTTGGAGGGATTAGTGTAATGTCTTATTCTCCGTGTCTATCTTAAGTAATTGGTCTAAGTTGGAAATCTGATCTCGAGAGGAGCGATCAAATATGCTGTGGGGGTATCAACAATTCCCGCAATTAGCTTGCCAGGAATTCAAATATTCATTGGTTTTCGGATTTTGGAATTGGAATCAAATTTTGTGGCAGCAAAATAGTTTATTAAGACGATAAAGGCCCCACGCTGTCCGCGTATAGATTAACCTCAGATGAAAATTGCTTTATGGAAATCTCTGCTAAAGGGCATTCATATCCTCTCGATCATGAACCCTGCCACGAAGAAAACTTGTGTTGATTTTGTTATCGGTATTGTTGGTATTCGATCACGTTCAACATTTTCGATTTGCCAGATTGCAGTCCGAGATTTTAGGATATTCCAGCTTGATTTCATCTGGAGCATTATCTCTGTTCAAGATTCCTGATTCTCTTGAAGAATTCAACTCGCGTAAAATATTGTATCCATTTCCTGTGTTGAATCGCTATCTAACTTGGGCAAGCTACATTTATTAGTCTACTAATCTGGACTATTGGATATTCCGTCTCTAATTACTGAAAGAGCAATGTGTAGTCCTATTATAGAGTCATCAATCATCCTCATCACATTATCGTCAGAATTTGCGACGATTTGTTCAATTTCTGTGTCTATGAGCCTGGTATAAGTCTGAACTCGGTCGTGGAACTCAAGTCGATGGTATTACACACGCCGAGCAAGAAGTGATTCATTAAAAACAAAGAAAGTTAGAATGCTGTCTCAAGAATCGTCAGATTTTCACAAGTGAATCTCTTTTCGCATAGTTTCTGTAGTTATAAGTTGATAGTATATAGGGTTATCGGGATGGACTTCTAATTCATGGGCAGTTATGCACCGAGAGATTCTAAGCAGCTATGTCTCTGTTCAAAGTATTATGTTGCTGCTCCCTGGTTCTGAGGTAAAATTAATATAGTTGGAAACGATTAACACAATTACATTGCGATAAATACGTTAGCTCAATTCCCCCGAGCCGGAGTCATTCAGTCATTCATCTGTCTGTCTCGTAGCGAGGAAGAAAATGTTAGGCCGGCCATTATAAAGTAATCTAGAAACACAATGAATCAAAAAATGCAAGGAAGTTTCTCATGATGCCGATATGAGTACTTTCAATATTTTCTACTTCCGTCGCACAAGTATGCATCGTCTCAATCAATTAGCCCTCGAACCTCGGCGTGTTGTGTAAGGTCTTGCATATTCTGACATGCCACTCGAAGTTCCCGAGTAGCTGCATATTCTCCCAGAGGATGCAGAAAGTGAAGGAAAGAGGTAATGTAAATTCTCTACACATCCTCTAGGCTCTGGAGTGACTCTTACAAGTATATGAGCTGCCAGCTCAGAAATCTCGAGCTCTTTGAGACTTTCATGTCCGCATTTCGAACTCTGGAGACTCCGCATCGCCTTTTTGTAACCTCATAATGGTTGAATCACCTTCAGATAGGCCTCCCTCCATTATCGTTCATTTGATACGCCATGCTGCGGTACTGTCTCTACATACTCTCCTGTCAAAAGTCTGATTGGCTAACTTTTAGTAGTCGAACCACTTGGAAGGTGGACTCGACTTTGGCTTATCTTCTAAAGGAGAACGCCAATGTGACGAGCTCTACGAAAGTATGCGAAAGCACGCAGGCTATATCACTCAGATTTTCTCTTCGCCTATGAAACGTTGCTTAGAAACTGCTCGGAAAGGTCTCCTTGAGGCGACAAACAGGGGCACCAGAATCCAAATCATGCCTGCTCTTGCCGGTCGGAATGGCCAAGCACCCTGGAATTTGCGAGAGGAAAACCAGGAAAATGATATCAGTGGTCCTTGGGTCAGTGAGGTAGCAGATCCTAGGTCAAAGTCCAAGGATGCTGATTTTGTTATGAAATGGTTGACAGGGAAAGATTTGTCGGTGCAGGCGGCTCAAAAAGTGTTGGAGGTTGTGGTTGTGAGTCAAGCTCAACTATTGAACGATTTATTATGGAAATTGAAAGGAGGTAGGTTATATAATATCACTCTCTGAGCTCGATCACTTGGGTTCATTCACTCACAGTCTGCAGGTGATCATGGCTGGCCCAATGCAACGATCGTCACCTATATTTTAGATCGTAACGGAAAGTGGACTCATTGTCGGCTCCAAAAGACTGTTGATAAACAGAGAAATTCTCAACAAGATTGGAAAAAGCAAATTGTAGAAGCAGCTAATGAAGAGCAAAGAAAACGAGAGGAAAAAACCAAGAAAGAGCAGGAAGAATCTATAGACGTCGAAAAAGCAGAGAAAGAGAAATTGGCCAAACAAAAGCGGGAGTTACTAAAGACACAGGTTCGTTTTTCCCGTTCCATTGAACCTCGGGCTTGCTCAAGCAAGTGGCTGATACTGATTTTTCAGGATTTCATGCTCGTGGTTGATCGCGAAACCGATGAAATCGTTACATTCGGGAGGTTCCAAGAACTACTTAAGGAGCGATATGCAAAAGAATTATCATCAAGAGCTCAGCCTGTCATAAAGAAATCGAAACCCGCTATAAGGAAAGGTAAAGGAAATCCTCCTGTGAAGAAAGCGAAGCCTGTTGCGAAGAAATCGAAGCCTGTTGAAGGGAAAGTAGAAGCGAAGACTGATTTAGAGAAATCCGAGCCTGCTACTAAGAAAAGAAAACGAGGATGATAGCAAAAAAGCATCTGTTGCTCATTTATCTTGATCGCCACTTAGCCAATGACTGACCAGAGAGATACCATTTCGTAGTGAGCTCGAGGTTGCTCGCGGTTGTCTCAAATTCCAGTGAGCTTGAGTTCTATTTATAACTTGGGCCGTTGGCTGAATTCGGGGTAGCTCTTGATCTTTTGCACTCCGGGGGTGGTTTTCAATTGAACTGCACACTGTTTAGATTTTCAGAATACCTTACCTTTTGTGTCTTTTGGATAAAGCACCAAAGAAATACTAAACACCTTCTTTTGCCCAACATGAGGATCATGAGATTTAGTGATAATTAACTATGATAGTGAACTGATTAGTTGTATAGTCCGTGGGGTAAGAGGAAGCAAAGGGTGTGTCGTTCAAATTCTTGTGAGTCGGTAACTTTTGCTAGCACCAAGCTTAATTTCTAGCCACCAAGCGCTAAAAAGCAAGCCCCGGAAGCACTAATTCAAACCTTAATATTGAACATTCACCCACAGGGGAAGAATTAATTGGAGATTCTACGACCATGGAGCGTGTTACAACCACCTCCAGCTACCTAGGTACCTACAGAAGTTTTAGTAGAATTATCTCATGGTCTTAAATTCACTATACACGCGTTGATACTCCAGTGTGAATCCTTTAAAAAAAGGGTCTCCAAGGATACATATACGGAGTTACATCGACAAGATGTGATGGAAGCAGACGGTATGCATTGGATAGTAGCGGACATCATTATTCGAAAGCTTAGAGTGGGATCCTGTGCCACGACAGTACCTTGGAGCTGAGTGCGAGGGTTTCCAAGGTTATATTCGTTGGAGGCTGATTCGAGCCTTCGCAATTTCCTAGTGAGTGAATGGTAAGCACTATGTTTCGTGGGAGCGGCTATGCGTAAAGTTTCGTATGCGCTGGATTTATTTTTGGGGGCGAAAACTGTTTCTCTTTTTCTTTGCCTTCTTACTATTATGTCTACAAACTCTCTTCTTTTCTTCCAAGTCTCTTGAACTTTCATACGTTTGTTTGAGCTTTCGAAAAAAAACCATCGTTCAGTATGAACACCAACGCTCGTCGAAGAGGTGCGAAAGTCGCACCATCTCACTATCCCCGCATCGCATTCCATGGATTACGTTTTGCACAATTGATTTCGGCGACGATTGTGGGAGGTATTATGGCATACTTCATGTATTATTTGCGTACGTACATACCTATGTATATATGCATCGCCTTGGGAATCGACGTGAGAGAAGAATGTGTGCTGACAAGCGTCTAGGAGCTGAGCGAATTCCAATTCCATGGACTTTTATTGTACTCTTCTCGATATCGCTTGCGACGGTCGCTGTCCTAATTCTTACGATCATCCTCTACAATTTTACATATTTGTCGCCAAAATTCAATTGTTTACTCAATGGTACGGCGTCAATCGTTTGGATGTTGGGCTTTGCACTGTTGAGTTGGAATCTCAGTAATACGTTGAAGAAGAGTTGTGATCTACAGACTTGGAGAAGTGGTGTAGCAATCAGCGTCTGTAGAGAATACAAGGCACTATGGACATTTACTTTGGTTGGAACCTTGTCCACGCTGGCGGCACTAGCCTTGGACATTTGGACACACAGGAAGACTACAGAGAGAGGTGTTTATGTTTTGCCTGAGGATGATAAGAATGCGGCCATGCTGAAAGATATGAATGGTAAAAACAGTAAGACCAAGGGGTATGAACCTAGTCGGGGAGGAGCTTTCGAAGAGGAAATCGATATCGCTTACCACAATCGATACGGCGATGACGCGTTGGAAAGTGTGGGATACCATGACAGAATGCTCCAAAAATAATTGAGGGGGGAATCCGGTGTAACGAAGATGATCAGATAGGAAAGAAGTTGTGTGACCACTGCGCAGCTTATCTCATGAATACTAAATTGCATAACTTCGGAATATACTTCATGTTGGTGAGACTGCGTAGCCTTCGACGTAGGATGAGTTCTTGCAAAATAAGACTGTGTAGGATGTTTTTGAGTAGTGCGGCCACGCAAAAGAACAAGAAAATAATATCTATTCACACGAAACGGAAGGCTAACCGGGTTCGCCGCTCGAGTTTCCCCAGTACTCGATCTCAGCATCTTCTAAGGCTCATCTAAGCGTGCCTCACATACATATTCTATTCATAAGGAGATAATAAAAGCAGCTTATGTTCCACCACATGTCTCAGAAAATGAACTTCTCCATGGGAATGCGGATGATTTCGACCTGTCGCTAGCCGCGGTATCGTAAACCTTCAACCAACAACCTCCATCACGGTGAAATTTAACCCGAGAGTGAAAATCGTCCCGAGAAGGCTTGTGTTGAGTAAAATTTTGTTGTCTTCCATAACCATACCTATGTACCTTGTCCTGACCCATTGGGCCAAGTTGAATACTCAAATACGAATTGCCAATTCCGGTATCTCACTGCAGGTGAAGGATGCGATTTCAATCGAGCATCAGTAACAAACTTCATCAATGTAAGATTTACCTCGCACTTAGAATCTTCGACCGGTGTCAAGGGCAGGAGCGGGGAGCGGCGTGCCGAGAGCGCTCCATTTTACTGTTCTAGGCCTACAATCATTTAGCATGAGATCAACAAGTGTCGGCACTTGATTGGAATGTGGAAATATGCAGATGAGATTGATATATTGGAAAGATAGAATAGTGAGATTGGCACCCGATTCACGTCGTAATATTATAGAGGCATCCATCGAATGTACCATGTTATCGGCCAAAGAGAGGCTCTAAATCACAGGGCAGGTCACATTGAAAGCGAAAATTAACTTGATTCGCTGGTGGAAATCTCACAGAGAAGGATAAGACTGCCGGCGGAGACCTTCCGCATTTCCTATAGGGCTGCGACGTAGCGACAGAACAGGATTGTTCTCGGTGGTTACTAGAATCGATTGCCCTTCTATGATTGGGCTGTTCGGGGTACGAAGGCAAAAGAGAAATTGGCATCATGACAGGATGCATGCGCCATATGAGATCCACCACTCATGAGTCTTCAAAAACGGGTGATGTTTGACAACAGGTTACCAAGATATCGGATCACGTTGAAGAATGAATAATTGAGCCGTCTTACATTAGTAAAAACGGTAAGCCATGGCCGCAATTAAGCTTTCCATCAGGTGAGTAGATGTGAAGCGTGGATACCAGGTATGTTGATCAGAGTAGCATTATATATGCTTAATTGCGCCTGTGTAGCTTTATTCTGACAACTTGATGGCAAGATTGACGATTTACTTTGACTACACATAGCATGGGGGGCGAAGAAGCCCTAGTATTATATGGTGGTCAGCATTACCTGCACAACCTTGGAAGCCTATCCAAGTATTCAAAGTGACGAATTTACACGAATGGCAATAGATATACGATAGTTTCAGGAGTCTGATTGCTGCACAATTGTTCATACCTACCACAGGTTATACTCGCTCATATCCTTGAGAATCATAAGGTTCTATACTGAAAACATCAGACCTTCACTCATAGATCCCCTCTTTTTGCCAAGCACAGATAAGCTCATCATCTATAACAATTCACCCCGATCAAGCATCTATGTCCGAATACTCCTCATCAACAGAGCCTGGAACGGCAAAGTCGTCGAAGAAGGCTAAAGCAAAATCACCACATCGATATAGAGTATGCGGAACACCTGTTCGAACCGGTTGCAGGACTTGCAAGTAGGTGAACTCATTATGGAACTTCCTTGACAATTTCACTCACATGCATAATAGAATTCGTCGAGTCAAATGTGGAGAGGAAAAGCCATTTTGTAAGAGGTGTACTTCCACTGGACGGCGGTGTGATGGATATGAAATTATCGCAGACTTAAAAAAAAGAAATACGGCAAAGAAGGAACCTTCTATACCTTCGGATGTGCAGTCTAATACATTCGAGGATCCTTTAGAGGCGAATATGCTGGATTTCTTTCGTACGTACACAGTAGCCGAGTTTGCTGGAGACTTCTCTACTGAGTTTTGGGAAAGGAGGATTTTTCAAGCTGCTACAATCGAGCCGTCAATCCGTCACGGCATTCTCGCACTGGGTGCCATCCACAGAAATTACACCGAAACCTACCAGCAACCTCCAACCATAGCAGAAAAGCCAACACCGGCACAGGCTTTTGCTTTTCGCCAGTACACAAAAGCCATTCAAATTTTGCGTCAATCAATAGTCCGCGAGCCCCACTCACTAGACATGACATTAATTTCGTGTATCCTGTTCATCTGTTTCGATTGTCTCGTTGGCGATCAAGCCGCAGCGCTGGTTCATCTCAAATCAGGACTTAAGATCCTCGACGATATACATGCCACAAATGCTCCCTCCTCAACTGCAGCACAATGCGCACGGGACTATTCCCCACTATTGCTAGTACTAGGAGGTCAAATCGCCGCATTCATCAATCCTAAAGCTGGAGTAGACAGAGGAGCATTCTGGGCAGCGATGAAACGAGCCGGTTGCTCAACTTCCCAATCCACCCCTTTCCAGTCATTGGAAGAGGCTCGCTATTCATTGCGGACGCTTGGTGCAGATATACTGCATGCGCGTCACACAAATTGGAACTACGTTACCGAAGAAATAGTCACGAGTGAATTTGGCCCCATGGTACGAAGCCATTACATGGCGCTAGAAAATTGGTCAAATCGTCTAAACGCATTCATCGAAAGAACTTCAAGCAATCAAGAAAACACAGCCGTTGGCTCGACAAGACCAATGCGGATTCGCGGTGTATCATTACTCAAAGCTCACCATCTCTTATTCTCCATGAACGCCGCAGAATCGCATACGCCCAGGTCCAAGTTCGAAGAAATGCTCGATTTATCCGAGGCGCTGGTTCTAGAAGATAAAGCTTATTGGAGATCGCAATCCATGCCAAGGTTCATGGTCGATACTGGATTAATTGTTCCACTGGTGTATACAGCGGTTCGCAGTGCTGATATTCAACACAAAAGAAGAGCAATCGAGATCTTGGCACAGGCGCCTGGAAGAGAGGGGTTATGGGATACACAGTGTGCGATTGATATTGTAGAGGGAGAGCTGGCTGCCGCAAGAGGCCAGAGTCCGAGATTGCAGATTCCGTATTTTCATGATTAAGAAGGGAAGAAATGCAATAGCGATAGGTCATGTTTTCTGTGTGGGTTACAGAGTAGGTCAATCTTGCATATCACATGGACGATTGGTCGATCGACCAGTAGGCCAATAGGCCGTAGATACTTTTTTCAGGTGCGTGATATCTGTCACTGAACATATTCATCTCAATTGAGATACATGTATTGATCTGAATATGGGCGGAAGGATTTCAGGGTGATTTCCGTAGCCCTCTGTATTTTTCTTTGTGTTTGTAAAATACCGGTGTTATATTATAAATTTCACTTGAAATGTAGATTTCAACAATCTTTCTTTCGTCATCTATCAAGGAAAACTTACAATTTAAGATAAATCTCTTTTTGAAGTATATACTCGTGGTAGGGTGTCTGAGGGTATATGAGTGAAATACAGGGCCCTCACGAAGTATAACCTCAAATTGAAGCCAAGCGATAAAGCCCCTAAGCCACCCCAACCACCAAGATTTCCACCGCATCTTGGCAGCGATACAGGCTCAAAATCTTGACAATCAACCGCACCAAAATAAGCGCAACACAAATTCCTATTTTCGAATCCTCTTAAACTCAAACCCCCATGACGACGACAGTACACTACTCTGTGGACTACCGGAAGGACCCTTGGACCTGTGTACTCGTCTGCCTACAATGATCTCCATTCAAACCGTAACTCATTAACTTACCAAGAATGATTTTACGTAGGGTTGCAGGGTTTTCAACAGGGGGATGGATGACAGAGGGGTGGGATTGGTAGATAAGCTTAAAGAATCTGCAAGGTGATATATACTCCGTAGGGGGTGTTCCTTGATATAGCCCGCAACTACAAGCTACCGGTCGTAGAAGGGGCAGCACACTTGAGCTTTGAAATCACCAGCTTATGGAATTTGTATCGAGCCGTCAGTTGAAGACTGCACACTGCACACTGCACTGTGGGTGATTTGTGTCCGACCTGCTTGGTGCCTTCAAGGAGAGAGTATCTCGAACATAACTATAGCTGGAGAGAAATAAAGAACGATAATACTATACCAATAAATAGTAATCGAGTGCGAATACTGTACTTTGCACCTCAAAAGAGAGTTATCATATTGTTTCTCTAAGATGCACAACTTACAGTTAGGGATGGGCGAATTGTATAATCTTAGGGATGATTATATAAATCTATATTTGTTGGTATCACCATGGGAATGGTAAAGACAATATAGTACTATAATTCATACTATTGTAATATTGCTTGAGGTTCTAAAAGCTAGGGCTATAATACATTTATATTATAATGCCGAAGCATTAGTACAAACGTTAGTGCGGTTATATAATTCCTATCCCAACACTAATAATTTTCTAAAATTATTATATTATATTCTTTTAGCTAATATCTCTTTTTCTATATAATCATTTATTCTTTTAATCTTTTTTAATTTATTTTATAATTTTAATTTTTATAATATTATTATTAATTAAATTCTTAAAAATTTGATATAATTTTGATTTAATTATTACATCAATTAAATTAGATTTTCTATTAATTTATTTAATCTTTATAATCTCTTGTTTTTTATATATCTTTTGAATTACTATTATATTAATTATTAATCTCTTTTTATTAATAATTTCGAGTTTTGTAAAATAGTTATAAAATAATTTAGAATTAATATATATAATTAATAAGATATTACAATTTGAGAAAATCTTATTAATTATATTTTTAATTATAATATTAATATCAAAGCCTAAAATTATACTATAGAATTTTAATATTAATATATTTCTAATAACTTTTTTATATTTAATAAATAACTAATAAATAATATTAGCTTTATTATATTTATTTATTAAAATAATAATATATTTAATTTAAAAAAACAAATCTTTATTATTAATAAAAAATATATTAATAAATACAATTAATTTAAGAGAATTTATATTAAGTGAAATAAATTATAATTTTCTTTTTGAATTATTGATTTATTATTAAATATATTTATTAAGAAAATTAATATTTTCTTCTTTCAAATTAATAGTTTGTATAATATAAGATAAATCAAAAACTATCTCTAATTAATATATAATTGTGATATATATTTTTTGAATATATTATACAATATATTAATCCTTTACTATTACTAATTTTTTTAATTTTTTATATATATTATATATATTAAATAACTTTGATTTAATTAAATATAGATTTTTATATTACTTTTATTAATTGAAGTAAATTATATTATTATTTTATTAAGTAATTAAACTACTATTGAATTTGAGTGATATATTTAGTATAAGTGTTTTATGGTCTTTTATTATGAGTTTAGTGTTGTGAAGTTTTTTTTGCTTATAATTTATAAATTTTTTATTAATAATAATAAATATATTATTTATTTATAATTCTATAATATCAAATATTATATTATTCTTAATTATATATAAAAAATATGGGTTATAAATTAATTATTCTATTTTGAGGGTATTAGTATAATATTTGTGGTAAATACTAAATTAGTAATTATCTGCTTTCAGGATGCTATATAATGATTATATTACTTATAGAATAAAACCCTTTGGGATATTTATTTCTGCTAGTGATTATATATAGAATTTTCGAATTAAATTTGATATTAATTATATATATATTTATATAATATTACAAATGTTTATAATTATTTTGTTCTTAGGGAATATAGCTATTACCAATAGTATAATATATTGATTAATATATTATATTATAGGTGATTATATTAATATAGCATTTTTTCCTTAATCCTTTTATACTTATATTATTAATTAAGATTTCGGGAATATTTTATTGATTTCTTTATTTTTAATTTTATTAATAAAATATAAATTGAATATTCTAATATTTGTGGGTATATTTTTGAGTTATATAAATTGAAAAACATTATTCTTTATAAATTCATTAATTTCTTTTTATTTTAATTTAATGAAAATTGTTGACTCCTATATATTAGCAGATACTATATAATATTTAATATATAAAATATTATTATATTTATTATTATCTAAAAGATATATTATTAAATTAAATAGTATATTTATTTCTTTATTCAAAAAATAGATTTTAGATATAGAAATTATAATATAAAGAAATAAATATTACTAATACTATAAATCCTTTAATATATCTATAAATATCTCTTCAGGATTCCTATTACAAATGATAATAGCAGAAAAGGAAAATCTAACTTTACCAGATTTTGATAAAGTTATTTTATTTATATTTCTTAGAATATTCTATATTATTTGATTTATTATTTATATAAATTATATAAATAATATTAATTATATTGATTTAATAGATTATTTGTTTTAAAGTTGATTTTAAAACTAATTTTAATTCTTTTTTATATACGGCTTAATTTGAATAATATAGAATTCCATTAGGCTATTTGTAAATTATATTATATAAATCTTATTTTTTATATCTAATAAATAATATAAATCTATTTAATCTTTATATTCTTTTTATATTCAAATCTTTAAATTAATAGATAGATTATATAAAGCTATTATGAATAGTCTATTATATTAATTTAATATATTTAAAATTTGTTTTATAGCTTGTAATTTATAGATTTTAATTATTACTTTTTTAATTACTACTTATTATTATAGAATTATAAGTATAAATAAGTTGGATTTGGTTATTTACAAATATACTCCAAAAACTAAGAGTATTAAAACTAATTCATTTGATTCTATAATATTGTTTATTGCCTTTATAATTATTTATAATATTATTTCCTTTATTATAAAGTTTTCTAGTTTATTTATAATAATAATATATACTCTCTTAATAACTATATAATATTATTCAACTATATTAATTAATTAATATACTTCAATTAAAATACTTTTTGTTTTTATTAATATAGTTATTATATATTATATAAATTCCTTATTAACAAAATTCTTTTTAATATTATATATAATATAATCTGGGGGGTTAATATAAATATTTATTTAATATTTATAAAGTATATTAAAAGTATATTTTATAATAATATTATCTAATTATTATATTATTTGAAATTGTATATTTTTATTAATAATATATAAAATAAGATTAGTATTAATATATATTATATTTATTATAATTGAGTAATTAAAATCAATATTATTTTATAAATTAAATTTAAATTATTTTAATAATTTGCTATACTTTTAGTAGTATTAATAGAATTTAATAAGTTTTTCAATTTCAGTTTACAAGATATTATTGTGGCTGGCTTGTTGTAGTACTTGTAAGAATCTATGGGCTGAGAGGTAATTGAAACGATAATATAGGTATTGTAATTCTATAATAATAAAATAGTATTTATTGTTATTAATAATTTATTATATAAACTATTATATATTTATATATCAAAAAAGTATTGTATACTTATTGCAATAAATGTATAAGTAGTTTGCTTTTATGTATTATATAATAACTATATTGATAATATTGTTATAATATATGCCAAGTTTATTTATATTATCTAATAATAATAAAAATAGTGTTTTGATATTTATAATATAAAATTCAATAATCTTTAGTAGTAATTTAATTTTAATTGATTTAATTGATTTGGCTTTTTCAATTCCGAATATTATATTTGTAATTCCCATTTAACTTATATTTAATAGAATATCTTTAATAATTGTCTTATATATTATATATTATTTATAATCTATTATTAACTATTATACTATAGCTATATCAATAATAATTCTTTGAAATTCTTTTATATTGTATTTACTAATATATATTATATTATAGCCTTAATATATTAAAGTATATCTAAAAGACTTATTAATTAAATAGAATATAATCTCTTTGTTATTAATAGAATCACTTTAAATAAGGAAATTTAAATATAATTCTTATATAAATAAATCTTGAAATTCGAATTATACAAAATAAGCTGTAACTTCACTATTTATATTAAAATTAGAGTTTTTAGTAAAACCTTTGTATTTAATAAGAAATTACTCAAATCCTTTATCAAAATTATTAATAATATTTTGAAACTATTTTTTATATTTGTATTACAATTTGTTTTATTCTTCCTTATTATATTGAATTAATTAGTAATTTTCTTTTTTATAAATAAAATACTTTTTTTTAATTTATAATTTGAATAAGTATTAATTACTATATCCAGAACTTTTATTGTATTTACTTTTATTATATCTATTTCGACTATGTTAATATTTGTGGTTAATATAGAATATTATTGATTTATTGGGATAAGATTGTTCTTATATTATTATAACTAATTAAAGCTTTTTAAGAAGATTAGGGATATTTTTAATTAAATGAAAATAGGCTAAAGAGTATACTTATATTAATATATATATATTAATAATCTTTTAATAAAATAACTTATTTATTCTCAATATAATATTTAAGCTTTTATATAAATAATATAGCTTTATTATTATTTATTATAAACAATAGATAATTGATTTCCCTTTATTCTTTAGTTCCATTATTATACTTTTGAATATAATAGTTTTCTATTATTATATAATATTCTATTTATATTCAGAGTCTTCGAATATAGCCTTAAACAAATCGCAAATGTCTTATATCATTTTTAATATAATATCTAAATTTATATAATAGAAGTTGAGTACTATATTTATAAGTATAGTTAAGAATACTTTTAATAATAGATTTTCAAATATATTAATATATTAATAGTTATTAAGAAATATATTATATTTATAAATAAAATTGTTATTTTGTTTATTATATTTATTAGTTTTATTATAAAATTTAGTAAGATTTTCTAAAAGTTGATTAATATTTATTGTTTTTAGTAATAAATTAAAAAAGCTTTTTAGAATATTTTAATTATATCCTGAGTTATCTCTGCCTTTTTCTTTTATCCCTTTTTTATTATTACTATTACCATTCCTACTATAACCTCCTTATAGAAAGCCATTTCTTCTCTATAGAAAGCCATTTTCTTTTTTTCTTATATTATTATTGTTATTTCCTTTATTTAAATCATTATTATCTAATGATCCTTTATTTGATTAATTAGTTCTCTTTAATAATTGTGGTATTTGCAATAATAAAAAAGATAATATAAGTAAATAGTAATATTCTTATTTAAAGTAAACTTTTTGAATAAATTAAGTAAATAATAGTTTTTCGGAATTATAGAATTTATTTGCAATTAATCTGTTTTGATAAATAGTACTAGAATATATATATTACAAAAATACATTTAATAATATTACTTTTTCGATATTAATATTTTTATTCTTTTCGCGAAATTAAAGTGTTTCATTTAGAGATATTGTATATAGTGTTTATAATAACTTATATAAATTAAAATCTGAATATCCAGCTACTACAATATTCATTATTAGTTATATTTAGTACAAAATAAAATTTAAGATTTCAAATAGGTTTTAAGATATCTTAGAGTTTCTTTTCAATATATTTAATCTCTTTGTAATTTTGTTTTATATATTTTTTAATTAAAATATAAAGTCTTTTTCTCTAAAGGTATTTGTAATTTTTATATCTAATTATATTCTATATTTTAAATGAATTATATTAACTAATATATTATAAATTAATTATATTATATAGTTATTATATTTTATTATAAATAGTTTATATATATAGAGTTTATATTTTAGTTTATATAGTAAATATATATTTATAATTTAGAAGTATTCTAATATAAATCCTTGAAAAGCTTGAAAATAGTTTATTTATAATTCTGTATTATAAAAAATGCTATATTAATATTTATATAATTTGAATTTACAGAATTCTTTTATATCTTTTACTATTGCTTTTTAAATATTAAAAGAACTATTTTCTTATCTTTTAGTTATTTTATTGAAATCTTTGGTTTTAACTTTTAATAAAACTTTTGATTTAGCAATAGATTTATTTTCGTTATATTCTTTTTATAATTTCTTCTGGAATAATGAAGAGTCCACAAAGGATTCTATTATATTAACGAATAATAAATAAATAATAAAATGAAATATTTAAATATAATTTTGCTAAAATCTAATAAAATTGTATTTAATCAAAGAAAGTAATGCTAAGCTTAAACTGATAACTATTAATTTATACTTCTTAAATTATATTGTTTTAAAGAATAAAATGTAAATTAAGGTTTAATATAAATATTATTACTATATTACTAATTAAATTCGATTTTATAAGTATTAAATCATATTGTTTTAATATTTAATATAAGAATTACTATTATATTATTAATAGTTCTTATTTATATAAAGGCTAATATTAATTCATATTGAATTAATATAAGAATTTGTATCTCTTTAAAGAAATACTAACCTTAATCCAAAACCACATTATTTTTGAAATAAAATGCTAGACTCCTAATCTATAATATCACTAATTAGTATTAGTATTATTATAGGGATGGTGAAGACAATATAATACTATGATTTACACTATTATAATATTACTTAAGGTTCTAAAAGCTAGGGCTATGGTACGTCTATACTATAGTGCCGAGGCACTAGCGCAAGCGCTAGTGCGGTCACATGATCCCTGTCCCGACAATATTATTATACTTTTTGAGGTATATAAAATATTATGTTAAGTTTATACACGTGTTTTTTGGACCAATAAAACTATTAGAATGAATGAGAGTGGGTTGTTTTTGGGAAAAGTTTTTGGTGGGTTTTAATTTTCAATTTAGTATATAATTAGATCTAAAAGTCAGGTGATAATTATGTCATTTTTATATCAATTTTTTTATAATTCAAAATCAATAAAATTTGTATTAAAAGCAGTAGCTATTAGCTTATTAAAGCTAAAAAAAATCTTCAAAATTCTTACTTTCTATACTAAAAATAATGCGATTTGACTAATATTATATATTATATTTGGCTAACGAATATACGATATTATATATTATCAAATCGCCCAACTCTACCTACAGCTGCAATATGCCTGACTGTTAATCAATTTCCCAATTGAACCGATTGAAAGAACATGACGATCCAATCATCGGGAATTTCTTACGGGGATCCTAGTTTCAGTGTGGAGCTACGCCGCACAGCACCCTCGCTATAACGTGTTTTGGCCCTTGGCGTGGTATCTGCAGATGCAAATTTCCAACAATAGCTCAGAAAAGGTCGCTGGCCCTCGATTTGTTACCAGCAAGAGTGGAATTTCGTGTGGACAAAATTGAGAGAGAAAGAGAGAGAGAGAGAGAGAGAGAGAGAGAGAGAGAGAGAAGGAAAGATGGAAGGATTCGATTGTTTTCTTGTTCAGCTACCATGTACTTTCTTTTCGACCAGGAAGCTTTTTTTAGCCTGCGAAATTAAGAAGCATGTTTCATCATGGAGTATACCTCTCTCAGCCTTCAGCCTTATCGCAATCGTAGAGTTACGTTGCGATTCTGATATTGCTGATAAAGATCTAGAACTGTGATTGATGTTTGAACGCGAATTGGCAGCTCTAGAACCACGCATCTCTCGAAATGGCGGCGAGGTTTTCGAGATTGTTTGATGATTGGGATCAGGATCATAGGGATATAACTATGCTAGAGTATGGGTAAGAGAAGCTTAAATTTTTCTTTAGTTTTAGCTTTCTGCGCATTGACTGAGGAGAACAAACTGTGATCGGATGAACATTATATTGGAGATTTGTTTGCTAACAGTTGGATTGGTGGTTTAACAGCCCTGATGTTAATGATTCACCACCCAGATATCATTCTTCGCAAAACAGTACAGAATACATATCCCCATCCGCAGATCTATCCGAGAGACCAGACCTACCAGAACCAGTCCTCGAACCTACAACTCCTTTCTCACCCTTCGACGATGGAATCTCAACTCGACGTTTACTGGATGGTGGAGGGAGTTATGCCTCTAGTTACAACTCATCTTTTCCCTCCGCACACGACTACCAAGCTCTGAAAGATGTAGGTCGAGATAGTCTTATAGATGATCCATCTCCAAGTGAAGCACGTCTACGAAATGGTTCTGGCGTGACTTCAAATATGAAGAGAATATGGAGCAAATCGACCGCTTTTACAAAACCACGTCCTCAATCTTCATTTGATGGACATTTTGCGCAGGGGAAAGATGGGTGGTGGAAAAAACAAATGTTAGTCGATCGAAGTCTAAGATCAATGGCAGGGTTTACGTTTCTTTGCGCTATTATCATGTTCGTCATAATGGTTGCGTACTTACCTGCATTTAATTCTCGGTTGAATAAACAGAGTACGAGTGTGGGTGGAAAAGATGGGGAAAGCTGTGAGAGTATGGAGAGTAGGAATATTGTGAGTAGGATTGTTATATACAATGGCTTGGGAAGCTTGCTAATGGGATATTTATGTAGGCTGTTCATCTTTTTGTTAACATTGCAGCGACGATGATTCTGGGTTGTTCGAATACCTATCAGCAGTTAGTAACTGCGCCGCTAGTTGAGGAGATTCCATTCATTCTCTCGAAAAAGGGTGATGCAAAATGCGGTACAAACTCACCCTGGAATATCAATGTTAAAAAATCGGGAAAGTTAAAGGCTTGGGGATCATGGTTATTACTTATTTGCACTTCAATTGTATGTTTCAAGCGAGCCTTTGATAAAGGGGTACTTTTATTGATTGTTCTACAGCCAGTTCATTTTCTCGCAAATTCGGTCATTGGGCCTTCGTTTTATGTTGAGATGCCAACGAATGTTACGTATTCATACAATCAAACTTTCTCCCTGACTCCCTATCAATCGCACTATTACGGCCCGGCTTACAATTCAGACTCGTATGATTCTGCATGCGTAAGTCAAATTTCTTTTTGGACCTTTTTTAGCATTACAAAATAGAAACCTAGGGTTTCAACAGACTGGACTGTGATCCTACAAGAAAGAAGTCTTTTATTATGAAAGCCAAATGAAATGTTCAAATCAGGCATGATCGACTTGGTCTCAAGATTCGTTTCGTATATTGAGTGTCCATATCCAGTTGATTGATTTAAGTATTGCACATCCAGAACTAGATCTACAACTAAGCTTCCCCGGATTTACCATTTTCCAGACTAACAAAGCTTGTAAATAGTGGACTGCTTTTCGATCCGGGTTATACGTATTGCCGAATAACATGTCTCAATTAAGTGGCCAATACAATACTGACGTTCTAGGAAATTCGAGTAAGTACTCTCAATTCTGCTTGTAGACTCACGCACAACGCTCACAAGTGACTTGTAGCTTCTTTCAAATCCGTTTCTGTCACCTACAATCAGAATTGTACAGAATATAAAGGAACAGCTACTGTCGATGAAGCTTTAACAGAGGTCAATTACACCGGCTCGTATGCTTATGTGGGCCAGTATAAAAAAGGGGATTGTGCCTTGCGATCAAGTGTTTATTGCGTATTGGAAGATGAACAGCCAAAGAAATGTCGGTTGAATGTTCGAATGCAAGCTTGTTTCAGTACGTACTCACTTTTGTCCTAAATTTATGGTCTCCATGTTCTGACAGATATCAGCACTCTTTGGCTGTCTTCTAATCAAAGCCATATATATGATCGGTTTGAATTATCGAGCAAGACATAGGGTTAAGAATCATTGTTTAACATATGGAGATGTGATAGTCGCATCTGTCATAAATCCGGATCTAAAAATTCATAATGAATGTTTACTCAACTCTGGAGATGGTTACCGACATAAGGTGTCACATCAATGTCATAAACATTGCAAAGACCCAGTTCCTTCGGCCACTGGTGATGATATAGGTCACTGTCAGGTAATATGATCTTACCGTTACCTTTTACATTCTACTAAACTCGTCTTTCTACAGAAATGTAAGAAGTTTAATGAGACTGATAAAGCTGCTGGTGAGCTCTAATAATCTAGTCTCCGTGATTTTGTGTCTAATACTAGATATCTAGATTTACCACATCCAACCATAGCAATCAAATACAAACGCTCACTTCTCTCCAATCTTGGCTCTACCGCCATAACTCAGATGATAATTTTAATGTTTTGTTCCTTTGCCATGGTTGGCGTCTCCATCATGCTCATTACTCTCATGGTCAGTACGACATCCGACTACAACCACTACTGTCGCAATCCCGCTTACGACCGGGAATCCTACAGCGAGTGCCAAATCTCACTCTCCCAAACCCTCAAACAAAACTTCGGTACCTGGGGAGGTTTCTCATCCAGCGCCACATTAGCATCCCTCCCATCCGACAAAATCAGCAGCGAGCTAATCGCCTTTGCCATCTCCAACGGCGCCCAATTTCTTTTCAGTCTCCTCTATCTCCTCCTCATCTACAACATCACGCTCATATCCATGGAACACGAATGGGGCACCTTTGAAACCGAGCGCAAAAAGCCCCGGGCAACCATCGTCTCCGGAACCCCCTTCTCCCAATCCTACTTCCTGCAACTCCCCTCCAAAATCCTCATGCCGCTCATGATCTTCGCATCCGCCATGCACTGGCTCCTCGGCGAATCTATCTCCACCGTCGAATCCATCTACACGGATCCGGCATACGGCGTCGAACACTCCGTCTATTTCGTCACGTATGCGGCATATCCCATCTTTCTGAGCACGGTGCTGATGATTGGCCAGACGGTCATCTGTTGGTGGGCTTTTACGTATAGGAGAGAAGGATTCATTCCGCAGATGTATGGCAGTATTAGGGCTTGTTGCGCTAGTACGAGTGAACTTGAAGATTTTGGGAGGGGTGGGATTCAATGGGGGGACTGTGAGTTTTTTTTTTCCCTTCTGCTTTTTTCCCGGTCGTAGTTTCGCGATGGTGCGGGATTTTTAACTAATTCGTTTGCGTGTGCTAGTGGGAATGGGTGAAAGATTTAGACATGCTGGTTTTTCGGCGGATGGTTAGTCTCTTTCTCCTTTTTCCCTCTCCAATATTTCGATCCCTATTCCCGCTCATTTACCTACCCCCTCATATTTACCTACCCACCCATTCATCCACCCATCCATCCATCCATCCATACATACTAACTCTCCCCCCAGAACCGGGTAAAATCATCCCCGCAGAACTCTACTGCGGTCGTAGTTAACATCCAATACTCAATACCCAAATCCCATGTATAAATATAAATATAAATATAAACAAACCCACGGGTTAATGTACGATATGAATTACGAATTGGAAATCATAGATGGGCGTTTCGTTTTTGTTTTCGTTTTTGTTTTTGTGAGGGGGGTCATTTGTTGATTTGTGAAGTGGATGAATTGAGGTGACTTGAATGACTTGAATGAGATGAGTTGAATTGTATACCTACCTACCCTTGGCAGGGACCGTGTAATTACATCCCATACGCATTTGAACCAGATAATCGCATCAGGACAAGATATCGAGAGGAGAGCATACAAGAATATCAAAATACGATGCAGATTTGAGTTTTCAAATAACGAGGGTGAAGGAGATGCAGAGAACTCTTCCCGTTCTATATATTTATTGACTCAGTATCGGTGATGAATAATTGATGTTGATGTTGAGATGAGAGTTTTGGTTTATTCTAAATTCTAGTCATTACTTGGTGATTATCTGGGTATTGATTGAGATGAGATGAGATGAGGGAATATTCTAGTCTAGTTAAATTGGTTTATTGTGTTTTTAAGAGTTGAGGAGATGTCTGTCGCGGGATGTAATATTACTTTTTGATTTTGATTTTGATAGGAGTGATCGATCTCGTTCCATGAGATGTGAGAGCAATCAGTATAAAATGTGAGGTATTAGTTGGATAGACAACGGAGAATAGAACTTGGATTTATGAGTGTGAATTATTCGCTGAAGAGGAAAGTCGAGTTACAATGTGAATTCAAATTCAGTTTAAATTCATAGAAAATATTCATCATTATGCGATCTATATCGCTGCTATGAAAAGTGCGCAAGTAAATTAGAGTACACCAAAGCGCCAATATGTAGTATGGTATCTCTCGCGTGAAAAGTACAGATGGTATAAAGGAAATGGAATGTCGTAGCGGTCGTGTCATTATGTAAGTCCTCCTCTCCTCCCGTTCCATTACTGGATTCGGTTTCATCTAGTCCATCGATTCGCTTCCCAACCGTTCACTTCTTCATCTTCCTCTTATTTCATCAAACCTCACTCCCATCAATATCAGAACCAGGATATCCACCTAGTATCTGCTACGTCTCTGCCAAAAGTGTCTCTTAGCAGGTCTCACACCGCCAACATACCCCTTCTCTCCAATCGCACTCCTCGTCTTCTTCTTATGCATCCTCTTACTCAAACACGTAACGAAGACCACGACGGCGCCCAAAAATCCCGCAATCATAGCCGCCAATATACACCAGATACCCACGCTGAAGTACGCGTGACTTCCGCTTCCATCTCCATTAACATGGTTTTTGAGAATTCCAAAGAGTGCAAAATCGCACGCCATGGCGACCAATGCAATGATGAATGCGATGCTAGAGACGAGAGCCGCGAGGAAAGAACCAATGAGACCGGCGCCGAGTGCGAGGAGAAATGCAATAAACATGACTCCGCATGCGACGGGGTGGAGAATCATCACGCGGGTGAGGGCTTTGGTGGTGTCTTCGCTGGCGGTGCTGAAATCGGTGGATTCGATTTGGGACATGATGGAGGCGGGGTTGTAGCCGATGTGTTTTTTGGTGCAGTAGTCGTTTCCATTTCTATTTTGGGGTAGAGGTTAGTATGATGTTTTTTGTTGGGTCGAGATCTTCTCGTGTTCTCGATGAGATGAGATGAGATGGGATGAGGGAAGATGAAGAAAAGAGAAACTTACGAATCAACATCCAAAACACAATATCCAAAAGTACCAAATGAAACCACGGAATGGTGGGAATCGGTTCCGTTTGTCAATTTAACCTTCATGATGCCGATATCATTAATGACGGGAGCGGAAATGGTGGTTATGAGGAGGAGGATGGAAGATGCGAAGAGGAGGAATGTACCGATGTGGTGGAGGAACCCCGTCGCCATTTTGAAGGTTGGGTATTGAGTTGATGTTTGAGTGTTTTGTGGAAGATGTGGAAAGTACAGAGAGAGAAAGGAAGATGAAGTCCAAAGTCAACTAACTTTGACTCTTCTTCAAGTCTTGATAGATGGATGAATGGATGGAAAATTACTTTGTGTGTAGATACTCTATCTTAGAAATAAGAAAAAGAAGGGGTCTCTTACGCTTTTAATATACTACACTACCTGTTATGTTCTTGTAACCAACCCAAGCTACTCAAGAGAAAGTGACATATGAAAGTGGTGCGTTGGTCGCATATCTTGATTCTTGATTTGAGATCTATTGGAAAGGAAAGAGAGAAAAAGGTTCACAAACAAGGAAATAAAATATTTACATGGGTTGGTGAGCAGGGTTAGTGGTGATGTTGATTGAATGAATGATTGATTGATTGATTGGGAGTCTTTTTCTTGGGTGGTCCATCGTCATAGCTTTTGGCCTTGGTGTGGATGGGATGGGATTGAATTTGCATGTACCGAGATGCATGTTGGGAAAATACTACGTAGGTACCGAGAATGTGAATTATGGGAGCGAAGCGTGATGTGAGTGAATGGAAGGTGTAATAGGGATTAAAAAATAGAGAAGTGTGATATTGAGTTATTATTCTTGAGTTGCCTAGGTAGCTTGTTTTGAGTGAAATAAAGTGAAGTGAAGTGAAGTTTCATATCATCCGAACCTTTTTGACAACACCAGCAAGTGCGCACCAGTTTATGTCATCATCCATTGTCACTGTCATACCTACTAAGGCCTTAGAATGTCAACTATTTTAGCCGATGCTGGGGAAAAGTAAACAACGGACGCACTACCGTAGAAGGTAAAGGCTTGGTAGTGGTAGCGTGAGTGTCAGATAATTAATTGAACTTCATATTTACACTGTTAACATCAGTTATCCAGTGAGTACATATATAAAGGATCTACTCAAAATACAACTTCTATTTATATATTTATTCTATGAATCAAAATCATATCTTCATATTCCCATCAATATACTAACTAGTATAACTCATTCATTTCATCATTCATTCATTCATCCACTCACTCATTACCAGGTACTTGCCCGTCCGTCCTACCAAGTGTCACCTAATTAAAAAAAACTTGCCGGCCCCCCTGTAAGGCTGTACGACCCTTTATCAATAGAGGATAAGATGATGATAAATGATAGATGACGTAGTAAATTCAGGGGTTCATTTGGTGGCGTGGTCCCTACAGAATACCTAGAACCTAGTAGTTACTCTTGTCTATTTACCATTCGGGAAAGTCGAACAGTTTAGGGGGTTATAACTTTAAGAGTTCAGAAAAGAAGAATGTAGAATAGATGAAACTATCTTTCAATACCTACTGATGATGGGCACTGGAAATTATCATTGGCTTGAGATAACTCAGAGGTACCCCAGAATGTTTGTTCTTGGTTGGAATTGGGAAATTGGTGAATTGGTGAATTCTCTTTCGTCAATATTGAATACCTACCTAGGTATGGAAAGTTCATGCTATGGCCAACATCATTGGATTCTCTACCCACAACCTATTTGGCAGCCAGGTGCCATATTAATAAGTTCCATCTGCCGTGTGTCTAGTAATAATATGTATTTGAGGCAAAAACGCTGGCTGGGTCACGTGATATCAATCAAAGCATCTCAAGCCACACCTCAGCCATGGATCGCCAAGATCAATTTGCAATTAACTTTCGTCATGGATTCGATGAATATTATGTGGAACCACGTCAGCCTAATATTATACTCGAATCTCATTCCTAATGTTGCGACTCAAATCCGAAGGAAGCAAGGGGAGTTAGTGGAGCTTTTAATGTTTGGTCCATAAGAAAGACGGTACCATTTCTACTGTTCACGCTACTAAAAGTATTGCTGTGCCGAGTGTGCGTACTCGAGGGAACAATGAAAGCTTTTCAAACAAGTGGAACAACAGGCAGTTTACTCGCTCCACATGATTCCAAAGAATACCATCCCCATACGACCAGACCCTCAAACCATAATAAATCATCATGACCCGCAAGGCTTAGATCAATCTATGAATGAAAGCTTAAATCCAAAGCCAAGACTGAGGACCCATCAAAATGAGAAGTTTGATAGTATCAACCTCAGTGGGAGTTTTCAGCAATATCATTCCATTCCATAGTGTTTGTGGGAGACCAGTGGATGAGGATTCGTGTGCAGGGCAGGTGAGTATGTTGATTACTTCTATATGCTGCTCGCTGAAAGTGTTGTTGTCGTTTGTCATACAACACCTGGCACCCATTCGATAATAAGTCTCTTTTGAACAATTACATACTTTTCTATTCCATCAAGGCTCAAATATTATCATCAACAGTGTCGGGTATTATTAAATCTCGCTTCAAATTCTTATGTACAGAAGGAAAACTCCTCATTGGAATCAGTCGATGCACATCACAGCTTTCCGCTCAACAAATATCCAACCACACGCCAACCTCCACCAAATTCACTCAACTCAAAATATACAACATGAACATCAATCTATGTACAAGAAAGCCCCGAGTCTCAATCCCTAAGTCAACTTAAGAAGCGCTTTCGCATTCTCGTATGCCAACTTTGTCTTGGTAAGTGTGTTCATCTCCAAACGGTCAAACCATCCCGCAATCTCCACCGTATCCTCAAATGGATAATCCACACTAAACATTACTCTATCCTCTCCCGTTCTCTTGATCGTATCCACCACTGTTCCTGCATCTTGTACACCTGCAGTTGTGACCCAGAAATTGCGGACCCAGTACTCTTCCATCGTAAGCGTGCTGTTGAACAAATCTTTGTTGAAATGTCTCAATCGCTGATCAATACGTGGAAGGAAAAATGGAAGTCCCTCTCCACAATGGCCGAGCACAATTTTAAGAGTAGGGTACTTATCCAGAGTTCCTGAGACCATAAGACGGAGAGCATGAGCACCTGTCTCGGAGGAAAATCCCCAAGGAGATGAACCCAAGAATTCATAGCCTTTGACGCTGAGAAGTTGGCTAGGGGCTGGCATACGGGGATGCAAGTAGATAGGGACGTCTAGCTCGACTACTTTTTCGAGGAAAGGCTCCATGCTTGGGTCGTCGAGATAGACGATATCATTTGCGGTACCGTTGATACCTCCATTGTTAGTGTAGCCTCCGACAAAGGATCCAACACCTCCGAGTTCTTTGACACAGCGTTCAAGTTCGGTGGCGGCCTTGGAGGGTTCTTGAAGTGCGTTGCTACCTATTGGTTTTGTTAGTCTCGTTGCAAATTTACGAAAGGTAGATGTAGGCTACTCACACCAAAACTCAAATCTCCCAGTGTAATTCGCATTATTCTTATAATTCTTATACAAATAATCATTCACATATCCGGCGGCATAAGTCGCATAGGTAGCATTGAATACTCCCTGGATACCCGGGCCTCCAAATGTCAAAACGGAAATGCTAATGTTTGCAGCATCCATATTCGCAATGCGCGAAGGAATATCGAGCATTTTCTTACCTACATCGGCGATGTAGACGGAATCAGAGTATTGAGGTTCGTTGGTGTTGGGATAGTAAGGGACGGTATAGAGACCGTTCAGGAGATCATTGCCAACGTGTTCTTCGAGGGCAATTTTACCCGGAATGGATGTTGAAGCATCGTAGAAAGTTGGACGACCAGAATTCAAAACGGTTTCTTGGGGCGTGTAGTCCATTGCTGATATGGGAGAAGGAGTGAGGAGAAGAGTTGCCAAAGCAGCTTTTCCAAAAGTACGAACGAACGACATGATAGTAAAGGTATTGAACAAAAAACACACTTAAACTCAAACCCAAACACTATTCACAAACACACAATCTCTCAAACCCAAGACTTCTAGAAAATCCTCATCTATTTATCTCTCTCCCTCTCTCACCATCGATCTCTCGCCCCCCAAACCCTCAAATTACAACCCGGAACCACATTACTCCATCCGGACGCGTCCACCCCTCATCCCTACTCCCACCACGCCCCGCACTTCCCCATACGTATATTCTGCACCGTCCTTCCCGCACCTATTTCTACAAATGCTTCATTCCCCGACTATCCCCCCGATACCCGAACTAGCATCTTCATCCTTCCCCCTCTCTGATTTGAGGAACTGTAAATTATTCAATCTTATTGATTTCGTGCTTGCCACACGTTTGATGCAGATGTAGATCGCAAATCAATATTTGTAATATCATATATAGTATCTGGTCCTCATACCTTGATAGGAGTGCATGTTCTTGATACTAGGCCGCGGAAACAAACATAACCTGATCCACAGTTCAGAAAAGAAGCTTTGGTCCGAGTGGACACATTCGTTATTTACGGTGTAGTTCGATTCATTGGGTCGGTGTTGCATTGATCGAGAACAGGCCGGTTCTGGTTCGTTTTTGCGGATCGCATCTGCGCCTCTCTCTCTCTCGCAGTAATTGTATTTGTATCTGTGTTTGTGTTGATAGAGAAAGTGTCGATATCTCGAAATGCATGGTTGAAATTTTCTGGTATGGTATTGTATTGCATATCCGAATTTCCCGAAAAGTGGACGGCGCTTATTTTCAGAAATTGATTAACCTTAGGTTAATATCTGAGGAGATTGTTTGAGGGGAGATAATTTTGTGTGTCTATGAGCCTAGGTAGCTGTTGTTTTTGATTGATGTGGTACAAAGTAACTATAACTTCTGAATTGACGCATTAATGTTTTCCCATCATTGTATGTACTGAGTAGTGCTATGAAGTTTTTAATGATTGGTATGAATGTTTGATTGGGATGTATATTTCATTTCTAATTATGTCTTCGGGTTTAAGAAGCTCAAAGAGTGTCTGATAATGAAGAAAGATATCTCGATCGCACAGGATAAGAGTCGATAACTAGAAAGGAATGAAATCGACGATTTTGGGAATAGAAACTACCTTTTGGTCACAAGTATGACTGTCGTTGCCCTTTCATGCGAGTTGCCCTCGGAGGGATATTAGCATACTTCTGTCTTATTAGGTACCAGCACATTTGTGCTCAGCCAATCCTCTTTGATGAGTATGTTACACAACTTTCATATGCGTAGAGGTTTGCATTCACGGGACTGCACCACGTATCTACGAATTTATCTATGAATTCTCTTTCACTTCATCTTCAATGGCACATATACTTCTTTAGTAAAGGATCGAATTGCAAGTGTATGAAAATGTCGAGCTCTCTGCCTGAACCAATGTACTGTATTCAAGAGGTCTCAGGTAAGGGAAAAGGACTCATCGCCACACGAACAATCCCTATGGGCACATGCATTCTTGCCGAAGAGCCCATCGTCAGGATCCCCGAGGATGCTTCTGATACAGCAGTCTTGCGAGCATCTATACGCAAACAAGTCGAAGCGCTCACTGCAATTAAATGTCAAGCTTTCCTCTCCATGCACAATATCTGTGCCAACGACGCTACCTCGCCACACCTAGGAATTATTCGAACAAACGCTCTACCCTTCGGAGATTCTGTAAGAGAAGCTGGAATATTCATAAACGCGTGCCGCGTCAATCATGCCTGCGATAACAACGCCCAAAAAAGCTGAAACGAGAACACCAAACGCCACACCATCTATGCGAAACGAGACATTGAATCGGGTGAAGAAATCACAATTTTCTATCTCGGGGTCCTCAACAAGCGCGAAACTCGACAGCAGAGATTGCGCAGCAAATTCGGATTCACGTGTTCATGTCATCTCTGCTCCCTACCTCTCGATCAAAGCAAGGCGATCGATCGCAAGCTCGAGGAAATTCTCAAACTCGACAACCTCATCAGCCAAGATGGCATGATAGGAATCCTGTCTATCCCCTTACTTAAACTCGGCTACGTGGATCAGCAGGTTCGTCTATACAATGAACTAGGACCCAATGACACCGGTCTCCCCAAAGCCTTCTACGACGCGGCGCAAATCTGCATCGCGATTGGCGATTTAGCCCGCGCGAGAATTTTCGTGGAGAAAGCGGTGAGCGGATGGACGGTTCTTGGGGGTTAGGAGAGTCCAAGTGTGTTGCAGTATAAAGCGCTGCTGCAAAATCTGGAGAAGCATGAGTTGTATGGGTTGTCGAAGCAGTGGGAGATGGCTGTGGATGATGTTCCGACGGGACTTGAGGAAGAAAAGTGGGAGAAGTGGTTGTGGAGGAGGAAGAAAAAAACTAAGAGGTCGAGAAAAGCCTCGATTGTGCCCTAAGTAGGAGAGTAACTAGAGAGAATCCCGGGCATCAGGCATCTGAAGTGAGGAGGCTATGCTTATGTAGCTGTTTCCGCATTTGGGGGTTTCGAGCTGTCACAGTTATTTGACCCCAAGTGAAGCTTCGTCCATATTCACTCTATCATTAGTGCCCGTGAAACCAAAGGATCAAATTGCAGAGATGTCAATATACGATGCTGCGAAGTTGGTGCTAGGCTCATCTCGTAGATTCGTAATCTCCACGCGATGCATATAATTCGCGCTGTGTATTCTTGATGCAAACCTTATCTGTGAGTTTCTTGATTTTCAACACCATTATATCTTAGAAACTATTAGCCTAGATTACACCGGGTTTTTTTTCTTAAGGTTGCTCGTTGTAAAGTCTCGAGCGCGGAGTTGATACGTAGGAGTTCAGATTGCCTAGAGGACTGTATTATCCACCGAAATTGCAGCCTCTGTGTGACGTGTGGATCGAGATCTGAGTTCTCGAAACATTCCGGAGAACATGGTAGCGTTTCTCTGTGTCGGGATATCGATCATGTGATCAAAGAGGGCACTGTATTAGCTAGTGCAGCGCTAGCGGTTCCCTATATCAAGTACTAGCTTCGCATAGATATCAATGATCAAGAACGAATACAACCATATTAGATAATAGACTAAAATATTTTACACTTATCAACCAAGTTGATACCAACACTTTGTATTCATCCTTTAGAAATGGAGCGAGAGGAAGCATAATTCTAGAGCTAGAACTAAACGCTTGCCGTGGGTGCTTGAGAGGACTTCTAACATCAGGTAATCCAAAACATTTCGCTCTTCTCTCTCCATTGTGGTTCAACGACCTCGTTGTTCATAAATCCATGGAGATAGCATTCTTCTAAGAGTTCCCACTGCTCATCTGGTACAAATACTGGCTCTTTGTTAGATGAGTATACGGGCGGTCTCGATGGCTGATCTGGTAGGACTGGTCGGAGTACGATAGGCGTCCTGAGCCCATCGAATATAGCCACAATATCCCCTCTCTTCACAAGTAATGGACCAATACCTATATGCCCTGTTTCAGTAATGATAAAATTCCCAACTCTCCGATCAGACTCTTTCGGCATTTCGAGGGTTCTCAAATTGACCGGAAGGTCCGAGCTATCAGTCTTTTTTGCGTGGGCGTTTTCAAAATTCCTCCACCAAGTATAGAAGCTCTCCAAACCAGTTTCCACTTGTGGAATCCCCTGTAACGACCCAACGGATGCCATTTCCGAAAGTATCGTTCCTACGAAATTCTTTGTCACGTCCTCAATAAGAAGGGACTTGTCGGTCGGCAAATGCTTTAACAGGAAATCTTTCAGGTTTATAAGCTGTGCCGGATGAGACTTCCAAATATCCTCTAAAGAGTGCAAATCCTCTCTATCAGGGAAAATTGTCGATAAATCGTCGGCGATAATATCAACCCTTACACCTCCAAGCCCAATAAAGGGTAGGGTTTCCCTATCATAGGAGAGACATTTCGGAAGATATGTGGCTGACTGGAAACCTTCGACTGAAAAATCACCCCCCGATTTAGTGCGCCTCCAGTCAGGAACCCAACTAGGCAGTCTGACAGGCGTACCCTGACGAGGATTATTCGTACTATGACGTATCCTAAAAGTTTCTTGGAGGAATTCTTCAAGGTCGATTGATTCCAAGGCTTTGAGCGCAAATTCGAAGTAAACGCTTTCCACAGTGCCTTCATAGTTCACCTCGAACCCAAAATCGTCATTGGATTGTAACCCCACTAAGCCAAAGATTCTATCCATGTCATTATAACAAGCTTTCAGAGGCGAGAAGTTGGCCACGATATCGAACAGATTGCATTCGATCATACGAGTCTTGTTTCCTCCATGACCAGTTAAAATACTGTGAAAGTTTTCTCGGAGATCACTCAGAAAAATCAGGGGTACCCAGATCCTAGAGAACTCAAATTTAGAGCTTTTCGAACTAGCGTAAGGTAAACCTTCATAGATAGTATTAATGTATCTAAATCCAGTGTTTCACATCCCCAGAATACTTGAACTTTGCCCGGAAGCACAGCCTCTTGGATGGCCCAAAGGCGTTCAAACCACGGTAGCTGGAGTAGAGTAATAATTGCAGGGCTAATAGAATAAGCAAAGTGCAGGATTTCAGATCCAATTTCATCCTCAGGAGGCAGGACTCTAAGCTTTTGAAACACTTCGAAAAAGCTGTCATCTCGATTGATTTCAAAGAGTTGATGGTCAGCAGCCAGCATTTCGAGTGTACCGAAAAAAAACTTGGGCATTGCTGCGCTCTTTCCCTAGCCAAGCCAATGCACGCTCGGTATTCCGATACAACCGAGACATCAATTGGACTTGATGTCCTTTCTCAATATCATTCTGCTGGTTGATACATACAGCATCGACCCATAATTGTCGCCGACGATCGGGATATCTGAAATGGCGCAGAGCAGCAGCAAGGTTCGTAGTGATACTCAAATAACCAGATGGAAGATATAGTCGTTCAGGGAATACTGGCGGGCCCCAAACATACGATACAGCTTCGTATAAAGGTTTATCCTCCAGCTTTGCAACACTCAGCGTGCAGTGTAATGCGTCAAGGTTGGAGTTTATAGGTGGCAGGAGGTTGAGGATCCTGATTTCTGTCCTTGATCTGATTTGGCAATCAGAATACTTCAATTTTATATTGTCTTCAACCTCAGGTGTTTGTTTGGGGAGTTCTTCTTCCATGGTCTAATGATATCTGAAGAGATGCGATCTCGCTGCTTGGAAAGCGTTGACAATTAAGAATAAAGGGATATCTTGACCAGACCTAATTCAAGCTAGCAATTTGTATTATTTAAAAGATGATGCGTCGTAGTAGTAATGAGTAATTTTACTTCTCTGCGTCGGCTCTTTGCTCCGCGTCGAGCTGAGCTGCACAGCCCTGTACAGCCACCACCACTGTACTCTCTCCGTCATTTCGACGTAACATTGCTTCAACATAGTTTCAGGCGCTTTTCTTTCCATGCTGACCGCAGGTGAGGACATGTTCAAGATAGTCTTATGGTTCTGCCTACAGACCTACACAGCCATCGAGAGTGTTCATATTATGTAGGTCATCTCCATTTTTGCCGATCAAGAAGCATGGGACGAGAATCTTGAGCGAATCCGGAAAGAGATTGAAGAGGGATACGAGCGTTGGGTCAACGAATAGTGTTAAAGTTTTGGTGATCTTCCCAATGAGGTTTTGAAAGATGCATCACCAAATCAGTTGAATGTCAAATAACATTAATGGATTGTTCTCTGGAACTCTTGCCATCAATCGATTTTCGTATCCAGCTAGACTCCGGCCATCTCATAAAAGCTAATGAAGTGGAGATTACACAAGGCTTGAAGACCAAAAACAATTACTGTCTCTATTTACACACGTGATCACAATGTGTGCAGCTGTGCAAGCTAAATTCCACGACTAAAAAGGCAAGTGCGATGATATATGGGATGATAGGCGCGACACAAAATGATCACTACCCACGGAAATTATCATCCCGCTCTCATCACACTGTTACATATAAACGATTTAATATCAGAATACGACACCTCAGCTACTTTAACGTAGATGTTGATTGCCAAATAAGCGAATTTTGTCGACGTTGGAAAATAGCCAAATGTTACAGACGTAGAAAGTGCTTGACAGCATAGGTGATACTTAGCGTGGAAGGAAGACTATGGTATTCCAGAAGTGGCCAGCGACTACGACGAGGTAATTTTTAGATTTTGGTTGCAATTCGTAAGTCACAGGACTCTATGGAGATTGGTGACCCTTTTGTCACATGGCTAAGCCATATATTCGACTGAAGCATCACCTTTGAGATGAGATCCTCCATAGCTGGCTATCACTGCCTTTTGTACCTTCTCTCGCAACTATTCTACCTGTCAACGAGATGGCTTTCCCAATGGGTGTTCGTTTGCTAATCAGTTCCCGAAGTTTGCGAAATAAGTCACAATATATACCAAAAACTTCAGTTTTGAGCCTTCTCTTACCAAGAGCTCTGATATTTCTGCAGAGACAACAAGACTCTCAAAGCTCTGGTCCCAAGGGCTATGGGAAAATATTTCTTCATAGACTTTGAGTCAGACGAAATTGTCGCACACGCTTTAAGAACCTAAGTTTCGCCCAATATCAGGTTTGCAGAGGACTCAAGTCTGACACTTTCGAATTTAGAATCGGAGATCAAGACCACAGCGCCCACTTGTGCGGCAGATTTCAAGGGTTACTTTACCGTGGGCAACGGTAGTGTGGTGCCCATAACAATCATGGTAGCTGTGGCTGCCGAAACTTCTGCTGCCTCTAGAGTTCTGGCTTCGATCTAACAGCGAGCCAGGGTGATAGATTTCGGGATTTCGATCTTGTAGACAATTCTACCGATGCGAAAGTTTTTCATGTATAAAAACGCGCCTCTTAGAACAAAATCAGTATGGGCGTTGGTAGTTCTTCCGTTTGGTTTGCGCGTCTATTCTTTTTCCGGATATCTGCTCATTGTAAAATTGAAAACAGATCGAATGGGCTCCCATACTATACTAGAGGCATAAGAAAGCTTGCTCGAATGGGAATAGTACGAGCAGTTGTGAGTCCTTTCATGTCCAGTAAAGTAAAGCACTGGATAATTCTCAGTGAGCTCTCAGCCATGCATTATGGTTATTCTGATACATCAAGATCAAGTTATGTACTCCGGATCCGTGGAAATTGAATCTGTGCTCTGCTCCGTATACTGCTTACTTTTCGCTACCCCCACTGTTGGCTCAATGAGCTAACATTCCGCCTTACGATCGCTAGCTGATTAATATACGCTAACCGCTTCAGGCGATACTCACGATGTGCCCCGTCCTCGCCCCATATTTATGGAATTGAACCCGCTTTGCTTGATAATTGATTTTGAATCTCACCCGTCTCATCCTTTACATACCATTCATTATGCACAGCTTGTCAAAAGAGAAGTCAAGTGATTTGTCAAACCGAAAGACTTCACTGCTCAAGTGGGTAGTGAGGTAGTTTATTGCGATTGATGAGTGGTAAGCATGCATAAGTTCATGCTCGGATCGTCAAAATACCCGCTCCGTGTGCATAAATTCTTCGGAACTTGTTCATAATTACTTTAACGAGGTCAGGGGAAATATCATACACAATACCTCATGGCAGCAGCCACGACTATATAAGGAGGCCAGTCGCCTTGAGCAAGTGTTCATTCAAACATTCAGGAAGCACTCAAGCATCATAAACATCAACAGAATTCAACTCTCGCATCTCAAACATCAATCTCTTAAAAACAAATCACCTCTCACAAAATGGGTCTCAAACTCTACGGTATGCGTCAAGCAACTTGCACTCAGCGAGTACTCACTACACTCGCCGAGAAAGGCGTTGATTGCGAGTTCATTGTTGTCAACCTTATGACAGGAGAGCAGAAGTCACCTTCGCATCTTGAGAAGCAGCCTTTTGGAAAGGTTCCCGTTCTCGACGATGACGGTTTCTTAATTCACGAGAGCAGGGCTATCTGCAAGTATCTTGCTCGAAAGTATGCCGACAAGGGTACTAAACTCATCCCCGCAGAGGGGGATTTAAAAGGCTACGGTTTATTTGAACAAGTAAGTCTCTGGTCAACGTTTTTCAAGAAAGCAAACTAATACTTCATTAGGCTTGCTCAATCGAACAGTCTTACTTTGATACCGAAACCTTCGGTCTTTGGTCCGAATACTTCATCAAACCGTAAGTTCTTACATCACATTTCAATCCAACATAATATTGACAAAATAACAGTTCCAGAGGATGGGGTGCCACTAGCCCGGAAATGGTTCAAAAACATCTCCAAACACTTGACAAGAATCTCGCTGTTTACGACCAGATCCTCTCGAAGCAGAAGTATCTTGCTGGAAATGAATTCACCTTGGCTGATTTGTACCATTTACCACACGGGACTCAGGCATTGAAGTATGGATTTCAAGACCTACTCGCAAAGTATCCTCATGTGAACAAGTGGTGGGAAGGAATTCAAGCTAGAGACAGCTGGAAAGAAGTAGTTGCTGCTGCTGCTTAGGATTATCATGTGTCTCTGCTGTGGCACACAGTTGTTGAGGGCCTGCCAATCATCCTCATGCATTGCGGTTGACTGCGTTCGAGTTGTACGAAGAGATAGCACTGTCACTATTGAAACACTTATTATCATCTTCCCAAGCTCTCTTCATCATTATGCGTGTTTAATAATTGATCTGGCTTTTGACATTCGAGATTCTACTTACTTTTACCATTTGATATATATCTACTTGATTGCTCCCGAATACTGAACTGTATAATGGCCGAGGCTGCTGTTGCTGCCGTCAGCCTTGGTGCGTCGGTTATAAGCTTCATTGGACTGACAGGTCAAATACTTCAAGGCTGTCAATATATTTGCGACTGTTTCGATGACATTAATGGCGCACCGAAAGAAATACTAAACATACTTGAGCAGCTGAAATGTTTCGAGAAAGGGCTTCGAAACTTTCAATATACCCTCGAAAAGGTGAAGCAGTCCACAGACATATCAGAATCAGAAGACGAGATCAAACTAGCCCTGGAGCTTAGTGGGCTTACTGTCAAAGAACTTCAAGAGTTTGTCAATAAGTACAAGCGTAATGGGAGGAATGATTGGTGGAAAAGCTTTAGATTCGCCAAAAAGAAGAACATATTCACCAAATATGCCAGCAGGCTCTACCAGGCGAAGATCGATATCATCGGCATACAATCCAGATTGAATCTGTAAGAAAAACATTGTACCCTCCCCCCCCCAAAATATAGCTGCTTACAATATTTAGTATGATTACCACGGACATACAACAGATGGTAATTGCAACTGCCACCACGCAATCTACTACCAGTGCCTCGACAGCCATAATAACTACACAAACCACCCAAACTTCGAACAGAAAAGAAGTTCTTATTAGTGATCGGACCTACGAAGATGTCACATGTGCCATTCACAGATATTTACACTGGACTTGACCCAATTTTGGCGCAAATTGTCAAGAACAGTGTCAATATGGCTCTAAAAGACTTCAATTTCAACAACCTATCTGATACTGGAGCTGAAACCGTGAGCAAAAACTTGCTTGGAAACAACGAAAAGTTGCCAATAACCAGAGATTGTGGTGGTAGCCTCTTAGATGGGCTTACCAATTCTAGGGTTGTGAAGCAAACTACTACAAGAAGCACAATTAATGCTTGGCTAGCGACAATAGTTATTCGATCAACAACGACAACCTTAGAACAAAGATTTGGAGACAATACTAGCAATTCAGAGGAGCCCCTAGTAACATCAAAAACCACCCACAAGATTGATATTCGTCCCAATTATCTTATACAAGCGCGGTATCTTGTGTTTATCGATCAGCAAAGGAGGGGTTCAATTTTTGGATGTTCTGATATGCGATTAAGATGCTATAATAACGTCCCATTGGATGCTCCAATTGCTGAAGCTTGTCGTATGGGTGACTTATCCATGGTGCGTAGACTATTTGCGGAGGGAAAAGCTAGCATTAATGATATGACTTTATCCAGCGAGGCATGGACCATGTCCTCATTACTGTTCCATGTTTGGGAGAAATGTTATTATACCATCTCCATGGTCAACGACGACACCTGCGGATGTCGTATTTCTGGAACCGTCGCCCGCCTCAGTAAGCTTTTCAAGGTTATGGAGTACTTGATAGAAGCAGGAACAGACTTAAGTGATTCTACGCCAAATCATGGGACAGGAATCACACCGTGGTTCTGGCGAGTTGTACACAAACTATTTGGGTGCCATCCCCTAATAGTTCCTTATCTCGAACAGCTTATAAGGCTCATTCTCAGAAGATCGATTGATGACCCATTTGAACACAATGGGATCCTAGAATCCCGACTTCAGGATGGTATTTGGTACTCAATGGTTGCTCAATCCATTCCTTGTGTTAAAACCCAAGAGATCTGGCCGTTGATAGCTATAAAGTCTATAAAAGATGAGTTAGAGTCGTCAAAACAATTATCTTGGAATCACCTTGAAGAGCCTCCGTGGGCCCTTCTTCACGACCCTCAAGGCCTGTATACCCAGAGAGTTCTTCAGTCCTTCAAATTTGAGGACTCGACCTTGGAATCCTACTGCATTGATATCTTTAAATCTTTCGTCATATCGAGCAAGGATCACGATCATCTTTATCCGAGGATCAGGGAAAGAATTATTCAATGCTTGAAAGCTGGCATGAAACTCAATCACGCCAGTCAGCGCAAACGTATACCCTATGGTGTGACGCTATACTCAACATATAGAAAAATAGGTGGAGTGGAATTCTTGAGATCAATACTACACGATGCGAGTTATAAAAATCTCGAGATAAATGAAATATTCGAGCAAGCAAGCTGCATAATGCTTGAGGCGTCGCTCAATTCAATCCGACCTTCTAGAATCATAGAGGAGGGTATCGCCGTTCTCAACACTGTGGAAATGTTAAATCCGGAGCTCGCGCTGAGCCAAAAATTGTTGATGCTCGACCCTGGATACCAGAGATTTTTCCCTGGTGAAGCCATACCGGACGGATTTACCGAAACTCTTGCGATGATGCATGAAGCTGAATCGTTGCGCAAATCTAAGGTGCAATTATTCAACTACTACACAATTACATGGGAAACAGAAGATGATTACATACTTATCCATCTGCTACCAGACGATACCCAGGCCACGTTGCGTCACAGTCTTGAACTTTATGACTAACACAAACTACGGAGACTCATGTTAGAGATTGCATGATAAATGGCCAAACGATAAGCATAAATGTAATGTCAGCTGGCAGTCTTACACAAATGCCATATTTCGATTCGTTGCAAAAGAAAGTCTCCTGCCGATCCTCGGCGGATGATCCGCGAGAGGCACGACTTCATCATCATCTATTCATGAAGCAGGGAGCACCAGTGGAGCTTCTCATCCAGAGTTCAGTGAAGAAATTGCTCATTCCCAGAACCAATCGAGGGGTTATCATCTGACGATATCAGAATAAATCACCTTCAGCTCTACCTCTTTTCATCTATCTATCAACTTTCAAATGATTTCTCTAAAGCTAGCAACCTACTGTTTCACATGTCAGTCGCGTATCATTGTCTCGTCTGATCCTCTTCAAAGCGAATTACATATTTTTTCATCACTGCAAAGAGATTGCGCAAAAGCTTCGGGTTTCTGTTTTTTCGTAGATTCGATTGTCTCTGAATCCATGTAGAACGAGGTGTACGTCTCGTTGGGTCTATTTTCTTCGAATATCTATTATACCATGCTCGATTACAATTTAGTATACTAGAGATCCATATATTACTTTTTCTCTAAGTAACATTCTGAGCCTGAGGTCCTTAAGCTGATATATGAGTTGAGTAATTACACGTAAATCCAATCATGAAAAGAAGTGATTGGACTATGAGAACAAGCGATGCAAGAAAATAAACAGAACCATATGATTAATCCAGAAAGCGAACGCTATAACAATCTAACTATAATACAACATCAAAACCACTTCATGAGACAAATTCGTGGTAATCTTATTATAATATCAAAACCAATACTGCTTCAAATTCTTCAGCCCTTGAGCACGTCAGGGGGCTATAGTCGATTTAAGAACCCTGAATTTCTCGAGATTCTTTTGAGCAGTATCAAGCTGCAGTTTATACCTTACTAGATCACTATGGAGATTATCAGAGCCCATGTTCGGCTCTTCCCTTAAAGCCAGTAGCTTCTTTGTAGTCGAAATCTGTCGTTCTAAATTTGACTTTATCTGTAACGATTTGCGCAGTACTTCATCAAAGCTTCGTCTGAGCTCCTCGTCAATCCTCATCGTTTCCTCGTCGTCGTCTTCCAAAGATGCACCTAGGATTTTCATATTTTTCTTTTCGAGGTCCGCAGTTCTGGATCGCGTTTCTCCAGATGCATGCTCGTTTCTGAGATCATCTGCATATCTATCTCTGGATAGGTAGCTGAGAGGACCATCTAGGTCTCTGAGTTTAGTCTTTGTCAATTTCGGAATATAATTAAGTTTGTCTCTCAAGTTGTCTGTGTGCCTTTTTGTTCCATTAGACTGGGGTTTGGAGAAGGATTCTAGATTCTTGGGGTTTCCCCCTAGCAATAAGTGTTGTTTTGATTCAGGATGCCTTTGAAGAGTACTCCTTGCATCTGAAGATGGTATTATGGTAATGAGAGTTCTAAATTGATCGAACTGCTGAGGAGAAATACAGAGGTTCGTGATGAACTGGAAGAGTTTGCGATGACTTCTTTCGATGACTTTAGTAAAATGGTGATTGTTGCTGAATTAAACAGGGAAAATAGATGTGGCACTTAATCTGCTATTTAAATATAGAAACAGCCCAGTCAGATATCTAGTCTCTGTATCAACAATTCCCATTTTCGATTATCAGGCAACCTCTTTCTTAGTGTCCAACCTACATGTTATCGACTACAGCCACAAGACAGAGCGGCTATCTGACTACTGCGCATATGAAAACCACCCAGATACCTACCCACTCTAAGTATTTCCTGTATTTAAGGTAATTCAATCAAAGGATCAAAGAAACGAATATAGGTAACTCTATATTATAAATAGTTATTCTCTCAAATGTACTATCAATATTAGCGCATTGTACATAATATCTAAAGGGTTGAACTACCTAGTATAGAAGAAGCAAAGATTGCATAAGCATCACTACGAGACTGATACCCTCGATAAATCTATAAATGAGTCTACCTCAGTAGGAAACGAAAATTTTAGGCTTCAAGAAACAATGAGGCAGAACCCTAAGGATCCTTGTACTGATACACACCAAGCGCTAATTGTGTTATTTTGTAGCACCTGATTATGGACCTTCGCCCCCAGATTAGAGATCATATATGGAGGTCATATCGCGTTTGATCATTTTTGATTATGATTGGAATACCTTTGATTATGAAATTATTACATCTTTGACTAATCAAATCGTTTCAATCATGATTTTCCAGGGTGCTTGAGCTTGGATCGTCTTACACGATTTGTAAACTTCGTCGAATCATCGGAATTGTTGGATGGTTGTGGACTATAGTTTCTTTCATTGCCCAGGCGGGCATACCATAGAGCTATTGGACTGGATAATAATACTTGGAATGTATTCAAACTCTTTAGAAAGCACAAATTCTTGCAGTCCAAATCAGATTGATAGTCAATGAACATCTCTCTTATAGTCGATCAACCGGAAGCCACTGGGTCATAAACCTCTGCCTCTCCTGCCTCAATAATGAATGTGAATGGATCTTTATCTACCTTTTCATCGAAAGTGCCATCTACGGTACTTTCTTCTTCAGACTCGCCAGTCTCATCTCCAAAAATCTTTGATTGATCAACGACTTTAGCATCGCCAGACTTTGCAGAACCCTCAGGATTGCCTGTGATTTCATTACTTTCCACGCCATTCTCGGAGTCTAGCTGCTTTGTCTTCTCCTCACTATCTCCGTTGCTTGAATCTTGGCCAATTTCTGGTTCTTGTTGTGAGTTGTCATCGGCGGTGTTCTCCCCAGGATCAACACGGATGCTTCTCGTAGACCCTTGCTCCATACGCAACTTAAGTGCCTTAGAAACCACTTTTCTTAACATAGGTAGCAAAGTCTCACGAGAATCTACCAGAGCTTGTGTGAGAGCAGGCGCCTTGCCACCAATTCCTGCGGCTTTGGTAAACTTTTCTGTATCTGATATCACCTCATATGTAAGACTCCAGGTAAATGCAGCTAGAGGTCCAAATACAGGAATGGAACCAAGTCCTACAGCGATGAAACCGGCAAGCAGATCTTTCATGAATTTGTCACCCGGCTTATCCTGTTCGTATCTAAGTCTGACACCCAGGTCTTTGGACTGTGCTGCAGCCAGATCAATAGCTTGAGCCATATCGAAATCCGCGAGAACCTTGGATGCTTTGACAGCACTCCTTTCAAACAAGGCAAAGCAAGCATATACATCTTTGTATTCGGCTGTACGCTTGGAATATGGTATTCGGATCTGACATGCCAACTTGAAAGTATCGATTCGGATAGTCCACTGAGGCCGCATCGTTAAACCGGTTGTTTCATCTCCTTGTGGTTTTTTCTTATAGCTGGCCTCGGCATATTTTTCGCTTGGTAGCTTCTCAAGAGTTTTGATATACTCTGAAATCACAGCTTGATGACTATTTATTATGGCGTCAGGCTTGATCAATGATCAAGGTAACAAATTTTCTTTCGTGTCTAATTCCGAATCACGATCTTAGACAAGGTATTGTCGATGCTGTGATGTGCATTCAAAGCTATGTTCCTGCAAGCATGTTTCAGATCAGCTGGTAGTTTGATGCGCCATAGGTGTTCTCCCACCTGGAACTTCTGGCTACTAATGCCTTATACAGACAAATATGCATACTCCTCTGCACTTCGTGTGAACCGAGTTACGTTCACATCAGAATCGGACACCTTACTTGAAATCCGATGATTTTATCAATCAATCAATGTTCATGTTTGAAATTGATATATTACTATTGAATAATCTACAATTGATACATTTTCTATAAATTATTGTATCCCGGAAAGGCTTGGTATCGGTATTCTATACCTGAGAAGAAGTGTTGTTTAAGATTCTTTGATTTTGGTGGTGGTTCATGTGCATATAATTCCGACCATACCAATCACCGTATTCCAAAACCATCTTCAAATCGAGATGGCTGCATGTAAAGCATGCAAAGACCTTTGCATTACACAATTTTAGATTGCTTCTTAAATTAAAATTGAGTTGAGTATCGGCAAGTTTCTTGGAGACTCTTGAAAAATTGCTCGAAATTCCTACGAGGACTAAGATGATTTGACCAATTTGGTTATCCGGGCATCGGTACCACTTTGGTATTGGTATCACTTGGGCATTATTATCATTTGAGCTGATAAAAATGCATCTAGGCATTGACTCTTGCTGTGCGACTACATAACTTGGCACTTGACGGTGGCGAGCTGAAGAAATTTTTATCTCACTTTGATTCCCAAATCCGGGGAACTTTGCATGTAGATAATAGCTCTAGCTCTACAAAGATTGATTTGTCTTGAGCGCAGAGCGCAAATTTCACTGGATCACCACGTCATTTGATCAACTTCCATCCCCGCATTGTTGATCACTTGAGTCTTACGGCATACCTCCTTTGTCTGGGGCACCTGGACAACACATTAACTTCATGTTGGGCTTGATCATAACTTGAACTCCCTGTGTACAACACGCAAATTCTAGCTCCAGTATAACTTTGAGAACCCCCACGCCATCTCTATTATGCCGTTCAGCTATATATGCAATTGACCCACCTGTGCATCAAACTTGTTCAATCTAACTCTACCAGAGCTTCTTCCCTCTTACCCGGCACCTTTCAGATAAAAACATTAGGCAAAAATAATCATCATGGTTGGTCTAGATCTCTGCATGGAGTCATTCCATTACAACGTTGACCATTATGCTTATTCCAACCCAATTAGTTCCGAACAATCGACAACGTCACAACCGGCAAGAATCCAGAAGATTGAGTCCAGAAGCTTGAAACACAGGTCACAGATCTCAAGAAGACGGTAGCTGATCAGGAGAAGCGTCTAGAAGAAATGGAGAAATCAAACTCCAAGAAGGCTATAGAGGACTTGACCAAGCGTATAGAAGAGCTTGAGAGCTGGCCAGGTACTAGCGAAGATGCGCTTATGAAGGTGAGACTTCTCAGGAGAAAATGCTTTTAGTGGTTGTTCAAAGACTAACTGATATTACTCTAAAAGTTCCTTCAAGATTCGAGTAACGATGCTGAGGGAAAACCTTCAACAAAGGAGCCGCCTGATCCGGCAGGAGAAGCTGAACCTTCGACGGAAGGCTGATTGGTTTCTTCAATTACCAATTATTACAAAAGCCGAAGAGGGATACTCGTATGAAAGAATATGTCAGGTTGTTTCTTCACCTCACTTATTTCGTTGATCTATGTGCTTTTGTGTTCATGTCGAATGATCATCTGGGTATTTGAGAAATAATTGAATAAATTTACGCAAACGCAGATCCGTTGACTCACTTCAAGCCCCAACGACTACATTTCAATGTACAATATTCTCATCTCATTCTATTGTTTTCTCCATTCCAAATCTTCACCTGATTGGATAACGAAAAACTTTAAACGACGACACCACCATTACTCAAACTCCTCTGAATTTCTAAACTTTCTATTCGCAGACTTTGGACCAGATTCGCGTAATCAATCTCGCGTAATTGTCTCCTGTTGCCCCGCCGCCCTCTCCTGTACACTGGTACCAATGCACGACATGGAATTCTCCGATTGTACAACACATGCTTTCTTATCTTATCATTATCACTCGATCCCCTCGCCTCCTGATTTAATGAGCAATTATCGCTATCTTTAACTGGTAATCTTTAGCGCGCAGACTGACCTTGCCTCCCAAACCCGTCGTATTGTACTACAATAACCCTGGCAAGGCAACACACTAGATATCGGCACCCATAATGGGATTGAGGTTTGATAAATCTGTATTTCTTCAAGTGGGTATTCACTAGGTTCTAAGTAGGTAGGTAAAATTCATAGGATTCAATAACGCTCGCTTCCATTCCCACATCTGCCTGTTGTTTCACAACCCAGAATTGCTTTTCATCTTCCGCTCTACCTTGGAGGACGTATCATCCACAATCCACAATCTGCACTCTGCCATTTAAAATTCACCCCGATCCCATGCTATCCCATGCTATCCCGTGCTATCCCATGCCGATTTCAAACAACGAATCCCGCCCAACTTGTCTAAACAATCTGTACATAATTTGCCGGTACACTCTTGATATGCCCCCCCTTCTCAACTTCCATCCATCCATCTCCAGGATCATCCTTAATAAGAACAAAGCGCTCACCTTCCACCATATTATGTTCCGCATCAGTCCGCGCCGTATACTCATAAAGCGCTTCTACATATTTCAACTTTTTGGCTCCTCTTTTTGGTGCCACAACTGGGCCCTGCTTCTTACCAGTAGAGATAGAGGAACCAGAGGTGGAAATTATAGAGATGGGTCTATTCGTAGGGTTTGGAGGGGAAGAAGGGCGTAGAACTTCGAGGTAGGCGGTAGGGACTAGACCTTCCTTGGAGCCATGTTTAATTTTGGTCCAGCCGCCATCTAGCATTGGTTAGTGATTGGTTGGAGAAATAATAGCGGATCCACTAACCATCCGGTTCAAGTATTGTAACTTCTTCGCCTTCGCTAACTGTGACTTCTTCGCCACCATTAGCGTCATACGCATATAACATTCTCCCTCTCTGCTCTTTTGATGCCGATCCATCAGTCACACTGCTACCTGGTAATTCGCTAACATATGCTGTTGGCGGGGGAGCCACAACTCTATTCTTCTTTAAAAGTCCACCCGGCTTGAGACTCGAAGATATGCTTCTTCTTCGATCAACCGCCGCATCTGGAGGTGATTCCTCGGTTGGAGATTTTGCCGAGATGGATCTATGTGCACTAGCAGCATAACCTGAACTTAATGAATTCATAGTATTAGATCGACTCATGGTTGGAAGTTCCGCAACACTATCTGCAAGACCTGTACCTGGAGCTTTGACCGCATTGGCAGCTTCTTGACGTTCTGCTTTCAGTTTCTTCTTCTCGTCTTTGGTCTGCTCTCCTGGGCATTCAGCTGGGACTTTCATCTCACATTTGCTGTGGCACGTATAACCACAATCTCTACAATCAAACCCCTTTGCTGAAAGTCCCCAGATGCGTTCACCGCACAAATCGCAATTAGTGGGTATTTTGAAGGTTTGAGATTTGAAGTTGTGACTCTTCGAGCCTAACGTAACATCTCCCACGGCTTGCGTAATTGTTGATGTTTCAACCTCTGCAGTCAGCCTCTTGTGATCAACCTGATGTAGTTCTTCTTGTAAAGCAAAAATGGCTCTAACGACTTCAACCTCGTCCCGCTTATCTTTACCCTCTCTGATTTGCTGCTTTACACGTTTCGTGCTCTCAACTTCCCGTCGTTTCAAATCCACTTCTCTTCTCAAATCTCCAAGTTGATTTTTAGATTTACTAAGAACGTTTCGAAGAAAGACCTTAGCAGTATCTCCCACCATCATCGCATCATCGTCGTGCCACACAGGACTCGGTTCGAATGGCTTATCCGGAGGCTCTTGCCAAGTTCCTACGTTGTGTCTGACAAACATCATGCAATCTAAAGAAGGCTGATTTCTTGGAATCTCAACCAATACGTGATTGACAAACTCTGTGCTACGTTCCAGCATCCCCTTTTCTAATTGCGCCGCTAGCGACCATATAGCATTGAGTTTAATTGTGCGCGATTCGTAAAGGTCCTGTAAGCTGTCGAGAAGATCCGGAATATACTCATGATAATATTTCTCCTTTTGTTTATTCGTGACATTTATGGCGATCAAGTAGCTGTTCTTAACGTTGTGCATCTCGAGGATCTGTTGTTGGTATGCATTTTGTGCTTTTGTCTTTGAATAATCAAATGAAGATTCCGCCTTCTTCCGTTTGTTTTCGACTTCCTGACATGCAGCATCATATTTCCCTTTCATCTTGCGCAAATCTGCATACGTAGCATCTCTCTCCTTTTCCAATTTATCCGCATATTCAACGTGGCGTTTCCTTATCTCGTCGTAACGTCCTCCAAGCACCTTCAGTGGTTCTGCTACTTGCGTTATCAATTCCCCTCCGAAGCGATCATGTTCCGCTGCTCGAGATTCGAGAGTGGTGAGTTGTGTAGTCCATGTTGTTAATGACGCACTACATTCAGTTGGTTAACAGTTATACGCCAATTTCTAGGTACAGTATCGCAAACCTCTCTAGTGACCCAGGGGTCATAACAGGTGTGTCGCCGACACTTAAACTGCTCGACTTCTTCGTCTTCTTCTCATAATACTTCTTTGCCAAAGCCGCAAGCTTTGCGCTGTATTCCTTCTCAATGACGCTCCTTTCGCGATAGAATCCTTCTATGTCGCTGCCTATCCAGTTGATACCGTTAGTTACCCAAGCATTTGCCGATTTGAATCCATCCTGTGAAAGCACCAAAAGTCAGAAAAGGCATTGCGAACATGCGTGTCTACTAACCTTCAACTCAAGGCCAAATTGGGGAGCAATGTCAACCTCCGCCATGATTTGTACCGCAATAATATGTCAGTAATCTAAGTATCATGGACAACGTGAAAGGGGAAATAGATTCATGTTAGATTGAGAAGCAAAGAATGAGAGAATGAACATAAAGGTAGGATCTTGGACATATGTCATCAGGACAATAACCGTAATGAATAACTCGTACGCATAAATGCCCCGCCAAATTACGGAGTATCTAATAGGTAGGTACCTTACGACTATGATTATTATTATTATTATTATTAGTTGGGCTGGCTGGGCAGATTGGGAGATTATCAGATTCGGGCGGAATACACGGGGGTGACCGAAACGTTTTCTAAAGCAGCGAAACATGCCTAACTAGATAGGGAATGGATGATCGATTGTGGCTGTAAGGCTGTGTATGTGTGGCTGCTCGCTGTTTGCCCGTACGATTTGCTTGTTGGAGGTTTGATCTTGAATCACGTGTAGATTAACAACATTCTAATGTGCACTAGGCGATTATAAGTTAGTTCAACCCTTATCAATCTCTCAATATCTCAATATCTCTACTAGGCAATCCTTCACAACAAATCAATCAAACATCTTCAGAACAAAACAGTTTACCCCTCCCCCGCACTTAAATTATCCATAAAGAAGAAATACCATATTCCCAGCATTTCAATCTATTACACTAACACAATATTCTAAAATGTCTGAATCCAAGAGCACATCTTGGGCAGATGAGGTTGCATCACCCACTACTGAAAAAAATGAGGGAAACCCTTTGGAGGAGGCGCAACTTGATGGTGCTACTGAGCCTTTGGGAGGTGGTACTCTTCAAGACGGTCAATATGAGGTTGAGGTTAAACTCAGCGATATTCAAGGCGATCAAACAAGTCCCTTGTATTCTGTAGAGACGTTTGAGCAGTTGGGAATGTAAGTGTGAGCTTCACTTTTGCAGAGTCTGAGCTGATCTATCCTACTAGTGATGCCTCAATTCTCAAAGGTCTTTATGCGATGAATTTCAAAAAGCCTTCCAAGATTCAAGGAAAAGCCCTTCCACTCTTACTTCGTGACCCGCCAACAAATATGATTGCGCAATCACAATCAGGCACAGGAAAGACTGCCGCGTTCGTTATCACTATTTTATCACGTCTCGACTTTTCGAAGCCAACTACTCCCCAAGCATTATGTTTAGCACCAAGTCGCGAACTTGCCCGCCAAATCGAGGGCGTCATTAGAAGCATTGGGCAATTTGTTGATGGCTTGACTGTACAAGCAGCCATTCCAGGTGCGGTGGAGCGAAATGCCAAAGTAAATGCAATGGTTATTGTAGGGACACCTGGTACGGTAATGGACTTGATCAAGAGAAGATCGATCGACGCATCTCAGATGAAATTACTATGTTTGGATGAGGCAGACAACATGTTGGATCAGCAAGGTCTCGGAGATCAGTGCATGCGAGTTAAGTCGTAAGTTTGGTCTCTTCGAAGTTTGTTTGACGTATCCTAATATGTTTTAGGATGATTCGAGTCGAGCAGATCCTACTCTTTTCCGCGACTTTTCCCGATGAGGTCTACGGCTTTGCTCAGGATTTTTCGCCTCGCGCAAACGAGATTAAGTTGAAACGCGATGAACTCACTGTGTCTGGAATTAAGCAGATGTTTATGGATTGTCCCAACGAGGTCGGGAAGTATGAGATCCTGGTCAAGCTTTATGGTTTGATGACAATCGGCTCCTCAATCATTTTTGTCAAGGTATTTGATGCTGAATGTACTTTCTCGATAATGATACTAATCAAGATTACAGCGAAGAGATACAGCCAGTAATATTGCTGAACGTTTGACAAAGGAAGGACACAAGGTTGTTGCGGTTCATGGTGCTTTTGAAGGTTCAGAACGTGATCAAGTACTTGAAGATTTCCGTCAAGGGAAGGCCAAGGTTCTCATCACTACAAATGTTCTTGCCCGAGGTATCGATGTTCAATCTGTCTCTATGGTCATTAACTATGACGTCCCTATGAAGGGCCGATCAGATTCAGAGCCAGACCCAGAAACCTACCTTCACCGTATCGGTCGAACCGGAAGATTTGGACGTGTCGGTGTCAGTATCAGTTTTGTCTTCGACAGAAAGAGTTATGATGCACTCAACCAGATCGCAAATCATTATAATATCGATCTTATCAAGCTCAACCAAGATGATTGGGATGAGACAGAAGAGATTGTGAAGAAGGTCATTAAATCAAGCCGTGCTGGTACCAACTTACAGTCTTAATTTCTATGAATTCGAGTTTTCATATGAATCCTTCAATTCACATCTTTTTTTTTTGAAATTCACTTTGCACAATATTGGGAGAAAAAGCAGGCGTTTGCACATATGCATAAGCTCATGTTGAAATGGGAGGCTCAAATTGCTTACGAGAATAATCTTCAGCAATGGATTCGCTACAGCGGGGTTATTCTAGGTTGCATACACAGCCGCGAAACATGCTCTTAAAATCTAATCGTGGATGAATCACGAAGAAATGACCATAATGAATGATTTCATAAACAAAATAGCTGCAACAAACTGAATTCAGAACGCAGTGAAGATAAACTGCAACAAACTTGGAGATAATTAAAACTTGACACGTATAAATGCAATGAATCGTTGAACAACTAATATTACTAACGTTGTATCTCCATCTCAGGCTCGAATAGTGACTCGAATAATGACTCGAATAATAAAACATGAAATTGTTGAACGTTTTCCACGACACTCGGTAGCTTAGACCTTTACCAACCTTTGATGAACTGAGAATAGACAGGTCTACATTGGGGTCCCCAGTCGTACCGGTACTTAAGTGGGTAAAGTGGTTCGAGAATCTACATCGTATAATTTTGATGATTATATATAGCAAACGGCCTCGACGCAGGCGTAGCAACTATCTCGGATGCGAAATGTCATTGTCTCCGGTGAAATTTTGATCTACTTACTTCCTTTCTTGAAAATGATCTACTCATATCGAGGAAAGGTGTAGAGATCAGAGACGACAAGGGAACGAACATATTTCTGCTACACATACCTTCAATCTGGTCTACGTCAGATCACGTGGGAATCTAACCTTGTAACCGCCAGGGTTAATTTCTTCGGCGCTTACTTGCAGAGCTAGACAACCACCACCATACAGGTAACGAGGCTTATCATCAGATCAAACATGGGGTCAACTATTATGGCAGCGGCTATGTATCTTGAGTCCAGCGGTAGTATCATGCAGTCCCACACATCGTACCTGAAGAATTGTGACGCCATGTAAATGGCCCATAAGCCGGCTGTTGGAAAGACCCTATTGGTCTTCAAGGTAACATTGCGGGGGTCGTCTGGTGTTGTGTGAGCATATCGCTGATTTCTCTTGATGGAAACTTTCTACATCATTGTTTCACTTTCTTCCCTTCAGTTTTCTCACGTATTTCCTTGCCGTCGAGTTTTTTCCTTGGGTTTTTCTATTCCCTTTCTTCTATCAGTATCATCAGTGCCATGGGTTTCTTTGAAGTTCATCTTAGATTCATGTTATAATGATGTATGAGACGCTGGACGACTCGGAAAGTGATTTGTTTCCATCTTTGAGGTCAGTAGAATCTATTTCTGGTTCTTTTACTTCACATACATATGCCACCTGAATCGAGACCATGAATTAGAGCTCTTGTGTCCAACAGATTGAGTGACTCGAAGAACTATGACCTCAACTCTTCTATCATCACAAGCAACATGAAGTTTCAAAATGTTCAGAACAATTTGGAAAATGTATATACACAAACAATGCTGACATCCCCATTCCTACAGTGTTTCCCAGAATGGCAATGTTACCATTGAGCCTCCTCATACTCATATATGCATTCTCGACTTGTGTTAATGCTGAATTTTCTTTACCATCTCAAGTAACGAGTTTTATTCCTTCGTGCGCTCAAGTCTGCTTTGAGTCCTTTGTACAAGACAACTATCCAACAAGTGTTTGTGGCGACACACCTACATTTGACTGCTTATGTGAAAATGGTAGCAAGTCTACATACACGGTGGGAGAGGGGGCAGTACAATGTATAATGTCAGAAGCCAGCGTGGGCTTCTGTAGTGGAGATGACTCCTCTAGTAAGTTATTGTCGAGGTTTACTTGACGGAAGTTTCTAATTTGTCCTGCAGATGATACAGTGCTAAAAGCATACAATATGTGTAATTCCGACAAGAATGCACTGCCAAACACACACAGTACTCTTACAGCAACTCTCGTTTTACAATCAGGCTCCGCAAGTATCGTCCAGATTGCACCAGTGGCAACGACAAGTGCTAGTGATTCAGTAGCTACAACTTTATTCACAACTGCCCCTACAGCTACAGCTACAGCTACAACTACAGCTACAACTACTCCAAGTTCAACCACGAATTCAAAATCATCGTCAGGGGTACCACAACCGGCAGCTGCAACAAGTGCCTATTCATCACCGGAGAAGAGTAAGCCAGTACTATCGACTGCGCAAATAGCTGGAATTGTGGTAGCAGGAGTCGGTGGTGTGGTTTTGGTAGTTGGAGCTATATTGCTATGTGCCTGTATGAGGCGTAAAAGGCAAGCAAATCGAGATAGTGGATATCTCCCATTCCAGCAAGAGCCTTCTCTGAGCATCAAATCTCAATCTCACTTCGGTATTACGAAGCCAATGGCACCATCACCAGCTTCCATTTCAACCCGAGGACCAACACCAATGGGACCATTCTTGGGGGCTCGAATGCCTTCCAGGGGGGGGGAGCCAAGCCCCGATCCTTTCTCTCAAAGGAACGCTATTCCAGAGAACATCGGTCTTGCCATGACCTCCGAGAGCCCCCAAAACAATATGTTAACCCCCATAGGTTACACTGAAGAAGTATTCCAACGTGGCCCATCTCCACTTTTGCCCGAAAGACCAGCTCTCACCCTGCAGGTTCCTTTCCAGCGAAATCCCAACGAGATCCATACTGCTGCCTATCAGCAACCATCAAAATTCACGAGCAATATTCGGCAATCTATGGATACACAATTCGAAGATGAAGATTCATGCAGCACAGCTGTAGCATCCGAAGCACCATGGAATGCGGCCTCCTATGGGTCCATATCAAATGAAAAGGTTCTCCGACAGCCTGATCCCGCATATTATCAATCACCTCGCCTCCAAGGTGAGCTCTCGCCAAACGAAACAGAACATATTATCGATTCCTACAAGGATCCTTCAGGAGAGCCTGACTTCTACGTACGCCCCCTTAATCTCCAAAGAAACTTTTCACAACCTCGTCGGCCCGAAAATGCAATGAAACCTTCTGCTCAACGCAATCCATCTGTCAAGGATCCTCTTAGAGCAACCTCATCTGTGTACTCGGCAAAATCCCACAATCGTCGACCCTCTTCAAATGAAGTTGAGAAGTTAAACTCACTCATGCAATCTAATCCCTCATTTCGCCGCGTGCTAGGGAAATCCGCATACAATCCCGTAGGACCATATGATCAAAATCGCACCTCTAGAGCTTCGATAGGATCTATGACATCCTTCGAAACCATGGATTCTATCAATCCTGAACCCCAAGAGCTTTCTGGCGACACTAATCTCAGCCCTGTCGTCGAATCACCCACTGACAAATCAAACGTGATCGGTAAATCACCAGTCAAATACCCCAAAATCAAAGGAAACCCAAGCCAGCGCCATTCTCGTACTCGTACCCGCACATCGATCATAACCAATTTCCCCGCACCACCGCCAATATCTATCGAGTCACCCATCCGTCCCCCTACAGCACATAGTAATAAACCATGGCAAGAAGCCGAGATCGCCGCTCAGAAAACACGCATGGCATCTCTAGGACTATCGCCCGGAAACTTTCTTTCGCCAGGCTCTCACAACTCTGGCATCACTATTCGAAAAAGTAATGACTTTTTCAGTCCCACCGATTTAGCTTCAAGAAGTCCTCCACCACCAATCCCGTTACCATTACCACCAACTTTTAAACAAAGGGATATCAGTCCAAGAACTGCGAATGGAAGTGGGAGTAAAAAAAGCGCCCCGCCCCCTTCTTTAAGTCTCGCCACTTCTCCAAATTCATCACAAAAATGGAGAGTCCTTCCCGACACCAGCACTAATATTAACACTACCAACACCACCACTACTCCTTCCCACCAACAAACCTCACCAACCGTCGTATCTCCACACTGGCGGCCACAAATACTCACCGGGATATTGAGAAAAGATAGCGTCCAGTCCTTACACAACCCCGCCACCAGTGTCTCTTCCTCCAACACTAAACCCTCCCAACCACTTTCTGTCCCCCTCCACACTTCCATGGACCCCGAAGTATCCTCAATCTACAGCCAAGAAACACGCAATTTCACATTCGATACACGTCTTACACAAATGACTACCATGTCTGAAATAAAAGCCCAGGGACAAGCTCCTATTGGTTCTTCAAACGAAGATGTCAGTACAGCTACAGATACAAATGTGAATGTTAGATCAGTCGTATATACCGAAGACGATGGGTCGGGCGAAACTATCACTATCAATATCGATGGAGACAATCCCAGTAGTTTACCAAAAACACCGGGTTGGCTACCGAAATTGACGCCCACGAGACGGGGAAATGATTTGTTTTTGAATGTGCAATAGTGTGATCCATATACTATTCGAAGAAGTGGGGATATGGTAATGCAAGCGTGAAGGCAAGTAAGAGGAGGGCGTCGGCTCATTATTTTGAAACATGATCAGTACATATTCTCCTTTCGTGCTCAATTTCTTTTACTTTTGTGGTTAATCTTGTATGAGTATGAGAATGAGTATGAGGATGAGTTTATGCATCGTAGGATGAACAGGACAGAATGGGACAGGATCGATGCTGGATTAGGCATTTTCAGGAACAGATCTCACGTTCTTTATTTCTTTTGTTGAAGAAAATACCCAAGTTAGGAATGCAGGATATGGAGTTACAGAAGCATTGTAGGAGTTATAGCTGTTACAGGGATGGGCGTTAGTTTTGTTGTTACAGTGTACTTTAGGAAAAGGGCCTGGGGATTCTTTGCATGCATTCAAAGCAAATTCAAGCCATGAGACTTGGGGGACATATTTGGGGTCTACTGTATTAGTAGTAGCTATTTAAATCTTGATCTACCAATGTGGTTACACTTCTTGTATTAATGGTATTGCTATCAATGTAGCTGTGGCTCGACGACAAAAGTAAAGTGAAGACATAAATAAATAAGAAACAAATTAAAATAGTTGCAATGGAGGAATGACAGGAATTCTAATTATGATCCCATGTGAAAACATGAATTAGAAAAAAACAGAATGGGAACGATTAGACAGGGGTCAAGTTGAAGTCGGATGCCGACTTCGTAAGAGAAAATCAAACGCTAATTTGAATATACCAACCAGATGCATTTACCGTCCCAGGGTATCTCATATCTTCGTAAAATTCGGTACATCCATGCCAGAACCCCAGACTCCTGTATATTCGCGAAATACACCAATTTCTCTGATCTAACAGCCCGCTTGTATGCGAAAAGAGAAGAAATTATGACATCCATATTTCGATGGGCTCGCTGAGTACATGGAGAACGCAATGGAGACGTATGATCGGAATTGCTTGATTGACAAGTTAATCCTGCCAGTGAGTAGGAATCACTGGCTCGACAGCCTGCTTTTCCAGATATCTTATCAGTCTATCCATCCAATTTTCGTTCATCCGTTCAAGAATGTGCTTACATATTGGTCTGATTCGAAGCGGTCATCGGTAAATGATAGCTCATTCATGATGCTTGGAATTGGTCTGGGTTTCTCGTCTGTGCCTTGAGATTAGCCATGTGCAACAAGTAATGAGGTGAATGCTAGTAACTTACCAGAGGAGGATGCACGACGAATTTCTTGGATCTTCGATTGCAAGGTTTGTGTGTCAATTTTAATCTTTGGAGGGGAATTGGTGAAATCGGATTCAGCCTGTAGATGTAAGTGTTCAGGAGATTCATTTGTCGAAGGGGAGATTTTGAGGAGAAATTGTCTCTCTGGATGCATGCCTCGATTGAGAGCCGACATATCAATCTCGCTTTGTGGATAAATGTCCTGTACCGCTATGAACGTAGATTTTTTGGAAGAGACGCTTAAGCGCTGGCTAGATGGGATAAGCATAGGGGAATCATTGAGGAAGCCTTGCCTCTCTGGGTGTATGCCTTGGTCTGAAGCAGATAAAAGGGCCTCGCTTTGTGAGTGCATTTCTTGTAATGGTATGGGCAATGGAGGAGTGCTTGAATGCTGCGCAGATGATTCGGATGATTTTGCAAAGCCAGAATCTTTCTCCACATCGGTCGTAACTTTCATTTTAGATTCAGTCGGTGGTATTTGTCGAGCTTTTCTCATGCGAGAGTACAGGAGGGAGGATATTTGGTGCTGGATATCCAAACCCTCCGCTTTGCTCTGCTTTTTCCTCTTAAACAACAACGATCTCACATCTGCGTCAGGGCTGACGGGGTTATCTTTTGCCACTGATTCCGATTGTTTCAAAGTTATTGTTTGCTTAAGAGGTTTGGATTCTCCTAGGGAAGTAGCGAGTGGAATATGGTTTGAAGTGGTTATGTTAGCTGCTTTGATTGCCATTAATCCTTTATGCTTACGACTAGCAAATTCCGCCCATGATTCTTCAATTGGACTTGGTGGCTCAAGAGATTTGTAGGCAGAAACCATGGAATCTCTGTGCTTGCGACTGGGAGGTTTTGTCCATGACTCTGTAGTCAGTGTCTTGAAATAGTTAGAAGCAGGAACTTTCAATTGCATATACACGGGGGCGGGTGAAAGCTACCTCTTCGTCATCTAATGATTTTCTAAGACTATAAGTTGATGCAAGAGAAAGGGTTCGGCTTTTGGACACAGAAAGCATACTCGCATTTCGAATGGAATATGATGGTCTATAGTAGGAACTATTTTGAACGCCCCGATTCGTAGGAGTATCTCTGTGAGGAGACGGTCTGAAATAGGAACCTCTTGAAGCGTCTTCATTAGTAGGAGAGCCTCTACGAGAAAATTTTCCATAGTAGGAGCCGTTTCGAGGGTCTTGGTCTCTATAATGTGGAGATCGAGATCTATAGGAACTGGAGGTTGATACCTTTTGGGCCGAAATAGAGGAAATAGAGCGGCGGGACTGACGAGACTTGTGCGGGCTTTGACTGATATAGGAGCTTTTGGGGCTTCTGGAACGCGGTCGATAGTGATTGGAATACCGGCGGGTTCTGGGAATGGAACGATAGTGGTCGTCAGGGCTTCTGGAGCGGGACCGAGAGCGGTTACGACGGGAGGACTGATGAGTTTCCAATGGGGAGCGGGAACGGAAACGATACTCATTGTCCCCTTCTTGCTTGATCGATCCAAATATGTAAGAAGAGCCTTCGGCACGAAAGTGAGGAAGGTCCTTATCGTTCTTTTCCTGCTTGAGTGGACTTGAATTATGAGTTGGAATTTTGGTGCGAGAACCCAGAGGCTCTTTATTGGCGTTTCCAGCCATCTCCTTCCCCTTGCCCATCGTAACTAGATTCGATTAATAATTATTTTTTTGCTAAATGCAAAACTGCTGTTAGTAGGTAAAGTAATGGTGATCGAAGTGGCAGAGAGCAACTTGAATTTAGCACTATATCTCCTGGGAAAAGAGAAAGCCAAGATAGTTAATCTTGGAATGATATTTGCAACTAGTTATGAAAGAATGTTTTTATAATTCTGAAAGGATTCGAACATGCTGTGGAATTATTGTTCTTGTTTACAAATGTTGTGGAAGAGATCTTGATGTGGATATCGGAGGTACTTCGGGTAAACAAGGGCTGTTGTCTCTGTCTCCCGTCTCGAAAGACCTCCCGCCTCTCCTCCCTCATGGCTGTGGCTGAATAGAGTTTTTCTTTCAAAACTTATTAACACTGAGCTATTCACCAACATGAACATAAAAATTGGTATCCAGCATTGTTATCCATCTCATCACTATCTGACAATGTCATGCCTTTCAGAAAGTTTGGTCAAGAACCAATTGTAGATTGAGCAATGACAAACATCAAGGCCTCGTTTACCCACCTATAGGGGAAAGGGAGGAGTGTCATAGAGCCTCAAGTCATAAATCTACTAGAGTTCCTACAAAGTGGAATCTGACATAATATCCTGTCCAAATCTAAATCACATTCCGCCAATCAATGTATTCTTCGGCAACACTCTACCTGGATCAACCTAGGCCACGGAAGCGACTTACATGAATGATCAATGATCAACATTTTATCTCTTCAGCCTTACAAAAAACTCCACAAGACACCGACAGCTGTCACAACCTGCTCGCAAACCATCCAATAGGATTTGCATACCTAATACCCCATTTCATGACAGAACTTTAGTATTTTGGATTCTTTTCATTATGGATTGTTCGAAGCCCCCATTGTTACCTCTATTGCTCGCCCCCAATGATATTCATGGATATGAAAGATACAAGGCTTGCTTTCAAGTAATCTTCATTTGGAAACATTACCATCCTCTGGGGTCCTCAGGATCTTCCTATTCTGCTCTCCGAAGATGAACTAGATTTGTGGTTGTCCAGTGCTGCCTTTCCTTTCGCATTTTTCACTACTACTCGGGCATGTGTCTGACCTGCATATGCCCCTCGTAAATGCCTCTGCAAGCCTCACATGTATGCTTAATGGTGGAGATGATGCGAAGATTGCGTATCTCTCATTTTCTGTGGCCAATAACGGCCAATGATAGTAGCAGCTTTGTCCTGGTTTGAGTTTTGGGCATCCGACAGGCTTCTCAGATTCAACGAGGCCGGCGGTCAGTGATCCATCATAAATCCGGATCAACTTCATAAATTCACCAAGATGGAATGTACCAAGCGATACTTTCTACAGGCTTTCGAAGGCTGATTTGGCTGAAGCCTGGTCACTCCCACATTCCAACGATACTTTCTCGTGGGGAATCGCACTTTTGGTGGGAAAGAAAAAGACCGGGGCTATCCCACACTCTTTGAATTTGGGTGTCATGATTGCATTCAGCCCTTTACAGTCGGTATTTCCATGGTTTGGTGTTTGCCGGCATGCAGATAAGGATCAGAAATCAAGATCCGTGGGAATGTTTTACGTAGATGCCTTCACCAATTGTACTATAAATTGCGTTTCGCCGAATTTAATGACAGCGGCCATATCTGTGGTAAGATCTATCCTTCTTATGGAGTTCTGCCGGCTGATTTCACATCCAAGTGTCATCATATTCAAGTCTTCCCGCTCCTCTTATGCCCGTGGCCACAGATCCATGGTCTCTGACCAACCGCAGATTCTTGGAACAGATTCTATGAGGCCTAAGGATAATTTATTATGCGGGCAAAAATCCTTTCCGTCTGAGAATTGATCCTTGAAATCGAACTACCGCTCCTATTCCTGGACGGCTAGCTTACCCAAGATCCCGGTGTACCAACTTGCCACCTGCATCACCCTAGTGGTCGACTCTTCTCTCATTCTGTAATGCTTTCTTAGCTAATTGCATTGAACTCCTTCTGAAAATTCTGGGTAAATTGCACAGTGCTCTCGAGTTTTCACAATTCTATCCAGTCGTATCAAAGATACTTTTTTGAATCATAAAGCGGCCTAGTAATTTCTCTATCATCATGGCTAGCTACCTCTTCTGGCTACAGGATTGTCTGGTCTTTCGTTTTTACTACTTTTAATACATTTAACGATTTAAAATCCAGTTACAGACTTGAGTTTCTTCTGGGTACATAAACATGGTGATAATTGACAATGAGATGGCAAACAACATGATGAGAATTGCAATAGCAGGCTCGGGCGGCTTGGCCCAGATTATCGCTCATGAGATCCGCAAGACTGTACATCCATTCATTATCTTATCGAGACAGGTCAGTTGACTCCAGCACGTCGGCATCTCTGAACAAGCCTAACCATTATCTTTAGGGTCAACCAGATCTAGAAACACACGGCTATCAAGTGGCTGTAGTCAATTATGACGACCAAGATAATCTTCGCTTTAATCTTCGAGGAATAGATATAGTCATTTCCACGGTATCTGGCAACCCTCAAATCAACCTCATTGATGCCGCCGCGCATTCCCGCGTTCAACGTTTCATCCCTGCAGAATACAAAGATAAGCTAGGCGGGCGACCAACGAATGACCCCTCAGACCGTGGAAGGGCTGCAAGCATTGAAAGACTTCGACACTGGGCTCACCACCCCCGTCATCAAATGCAATATACTGTTTTTGGATGTGGGGTTTTCTATGAACGATTCGCCCCAGGAGGCCTAGCTTCAATGGGCATCGGCACTTCAACTGCACTCGGCTATCAAGGTTCTTATCTCATGAATATGGAGACAAACACAGCAGAAATAGTGGAATATAATACTATGGGTCAGGCAATTTCAGTATCGATGACATCTGTAAGTGATGTGGCGCGGTTCCTCGCAGCAGCTCTGTATTTAGATCAACGGATATGGCCGATAGAGTTCAGAATGCAGGGAGACCGGAAAACTGTAACTGAAATTGTGCAGTATGCTGGAGCTACCAAAGGACGTAAGTGCTCTTCTGTTTATCTTTGATTGCACCTCTAAAGCAAATGCTAACAAGAAGAGCAGAGCCATTTGCAACAACAATAATTGTAGCTCCGGAACTGGAGGCAAATATTCAGGAAGCAGCTTATTACCAAGATAGTGCTAGAGTTGGCCGCTTACAGGAGTTATCTGCTACTGAGGAGAGAAGATACGACTTCTCGCAAGTCAATCTGAATACATTGGTCAACATCCAGCCAGTTTCGTTTTGGGACTGGTTACGAACCCATTGGGCACCTCGGTGAACTTTACGCTAGATTGTGACCAAGGACGTATATACAACATCAAGATATCAAGGACTCTAGCCTCAGAAATGGCATTATGTGATCTGACATGTATGATAATACTGCATGGCGATTTCGCCCAGTCTCGGAGTACTGGACCTAAACGGATATAGATTATAAAGGCAAAGGAAGTGGATGCGAGATCACGAGGACCGAAGAATATTATCGCAAGCGAGGATTGCATGCTGATTCACTTATGTCATGAATACTGACTTATTTCCTCCATTCTTTGTTACTCGAATTGTATTTCAGACATGTTACTCATCTAGACAAATCTTCTATTTGGAATATGACGAATATGATCAGCCTTTTTTGTCCTCGTACTTTGATATGCACTGTGTTGTATATAGACAAAGCTCTTGAGCTATTTTCCTATCACCAGTATCTTGCACATTGGAAAATCACTCAAAAATACAAGTACCACAATAACAATGAGATAGATGAATAGTATTGATGGGATATTGATGTTGTATTAATGGAATGATCTCTTTCATCCCTTCCTCCAGAAAATGTTGACCTTGAGAATTGTTCTTGAGTGTTTAAATCGAGGTGGATGGGACCGTGAGAATTTACACAGGCGAGACGGGCGGATAGATCATAAGAAACATGGGAGGAAGAGATAATTAAGTTCGTTTTCCTGTAGCAGCAAAAGGAGCAAAGAGCTCAACAACCGTACTATTCTAGTAATAGGAATAGATTTATGTAAATATACAGACAGATACATCGACTCACTGTAGTAATTGTTCAGGAACATTGGCACCAGACTTCTGTGTATGTCGTGTCGTGAAAGTTTTTGAGCGAGGCGTAGAATTGGTTATATGTCACATGATCTATATAATTCCGACGCTAGCGAAACGTAAACATTGAAACCCCCATGATATCGCCAACCAAACCAACGCATTCAATCACTCAACCCAGCAACCCGCGATCCCCCACGAATTCCCCTCTCGAACAATCCTAACTCTAATACCAATATTCATCAATTAACGCGACGATACACGAGATAACCACGCGAAATCTACCTCGATCTCCAGTTCTCAAGCGACGATCGCCCCGACAACAAGAAATCCAAGGAAGCAAATGCGCTACTAGGACATCAATGACTACCCTCGTACGAGCTCGGAATCCTCTAGAAACTCTGAGAATGAGCCAACAACCTGCGACACGAAGAAGGAGTAAAAGATTGGCTGGTGGGTTGCGATATTTCTTATTTTTGGGGTTTGCGATTATGGGAGGGGAATGCTGGAAGATGGATTTTTTTGGAGTGCATTGGCCAGAAAGTTACTAACAGAAGTATAGGTTATGAGGAAGAAGATGGAGATTTTCAATTCACGCGTGTATCCAAGAAGGCCAAAACTACTGTATCTGTACCGGATCCAATACCAGAGGCACCGCCCGTAACGACGACGGTACCTAGGAGGACTAAAAAGGCAGCCCGCGAGCGCGAAAGCCACAATGTTGCACCGGCGTCATCACCGCCTTTCAAGAAAACGAGAGCAGCACCCAGAACAAATCTTTCAACGCCGAAAGAATCGAGGGTAGAGAAGGTACAGAAACCCAAGAATGAAGTCGAACCGAAACGAGCAACTAGGAAAAGTACGCGTTTATCGACGGAGAAATTTCAAAATGGGGACAGTAATTCGATCAATGGAAGCCGGGATTACGAGAACAGTATTGATATGATTGGTGGTGCACCTTTACCAGAGGAATCGAACAGGTCAACTATAGAAGCTCCGAATAACACACACTCTACGGTCATTGCCTTGCCATTTAGCGATACCCCAATTATCAATCGAAATAAGGAATTGCGAAAGAAAGGCGGGACGGGCCAGAGGAGGAGTAGTTTGGGTATGCGTGGGAGGAGGGCGAGTTCACTCATTGACAGTGGATATAGCGCAATACCCCACAAAGAGGTCGAAACCTCACAATTTTACAAACATATTGAGGATGGATTACCTGAGCCAAGAAGGATGAAACAGCTCTTGACCTGGACGGGCGAAAGAGCTCTGCCGGAAAAACCTGCGCATGGCGATCCGGATAGTGGTGCAAAATTAGCAGGTGAGTACTTTGGTCAAATGTAAGGTTCAGAGACAGGACTGACGAGTACAGCGAGAGCAATATCTGAAGCTCTTCTCAAAGACTTTGGGACTAATAACACATTTTCGAACTGGTTCGATCGGGAAGAAAAACAGCCGACCAGGATAACGAAAGTGGTAAAGAAACCCAATCCTAAGAACATCGAAGCAGAAGAAAATATAAAGGCTTTAGAAGCTCGAGTAAAACAGTATGGGTTGTCTTTTCACTACTCGAGATATGAGCTAACATCCACTAGACTAGAAATCGAAAAATCGCAATGGATATCCTACAAAAAGCCCACTGCCCCTCTTCCACCCCTCTTCCCAGATACGCATGACGAAGCAAATCCACTTTCCCCCACTCATATAGATCCTACTCTTCTCGACCCCGAACAATCTGCCATTCTCTCCTTAATAACGTCCTCGTCATCTCTGTCCCTGCGCAAAAACGCTTCGGAAAGACTCAAGAATATTCATCAAGAAATCGAAGGGAAAGTAGATTGTTTCTTGGACGGCATACACAAAATTGAACGATATGCGGAAACAGTAGGAAGGGTCGCGGATAAGATATTGGCTTTGAGTGCGGTGAGGCTGGAGGAGAGGGAGAGGAGGGAGAGGGAGGTAGTGGGGACGAGAGATGTGCCAATGGTAGAGGTGCTGAGGAGTTTGAGCAGGATTCTTCCGGAGGGTAGCACGAGGTAATCTTGCCTGTTTTTATCGATGCAAGTCTCGATCCATTTGCTGTGTAATGGAAGATTCCATAATTACAGGGGACTCCGTTCCGCTTCACTAGAAATTTAAGGCTTGACAAAATATATGGGTTCAATGGCCAAGCCCAGGAAAGGCCTTTGCGATGGAGATTTTAAGAGGGATGGGAAATGAGTAGAGCGAAGATGGAATGTTCAATGAATGATGATAAAGCGACTTTTGGCAAACAATTTGTTTTCTTCTTCACCCGTTTTTGGCTATTTTGGTCATTGTGAATTGGAAGAGTAGATAGTAGGCTTGCTTCTTTCTTGTTGAGTCTTTTTTTTTTTTTTTTTGTACAAATGGATGGGTCAGGGTGTGGAGAACGCAATTCTCATGGAGTAAAGGGAATGCTTTGGGGCATAGGGGTGTTTATGGACAATGGCTGACATTGGCATCTGCATTTGCACATTACGACGGTGACAGTTGTGACGGTGGATTTGATAGAACAAATTAATCAACCATCAAGACATATGACGGTCTTGACAAAATTGTTGCTGAATTGTTTCAGAAATGTGGAATGTGCGGGGTATGTAGTGTGATATGAGATAAAGGCTAGCTCTTAGCCTCTATGTCTTCACCGTCTATGAATTACGAATAATTTTAATATCACTGATAAGTGTCAGGAACTATAATTAAATACTTGTTTCGTCATTGCAATGAATGTAGTTCTGTCGGAACCTAGACTTGGATCGTATACACTGGAGAAATACGATGGTAGAGGTATCAATAGGGAGATGGTATCAGAGGCTGCAAAACTGTTTAGTCGAGAGTATGGTGTATGGGGTTCGTTAGCGAGTGAGAAGATGGGAGAGGGAACGAAGAAAGGTAGGTGAATATTTTGTGATGTGATTAATTGTGTAGTTGTGGCTATGTATCTGCATGATTTGGGTTATTGGGGGCATTCAATGGATTTGGAGTATTGAATTCAGTTACGACATTCTTGATATTCAACTCGTTTCGTATACTCGATTTACTGGATGCTTGAATTTGCCGAAGACGTCAATTTAATTTAAATATTTGCTGTATTTGTATATTATACACACAGTGCTGATCAAAATCCAAACCACCACAGGATCACGAATCAAAATGTCAAGTGAAAGACTCATCACCCAAATTTTACCCCCCAAGGTACAAAACATATACGTCCGCCTCCTGGTCGACGGCAATCTAGCAGGCAACGTTTTTGCTACCCGCTGGCAGCACAGAAATCTTTCTGTTCTGTGGATTACACAACTTTGCGTAGATGGCAGATATAGAAATCGGGGGGTGGCTAAAAGGATGCTTGGACATTTAAAAGGGGAGGAAGAAATGGTGGGGATTTTATCAAGTCATCCATTTGCGTTGATGGCTGTTTTGAGAGTTTGGGGGAGGGGAGTAGAGGATGTTGATAGGGATTTGGAGATGATGAAAGGAACTGTGAAGGAGGTGATGGAGGGGTGTCCGGTTGGGTATGTGAAGGAGGCGAGATTGAGAGGTTCGCTGTTTGGAGAGGGGGGCGGAGGAGCAGTGGCGTGTGCCGATACGCAGTTTTGGGCCGATCATGAGGAGCCGCTTGAGGCGTTGAGAAGAGTAGAGGAGAAGGTTTGGCCTTTTGGAGAGTTGCCTGATGGTTGTGAATTTGTGGCGTTGGTGGATGCTAAGGTAGGGTAACTACTTGACTATCTGAGCACTTCTTGTTTCCAAGTTTTCAATTCGAAACAGAGAAATTATTTTGCTAATACTGATTATTTTGTTACAAATTGTCTTCTCAATGCCATTTGTCTATTTCAGCTCACCGGGTGCTGAAAGAATCGAGGACATTTAGCAGAATCTCGTTGTAACGCCCAATTCGAACACAGGATGACAGCTCCACTTGATAGTGCAAAGATGAAGTACAGACTAACACTGTACCGTAATGAAAAATAGCTGAACACGGCTTGGTCACCAGCGTAGGGCATACACTTGTGTATTTGTGTCAGGAATATATCAATTTGCCATTGGGAGCCGAAACTGGAATTGAAATTTGAACATAAAAGAAAACAGAGGTAGGATTCAGAGGAGCCATAAGTCATCATAGGTGGTTTACAAAAGGTTCGAAAGAAAATCGTGAACATTGCGCAACATAGCTCACCGGGCAGGGAAACCTTTTGTTCCGTAGCCGAAGAAGTCAAGAGGATTCATGAAATGGGGTATCAAGACTTTTTTTCCTATTCAATTTCTCTTTTACAGGCCACACCGCTATTCATGCGATGTGATATAATGCTATTATATGCATAGCGCGTTCCGCCATATTGCTTTGAATCACCCAACAACTACTATCTCCAGAATCATATTATTCCCATACACATGATGAACGCCTCTAGCCACCCCAGAATTCCCACGCACGCATTTTCGATTCTTACATCCCGTCCTTCACCTCATTCATTCTCACAGCATCTCATCCGATTCCCTCAACCACGCCCTCGCCAAATCCTTTGCCAATCCTAACCTCAATACCCTCAAGATATCCACATCTGTCATGCCCGCATTAATTCCTTTCCTCCAATCCCATCCCCTCTTAATACTCCCCTTGTTCTTCAGAATTCCACTCGCCGTAACCGATTTATGAAATTGCGAAGCCATCATTGAACTTCCTACCATTGAGAAGCTCCCAGAAGTACCCGATGATGATTGACTTAATAAGTCCATGGGATTAGAGCCCTTTAGACCTGAAGCGTTTTTGATGACTGTTTCGAGAAAAGCGTTGCAGACGGCATAGATACGTGGACCGATACCCTGGATATCTTCGATCGTGCGGAGGAGGATATCAATTTGAGAGGTGCTGAGGAGGGAATCGGGCTGGTTAACGAAGGGCATGGCTTCGCCTAAGAGCGCAAGAATGTAATGAACAGGGATGACGGCCCCACGATCTTCATCGTAGATACCACCGCGAATGTTGTCGTCGGAACTGATTATCAATGCTAATAGAGCATTGGCTGCTTCCGACCTTCGGGTGATCGCACCCATTGCTGGTTTAGAACCTGGTGATAACATGACTTCTTGGTCCCTCAGGGTATAAAACCTACGGAGCGTTGCGTATCCGCTTAATGAAGTATGAACAAGTTCTGCAGCTTCGAGGTCCATACTAGACATTTCATTTAGAGCGTTCTTTGGAGATGAGATTAATCGCTGCAAATGGTCATCAAGGTCGGCCTCTGGAGGATAGGCTGTCGAGTATACCAAACATAATTGAATTAGAGTATCAAGGACATCCTTAACCTTGGCGGAATTATGAGCTAAAGCATAATACCATAAGGCTTCACCAGGTGAAATGTTGTCTCGGGCAAGTGAATCGGCATATGACTATAGGTAGTTAGCTAACTGTGTATATTGGTATCAAAAGGTCATATAACACATACCATTGCGATGGCTTCGGCTTGAGAACTCATATCAAGATCATTGAGTAATCGCCAAAGTTTATCGACAATCCCAGCACTATCTAGCTTAACTGTTCTCGTGATTTCACCCACCATCTCTTCGGATCTCTTTTCTGAATCGAGTCGGCCCAATACAGCGATCGCTAGTTCCCATCCTTCTTTTGTTATCTCGGCGTGTCCAATCACTGCAGTCAACTCCGGCAGCTCTTGTAATGACCTTGCATATGTAATAAGAGTAAGATCTTTGACGCCATCCTGTATTGTTGGTGCGCCAAGATTGATAAGATCAAGGTCTTCTTGGTCAAGTTCGCCATTTGCAAGCAGACCTTGAGGTTCGGTACGAGGAAGCCACCCAGCCAACGATGCGACTTCAGCTAAAGCGGAAGATACAGGGCCAGACCAAGCGCGCAAAATGCAAATGAGGGATTCAGTGTCACCTTGAAATAGGCAAGCTAATCCAACTTCAACCATATCATTGCTGTTGATATGAAAGTCGGTATTGCTTGCAGCTACAACCTCAAATGCTCGTTGAAGTTTGCGAAGATCATTTTCTGACTCATAATTGATGGCAGAAGCGCGAAGACTATTGATTGATCGCCCCGGAGCTAAACGTCTGTCGTCTTTCTCCTCGTCATGCCATACAAGTAAACCAATAGTTGCTTCACACCAATCCTGGGAATTTTCAATGATAGGGATAGACTCTCCCATAAACAAACTATAAAGTGTAAGTAGGTTCTGGTAGATATTCCATGGTACCCTACTTGCAGCCCTCTTTGCAAGCTTACTATAATCTCCACCTAGACTACTCCTCATGGAAGACTTTCCAAATCGATTTGATTCATGGCGAGTACCACCTTCTGCGAATTGTTTTAGATCCTCTGTAGCCTGTGATATCCGAAGTCGAAACAATTTCCAATCATTTCCATAAATATTCCAGTCTCCATTTATTGCCGGACATAGAGAGAGAACATTGGTCGCATCCTCTACTACCTTTTCGACATTAGTCAGGGCTACTCCAGTAAAGCCGTCCACCCCGCCTTGAGCATTGATGTCATCTGCATTAGACCACGAGTACCTCCAACCAGCACTTTTGAGGCAATTAATAACAGCTACAAGTCGCCCACGAACGACATTATTAAGTATAGTAGTCCAGAATAAGTGATGAGAAGCAGGGCTCGGTCTGGTAGCCTGAACTTCTTCAAGTTGTCGTGGAAAAGGATCATGAAACTCCTTTAGCCAATCTAGCATGATTTTGGGAAGAGGCTTAACTACGGTTGCAAATCCCTTTTCCACCGGTTTTGAGTGATGGATTTGCATTGCAAGATGAGCCAGGTAATTAGCCTTTGCAAATTCTGAGGCTGCTAGACCTGGGCCAATGATCGAAGCGTACTCCTTCTCTTTGTAGACTCCGCTTCGTTCACTGTACTCCTGCCAAAGTGCCGTTAATTCGCTTGGTATGAGTGCCAAAGCACGTTGAAGTTTTTCTTCGTTGTCTGCCTTTCCCACACCCTGTTCGTAAAGTCTTGTAATTATTGCCTCCGTCTTCAATATTAGATCGTTTTCTTCATCTACGGCTGGTATTCCCTGGCTTTCAGATAGGGTTTTCGCGATTCCAGCAAAATCCGAAGCGGGCACCCTTTTACTTTGTGATTGCGCCAAAGATGCCTGAAAGTCTATCGAATCGTTTCCCATACTCTGTCGCATTTGTCCACCAGATGTGCTTGCAAACCGAACTGAATTGCTGTGCTGATTAAAGATGTTGCGGTTCATTGACTTTGTTCCGCGATAGTCGTCTAGGTCATCGTCCTCGTAGCTGGCATCTTCACTCTCCATATCTTGTTCCTCATCATAAGAATCTGCGAAGCGATTGCGAGTCGTTGTATCAAACCCAGCATCTTCTTCATCCTCATCATCCTCCTCCTCCTCGCTTCCCGATAGCGATCGTAACTTCCTTTGCGACTTTTGAGATTTGTTGCCAAATACCGCTCTCTGTGTTTTTGATGCCGGTCGTGTGAAGAGAGGAGAGGAGAACTGTGGGCTCTGGAGCTCGGAATGACCGAAGTCTGATTGGGAGTGACCAAATTCCGATTGCTGCGAGTACTCTGAATATCCAAAAGCCGACTTATTTGGGGTTGGGCTTCGCATAGTGCTCTCCAAGAATGACGATGGCGCAGGTCCAGCGGGAGTATAAGAGCCGGCTGATGAGGGAGGGGCTCCAGCAGGTGTAGTCGATGGATTATTTGAAGTTCCAAAACTGAATCGACTATTGGTGCTTCTATTTGGTGTTGAGGGAGGGCTAGAGGAATACTCAAAGCCAGGCATCTTGCATTTAGCTGAACGTGTTCGACAATGGTGAAAGGTTGTACTTATTATTATGCGATTTGTTTCTCAAAGCTGTATTCTTTAATTGACCAATTTGAGCTTTGTCGGCAATGTTAATGAAGTTTTGGTATACAATTAATACCTAGGTACTCATTTATAAAAGTTCATCTACAAACCCCTGTCCAACCATTTTCAAAGAGCTATCGCGATAACTAGCGCAGAACCTTATTTCACGCGTCGACAATAAACAATTTCCAGAACGTCAATAATTAGGATATTTTGGAGTTAAATTGCAAAATACTGCGCATCACAACTGTATTGTTTCTTTGATGCTTCAGTAATGCCAAGGTAACCAATTTTTCATTCTTCTATACATCGCGGCTGCTGACTTTGTTTTGTTAACAGAGAAATAATTACGGTCCAGGCCGGCCAGTGCGGCAACAGCAGTCAGTATACCCCTCGTCTGGTCATATAAAATGGAGGAGATTCTGATTGGGAATTTGGGTAGTTGGTAGTCAGTTCTGGCAGCAGTTGTGTCAGGAACATGGCATAAGTCAAGATGGTAATCTTGAGGAATTTGCGACGGAGGGAGGGGACAGAAAAGATGTATTTTTCTATCAGTCGGACGACACACGATATATCCCCCGAGCCATTTTGATCGACTTGGAGCCCCGTGTATGTGCTTCTTGAGCTTCTATGCTATGTGTTGGTATATTTGGGGTGTTAATTTGTGGTTATCCAGGTCCTCAATGGTATCCAAACCGGTCCATACAAAAATATCTACAATCCCGAGAACTTTTTTGTTGGAAAGAATGGTTCTGGTGCCGCAAACAACTGGGGAGATGGATACCAAACGGGCGAATCTGTGCACGAGGAAATTATGGAAATGCTTGATCGAGAGGCCGACGGCAGTGACTCGCTTGAGGTGGGTAATCGAACAATTTACACGAACGATGAAGCTAATCTAAGCAGGGCTTCATGATGTTACACTCTATAGCAGGTGGTACTGGTTCTGGATTGGGATCTTTTCTGCTCGAAAGACTGAATGATCGCTTTCCTAAGAAGATTATACAAACATACTCCGTATTTCCAGACACTACAAATTCTGGCGACGTTGTTGTACATCCATATAACAGTTTACTATCCATGCGAAGATTAACACAGAATGCCGACTCAGTTGTTGTGCTTGACAATGGAGCACTGTCTAGGATCGCTGCGGATAGATTGCACGTCCAGGAACCTTCGTTCCAACAAACTAATCAGCTGGTCGGTATTCCCCCTTTCGGAGCCAGAGTTTGCTTTATTGACATGTACAGGTTTCTACCGTTATGTCAGCTAGTACCACTACACTCAGATACCCAGGATATATGCACAATGATCTCGTTAGCATAGTTGCCTCACTCATCCCAACTCCTCGTTGTCATTTCTTAATGACGGCCTATACCCCATTCACAGGAAACAATGTTGAACAGGCGAAGACCGTACGGAAAACTACAGTTTTAGATGTCATGCGAAGACTGTTGCAGCCAAAGAACCGCATGGTATCTACAATTCCTGGCAAAAAGAGTTGTTACATATCCATATTGAACGTCATTCAAGGAGACGTTGATCCGACTGATGTCCACAAGAGTCTTCTTCGAATCCGGGAGCGACGACTTGCGACATTCATTCCATGGGGTCCGGCAAGTATTCAAGTTGCGTTGACCAAGAAGAGTCCATATATACCCATGAATCACAGAGTCAGTGGTCTTATGCTGGCAAATCACACAAGTATAGCAACAGTGAGTGTCTTTATAGCTATTTTGCCCCAAAATATTGACATATTATAGCTGTTTAAACGTATCGTGAGACAATACGATGGAATGCGCAAGCGTAATGCCTTCATGGAAGGTTACAAGAAAACTGCACCCTTTGCTGACAATCTCAATGAATTCGATGAAGCAAGGGAAGTAGTAACAGATCTTATCGCAGAGTATGAAGCTGCAGAAGACGCAGATTATCTTAGCCCTGATGCTGGAAATGCTGCTCCAGCGGGAGAAACAAGTGATAGAAGACTCCCTTAATTGTCTGCACATTTACAGCAGATGGGTATGATAGCATTGTTGGAGTCGAGGATTAGGATTCAGGATGGGACGAAAGGTGTGTCTGGGAGCCGAGGGTACATCGAGTGTCCTATCTACTGGCGCCTAAATATTGAGGACATTGCAATTGGCGTTTTTTACAAGGATGATGAATGATACCAAATTATGAAGAAGTTTCTAGTATTTTTTTTTCATAGCCCTTTTTACCATCGAGATTTCCATCTGAGATCAAATTCTACCGAATCAAATAATTTAATTGACGTTGGTTTCGGTTTGTTCCCGGCGGTACCTAGTGTCTTAGTCATGTCATAGGAGTTAATGCCCCACCAAAGTTTTGATGCTTGACATGATCGACATCATAATTACATCACATCTTTTAGAGCCCCTCAATTTCTCAATTATCTGATGTTCCGGAGCGAAATCTCCAAACACAGCAAGGAATAATTTAACTATGCCTTGGTACAGTACCTGAGTAAGGTGGAGTATGATTTTGTCATAGAACATGACTTCGAGAGTTCGAACGCCTTTTTAATCCCCCGTTTTCCCCCTCATTTTTCCTTCCTTCTTCATACTACAACAAACATCACACACAATATACCACTTCGCAACGAATACCCTCACAGACAACTGCTCTAATTCACAAGCAAACAGTGAGCTTTCCTTCATTCAATATCTTACTCAGTCTCATCTAACAAATTTTAGAACACATACAACCTCACACATATATCAACATGCCAGAACAACAATCCAAAGCCGACCTCATCGCTGAGCGTCAAGCCAACCTCCCTCTCCCAGAAGACCCTCCTGTCGCCAGTGACTGGAACTCTGCCGATGCTACCAAAGTCAATGTTGGATCAGGAAGAGACGTAACTAGCCAAACCTCAACTGGCAATGCTCAACAATCTGGATTGGAGGGTGCTGCTACTGGAGGAAGCGGTGTTAGAGAAGCTGGTGGTGTTGATATGAGCAACATTGGACGCGAAGGTGTTGAGAAGAAGAACTAAGCGTTGGACCATTTTGAAAATGGGTGTATTATATTTTTTAATCATTGGAATGATTGATGATGGGTTATGAACGAAAATAGCATTGATGGACGGGATGGGTGGGATGAGATGCTGTATTATACGCATCGTGTATGAATTAGACATGAACTAGTTCTGTAAAGGCTACGAAATACAAAAAGTTCACCAAATCCTCTGGGCATACTAATTGAAAGTTGCATTGTGTCCAATTCCCATTTCTAGACGGTGTGATGATTCGTCAAGATCCCTTATTGTTCTCCGAGTACTCGGATTTTTATTTTGGATGATTCAGAAGCTGGTCGCGCCTAAATTGCATATATATTGGAAGGACTGAAGAAATCTTCATGTGAATGCCCCTCTTTCCAGGGCGTATATTCCTGCCTTAATAATGAGTCCTTTGAATTAGATAGAGATGAATTAACCATTGCATTTTTTTCACTACAGGTGGTGCTGAAATCTCAACCTTATCGCCTCTTTATCACTCGACAACAGCAACAACAGGTAGTATGTGGGAACGGCTAACCGCGAAGTAGACTGCTTGCTGATCTGATATCAGCTGATAAAACACTATGATTCTTACAATGCAATGACCATTATGAATAAGGATCTTCGAAGCTCGGGGCCGCTAAAACCTAGGGAATGATTTCGATGCTTGACATGCAGTCAAATGCTCAATGGAATAAAATCAGATTTACTTGGATATTCGACATTGATTTTTCAATATTTATAGATCCCACTGCTTAAATCAACCATTCTGTTTCACACTAAACATTTTCGAAAGCATGTGGGAAGTATGTCACCAAGAAATATCAGGGACACCTTTGTTACATGAAGCACGTGATGAATTACCCCTCAATTTCTAGAGGCTTATCGCTGACGTCGTCCAAAATGTGCAGAAGTGCCACCATTATCTTTGGAATCTCCACAAGTTTAACATTCCTATGAGTTGATTGACGGGAACGTGCCCGGCGCCATACTTATGTAGTAGAAGTAATAAGTAGTAGAAACAGGAAAAGATTTGATTAATGCGATTCTTTGAGTTTAAGCATGATGTCATGAGAGCGCCAGCTGTATATTTTAGGTTTGAACAAAGCACTTCCAGGAATGAATTAACAATCAAACTACTTGTCTGTATCTTCAACTCGCGAGGAATAATTTCTTGAATCTTCTAACACCAAGTTTCATAATCATCAATTCACATTCAAAATGTCTGGAGCTGGTACAAAGGTAAACACTTGCTTAGAATATTTCATGTTCAACTCCCTGTAGCTGCGTCTCGGTCTGCAAGTCAATCATGTAATTTCTATTCGATGAGGATCGTGATGGGGATTCTTTGCCTTACACGACTCAAGTTCTATCATGATTGCTAACACAACTTTTAATAGGTCAAGGATCCGCACTCAATCATCAAAGAGGGTGCTGGAGCCATAGCATCAGATTCTCTTGCAGCCGAATCTACGAGAGCTGGCGGAGGCTTTGCTGGAAATCGTGACGGCGAACCATTAGGCGTTGCAGGCGCAAACTCCACATTTGCAAATACCAATACATCTGGAGCTACTCGTCTAGATCCTGCTTCCGATGCTGAAGCACGAATGGCGACTGAAGATTGGGCGGAAGAGAAGAAACTTGGAGCTACTGGGTCATACCAGAAAGATGTCGGTAACCCCAATGTAAAAGAGAGCACAAGTAATGCGGGGGTCGCACCGAGTTATGTGTCCAATCAATACCAGTCTGGCGGCAAACCGAAAGGAAAGAATCTGACGGAAGGAGGATTTGAGAGTAATGATGCAAAGAATGCGAGTTTTACTTCAGAAATTGGATCAAAGAATGATCCGAGTCGACTCGCTGAGCAGAAGATGCAGAGAGAGAATGCTCAATCAGCGAATGATGCAGGCTTCCCCAGGGATAACAACGCAACGGGTGGAACTCCATATGATGCTTTAGGTGGTGATACCGCAGCTTGAGAGATCACATTTGATAAGTTCAGGAAACAGTCCGAGGGAATTGTTTGGAGATGGCTTTAATGCCATGATTCGATGAAAATAAAGAAGTTTTGTATATGATTCTACTTTTAATGTCTTTGATTGTTTTATTACAGACTTCATCCATCTGAGTACCTATCGAATGACCTATATAGTATCACGTGATTCGACATGCTGAAGAGGAAATATTGGCCCAAGCAGTTACTTCCTCTAATTCTCGAAGACTAACGGGACTTCATGGCAGGAACACTTGTCTCGCTGGCTTATGACTGAGTATTAGGTATTGCTCAGTAAGAGATTGATTGATTCACTGTGCCCATATGATTCAATCGATAGAATGAATGAATACGACACTCAAAACTGATCTGCTCGGACTTGCCCTACAAGAAAACGTGCCTGAAATTTAAGGATATGGCTGGAAGGATTCGATCAATTCAAGTCAACCATTTCCTATCAGGATCAAGTACTTGTTCTTCCCCTTTGCCATCAAAGAAATTTCTCAAGTCCTCAAATTGTTGTGGTAGAAGAAATAATTTTTCGAGTTCTAGGTCAGAGTCCATTATTTTTGGAAGTGGCGCTAGTACCACCTCGCTTAGGAAAACCTCCCACCACAATTTCTCAAATATTTCCAACCAGCACTGTTACCGTTGCCATTTCGCCCATCCTTCAATTCTCCGTTCACCAGATCAATACTCCAACATGGCGGAACAACTTATCCTCAAGGGCACCCTCGAGGGCCACAGCGGCTGGGTCACCTCTCTCGCAACTTCTCTTGAGAACCCAAATATGCTCTTGTCTGGTTCCCGCGACAAGTCCCTCATCATCTGGAACTTGACCCGGGATGAGACTTCATACGGATACCCAAAGAGATCTCTCCACGGACACTCCCACATTGTCTCTGACTGTGTATGTTAAACCTCACTCAAAAATCGGTGGCTCTGGGAAATATGAGCGCAATCTGCAAATTACAATTGAATGCTGAGACTTTGATTTCTAGGTGATCTCTTCCGATGGTGCTTACGCTCTTTCCGCATCCTGGGACAAGACTCTCCGCCTTTGGGAGCTTGCCACTGGTACCACCACCCGCCGATTTGTTGGACACAACAACGACGTTCTCTCCGTTTCCTTCTCTGCCGATAACAGACAAATTGTCTCCGGATCCCGCGACCGCACAATCAAGTTGTGGAACACTCTCGGTGACTGCAAGTTCACCATCACTGAGAAGGGACACGCCGATTGGGTTTCATGCGTTAGATTCAGCCCTAACCCACAAAACCCAGTCATTGTCTCCTCTGGATGGGACAAGCTCGTCAAGGTAAGCCACAATCAGTCTATGGTATTTCAAATTGAAGTTGTGCGAAGTTTTCATGATGTTCTACAAAGTATTTGCTACTTCAGAGCTTGGGAGACCTTGCCATGAGACAATTAACACTATTTTTCTGAAAATTGTCTTCGCACAATTCATTTGATACCAAAATTACTTACTCAGAAAACGCTAATATTCAATTCTTCAGGTCTGGGAGCTCAGCTCTTGCAGATTGCAAACCGACCACATCGGACACACCGGTTACATCAACACCGTCACCATCTCCCCAGACGGATCCCTTTGCGCTTCCGGTGGAAAGGACGGAACCACCATGTTGTGGGATTTGAACGAGTCTAAGCACCTCTACTCCTTGAACGCTGGTGATGAGATCCACGCCCTCGTTTTCTCCCCCAACAGATACTGGCTTTGCGCCGCCACCTCCAGCAGCATCATCATCTTCGATTTGGAGAAGAAGAGCAAGGTTGATGAGTTAAAGCCAGAGTTCCAAGCTGTTGGCAAGAAGAGCAGAGAGCCAGAGTGTGTCAGTTTGGCATGGAGCGCGGACGGACAAACTTTGTTCGCAGGTTACACGGATAACATCATTCGGGCTTGGGGTGTTATGTCGAGAGCGTAAGGGGGTGGTTAAACAGGCGTGTGTCAATTCATCTTGAGGTTTTACGGCTTTTCCGGGGTTTGTGGTTCCTTGTCGATTGGCAGGATGTACTTCAAAAACATGGCATAGCAGAAGGCTCATGGACATGAAAAATCCAAACAACGTAAAAAGTAATTTCCATGCATTATGATCATCTTGCCGTGCGCGTGAAAATGCTATGTTGACCTAGGTATTGACGATTGATTATACATGATTAGGTATGCACAAGCTGCGGGGAATAATAATTGACAGGTAAGCTAGTGCCACTTTAATATGGACTTTCACGGGCGCGTCCCCCAAATTTTAAACGCGTGTATCGAAAGCCACTTTATGTGATGATCATGAACCAAACCTATTACTTAGAGTCAATTCCCACCAATTGCTCAGCATGGTTGCTTGCCCCATTTGCGAAAAGCAAGTGAAAGCTAAAGACATCAATAGTCACATTGATTCGGGATGTGAAGACTTTATTGACACGGTCTCTCCTCCACTTACTCAGCAGAATGCATTTGTTTCACAGAAACCAGCTTCCACGCAGAAGCCTTCCGTCTCCAACTTCTTTTCGACACCTGCGACTAAGAAAACAGCATTGCATCCTACCCCAAAGATAGAACCGAATTCGACGCCCAATTTTCAGCAGAAAGTGCAGAATGGAACAACTGGGAAGCGGCAAGAAGATTGGAGTGCGAGTGGATCCCTGACTGTTCAGCGGAAGAGATCATTTGACGATGCCGAAACAGAGTTACAGAGGGAAAATGATACTGTCGAGCCGCCAGCGAAGAAGACTAAGACTAATGCCTTTCAAAAGGTCGCTCCGCTAGCAGAACGAATGCGTCCGAGAAGTCTAGACGAAGTGTGTGGACAAGAGTTAGTTGGGCCACACGGAGTCTTACGCAGTCTCATTGAACAAGATCGTGTCCCATCAATGATACTGTGGGGTGGCGCTGGCACGGGCAAAACTACAATTGCGCGGTGTGTTGCTGCTATGGTAGGAAGTCGGTTTGTCGAGATCAATAGTACATCTACTGGGGTGGGCGATGTGAAGAAAATATTTGCTGAGGCAAGAGGGGAACTGGGGCTTACTGGGAGGAAGACAATAATATTTTGCGATGAGATCCATCGATTTTCGAAGAGTCAACAGGATGTATTTCTTGGGCCTGTGGAAAGTGGGCAGGTCACTTTGATAGGAGCTACTACCGAGAATCCGTCTTTTAAAGTCCAGAATGCTCTGCTGTCTAGATGTCGGACATTTACATTATCGAAGTTGACGGATGAAGACATATTGGAGATACTAGAAAGGGCCTTGAAGACCGAGGGGCCAAATTATACTCCTACAGATCTTGTGGATACAGAGCTCTTGAAGTATCTATCTGCCTTTTCTGACGGCGATGCTCGGACGGCCCTGAATCTTCTAGAGCTAGCCATGGGCTTGTCTACAAGACCCAATGTCACTAAGGAAGACATCAAAGCATCCCTTACTAAAACGCTGGTGTATGATAGAGCTGGCGATCAACACTACGATACTATCTCTGCTTTCCACAAGTCTGTAAGAGGTGGTGACGCAGATGCTGCTCTATACTACCTTGCAAGAATGCTTCAATCCGGAGAAGACCCTCTTTACATAGCTAGGCGGATGGTGGTTATGGCATCAGAAGATATAGGACTGGCCGACAACACCATGCTAACGCTCGCAACCAGCACATACACCGCGTGCGAGAAAATTGGGATGCCTGAATGTCGAATCACAATGGCTCATGCTACTGTGGCTCTATGTCTAGCCCCCAAAAGTACCAGAGCATATAGAGGATTGAACAACGCATATTCTGCCCTGAGGGAACCTGGAGTAGCTAGTTTGAGCATCCCTATTCATTTGAGAAATGCACCTACGAAATTGATGAAAGAATTGGGGTATGGAGATCAGTACAAATACAATCCTAATTACAAGGAGGGTAGAGTAGTTCAAGAATACTTACCCGACGAATTGAGAGGCAGGAAGTTTTTAGAGGATAGGGATTTGGGAACAGAAATCGATCCAGGTGCTTGGCCTTGAGGTCAAATAGATGATTGTATTGGATATACCTGGTGCATTGCGACGGTGTTTGGGTCTATGATTGGCGTTACAACAAGTCCATGCTCTTTTATGAAAATTGTTCATTGAATGTACCTAGGTTTGTTGTTTTGGTAAGGTGTATGTAAAGTTGCGCATGAACAGCAACGGTTTATGTAGATTTACATATATAAGGAAACACCTTTCGCTCCTGCAAAAGCCCGTCCTTCATTGAGCTACCGGCTCCCAAAAATGTGATCCTTTTGATTCATTCAACCCCAGAACTCCTCGCTGATAATGCATTCCACCACCCATACCCGAGACTCCAAACCCAAATTATTATTCGTATCTTTTTTGTTATAATCCATTCCCCTACGGCTCTAAAGACACCAAATCCTCATCCATTGGCGAGGGTGGAGGTTGAGGCTGTGGCTGCGTTCTCCTTCTTGCCGGTGCACCTTTTCTGAAATACTGCTTCTCTGCATTAACTACCATAGTGCGATCATCTAGCGCCAGCCTTGTATTTTCACTCCCACTTCCACTACCAGAATTTGTAATTCCCAGTTCTAACATGGTACGTTCCCACAACGCATGCCTTTCCTTACTCTTTGGATCTCTACCAGCCATTCGTTTCATTTCCCTATCTTTGCCCACCTTCCCAACCTTCACCAGCCGTCTCAGAGCCTCCTCCCCCATCTTGGCATTCTCCGCAGCCTTCTCTCGGATTTTTCGCGGATCAGTTAAGCGTTCGCTCTCTTTGGGCGTCCATTTAAATGTATGTTTACTAGGAAAGGCGGGGAATCCTTTCGGAATATATGATTTCTGCGCCTTTTCCACCTCACCATTAAGCTCCACACCTAATATCCTAATGACATTCTTTGTCGTAGGATCTTCCTTTGGTATGGGTTCTAATTCTAATTCAAGCTTCGGTACGGAAATTGGAGGTCGCAGATGCGGTTCTAATGATGCGAGAGGTAATTGATACCGATTAAACGCGTACGATATATCGAGGGGTATGGGAATATTTCTTCTCGCATTATTCATCGAAGAAGTGACTTGAGCAAGTAAATGCGACGTATCTTAAATCTCGTCAACAAAAGGCTTCTCAGCCCACAGGTGAGGATATACAAACAAGTATCGACTTCGGCACACATGGCCTCCAACGCTTCTTCCGTCGCCCGGTCAAACCCAACGTGTTCCAATGTCTGACAAATTGATCGGCGCAATAGCATTCGCACATCGCTGTCGAAAAGTGAAGACTCCATTTTATCGGGACGCGACAATTCGAGCTCGGGCGGAGGGGTTTGCGGTAGGACGGGCGACATGCGTTGCCTTTTTCGATAAGGCTCCTCCATGTCGTCGTCGCTGGATGTAGGTGTCGATCGTTTTCGTGACACTGGGACCATGATCGCAATGCTTTACTGTATGTATGTTATTTTTTCGCGCCGACAGCAAGCTTTAAATAAATAAATCGCGGGGATGGGTGTGGAAACAATGATTCATGGCCGTAGTGTGAATTCAATTGAATGAACGTTCCGCGTTATCGAAAGCGTAAATTACTACTTGTGAATATCAAAGGTTTAGAAGCATCAATCACGTGGGGAAATCGAGTTGGCTGCTGCGGATTTAGCGTTGCTGCCTCAGGTATTGAGAGCGCGCTAAAATTGGACGCTCGGCGAGCGTGGGATGCATCATGCGATTTTGAATCTGAGCAAGCAAATAAGAGATACAAAACCTAATATTCTTCCCCTCGAAAGAAATATACAAAATGGCTATCAAACCAATTACTGGAGTACGTTTTTCCCTCTGTCTGTGGTGGAAAAAGTGAGGAGCTTGGAATTGGAGTTGGAAAGTTGGAAGGACATAATTGAATTGGGTGAATGGAATTGGAGAATGAGCTGACCTTTTGTACTGTAGATGCTCCGAAGAGGGCTCGTCCTTGACCTTAGCGTCGCTTTCGGTATGTGGTAAACAGATGTCTTGTGGAATGCGGACGGAGGGGAAGGATGAATGGAGGCAGAGAATCTGCAGATATCGCAGAGGTGAAGCAAAGCAGTCAACTAACACGACCCACCAGGTCTCGGAACCACATTCGGATATGCCTTCTGGTAAATCTCTCCATTAAACGACGTCAAGGCACATAGTATTAACATAAAAATAGGTACGGATACCACGTCCCAGCCGTCCGCAAGCGCGATGCATTCTACGCCAAGTTGGAGGATCAGAGAGCTGCCAATGCTGCTGCTTAAGGAATGAGGATAGACAAAAGGACATAGATTGGACTAGGTGTCTCGGTATGGTGGATGGTTGAAACAGAGCGAGGTGGAGGGAAGGATATTGCATGCTGGGAGGCTGGAATGGGTAGGCAAGCTGTACATTACCAATATCGATGATGCTTTGGCAATGCATGCATTTTTTTCTCTTCGGAACTGTGAGAAATTCCTTTGGGGGAAGTATGTTGTCTGTTAGGAGAAGCCATGTTGGGCGGATGAGACCTTGTATATTTTGCAACGAAAAGCAGAATCGAGGTGCAGTGGTTGTCATGAGAAATGCCTTGTATATTCATGGCCTGTTTGTTTGTATGGAGGCATCGAGATTAGGCAAATGCGCTTGAAATATACGCTGTATCGAAATTAAGGTACTAGGTGGTAAAGCCGTACCATTCCCTTTTGACTGATCACTTCATTCAAGCAAAGCAAGGGTTTGATATTCTTGCCATTCCCATAATATGCCGGACAGCATTTAAATTACTACACATACAGCACATAAAAAGCCCTCCCAACTCAAGGCTCTCTCCATGTTCAAATTGATGATACGCATTGCGCATTGCGCATGAGCATGGCATCCCATCACGTGTACCATGCTCCATCTGAAGGACCATTATAGAGCATAAACCAAAGCAAATCCACGCTTCACCGGCATTTCCAATCCAGATTTTACCTCCTCCCTCTATCCCAACTTCCACACAACCTCCCCACCCTTCTCCCCCACCCCTCTCCATCCCTTCCCCCTGACAACCTCCTCCCTCCTCTCCCTCTCCTCCAACATCTCCTCCACACTACCCCCCATCCCAAACGCCCCAACATCTTCCCTCTCCACCCTCAACCATCCTCTCCACCCCATCACCACCTCCGGCCTCCCCATCCCCCTCAAACTCCCCATATCCACCCCCTCTCTCCCCTCAACCCCAAAAAGTATCGTCCCTCCAAATTCCCTCCCATAACTATTGTGATTCCCATACAACATATATTCTTCCACCCCCTTCAACGTACTTTCCAGATTCTGAGCTGAAGGTCTAAAGATATGAAGATGTTTAAGATCCGACTCCCTCAATCTATTCTCCTTCAGTCCTGCTTCAAGTCTCTCATCTTCTTCTCCATCATCTTGAAATGCTAGAAACGAAGGAGAGAATCTCGAATGCACATCAATCAACACAACGCACTTTCCTACCTTCTCATCCTCATTTCTCAGAAGTGCGGTTAATATATGAATTAGCAGCGGTAACTGTCTCCCCGAAACAGACAGTCTCGGTTGATTTTGATACGAATTAGACCACAGTTCATCTAGAGAATGTATATGAGTTCTCGACGGACGGGGATTCAATGTATTTGTAATAGTTTTTAGAAGCTTGTGATATTTATCAGCTTCAATTTCTTGTCTTGCGTGAATTTAGTTGCAAGGAAAATAAAAGGAGGGAGGGGATTCGTTATCGATAAGCAATGAGAGAGAATATCCTACATACCGATTCCAAGCTCTCTTCGCTCTCATCAACTTCTCGTAATAATCTCCCGCCAAAGATCTCTTCGCTAGATCTGATATCCATTTTATCTTCTCTCTTTCCTCACTCTCCACTGTCTTCTTTCCCGATCTTCAATCCTCAATCCTTCCCAAACGAAGAACAAATGACACCACCCCTCCTCCCCTTCCCACCCAGTGCCCTCCCTTTCGAATCAACCCTCACGTCCAAGTCCCAATACCGAAAGGGTTTCGACGGGAATCTCAAAAACTGTGAATTACTGGAATTATGGCAATACAATTGCGATTTGCAAAAGGATAGGGATGGGAAGGTTGGTGAAAATATTGTCTGTAGACCTGTGGAACGACTTTTTCGTCGGTGAGTTTTGTTTTCTTTGGGGGAGATTTAGTAGAAGTGGATAATGTGTCTTGAAAGGGGGATGAGTAATGGATGTTGATCGGTTTGTAGGTGTAAAGATCGAAAGGGAACTTTTATGGTGGAGACGACAGTTTGGGAGGGAGAAGGAAGTGCAAAGTGATAGTCGCGGATTTGGGGTTGGATGCTTGTGGTTAGCGTGAACCATTGCGTGGTGAGAAGATGATACTGCGAAATCGAATTGGTAGATGGAGAGGGTATTACACATGATGAAATCGATGATAAAATTGATCGAGGTTTACATAAGTTATTCACATTTTTGCTTTAGATGCTGTGCATATTTTCAATTCTCTACAAACCGTGAGACATTCATTTGTCCCCAAATGCTTCCAAACACCACCATTCCATGGCCCATCTTTGATACCAACTCCTTAAGCATCTCATCATCACTCCTGATATCTATTGAAGAAATTACAACCTCGAAATCGCATCCAATAGCTCTTCGATCTCCTTGCTCTTGCTCTTGCTCTTGCCCTTATCTTCCTCTTCCGCTGCCAAAGAAGAGTGGTCCTCACCATCCTCTTCTTGCAAAGCCTCGTTATCCAAAGCATTAAGTTTCTGCCGCACCGCACAAATCTTAGCTTGATCCTGCAGCGCCTCTAGATTTTCGTTTGGGAGAACCTTCCAAAAACTCTCCGTCTGAACCATCATCTTCCAGTAAACTGCTAAATTTTCATGTGCCATACGATCACCCCACACCTTACTGACCGACTCAAATACCGGCATGATTGCAAAATCTGCAAGACCAATTTCATCGCCTGCTATGTATTTTGCTTCTTTGGCGTAGCTATCCCATTTAGCGAGTTCGGCACGGAAAGGCTTCACGCTAAAGGGAACTGTTCTCCAGATCTTGAGTAGGGTGTTGGCTTCTTCGAAACGGGTGTAATGACGGGCGAAATGACCTGGGGATTTATTGTTCTGTGAAGGTTTATAGATGGCTTCAATATAAAACATGATTGGCATGCATCCTTCGACAGTGGTTCTGTCATGGTCATTATCAATAAACTTGATCACTGGTGTTTCTGGTACAAGCGAATCTTCAACTTCAAAATCTTCTCGTTTCCAATGGAAAGGTGGCGAAACGGTCGCTTCTATCCAAGGGATGCCATAGTGGTTGAGCATAAACTTCACTCGGTGGTCGGCGATGGGATCTCCCGACAAGAAAAGCTTTTTATGGTTCGACATGTGCAGTACGTCGAATCCTTTGCCGTAGATCTCCTGCCAGTCGAAATCGCTGTCATGATTCTCTTTCCCGAAAGCCTGTAGCATTTCTTGGGTTTGTGGTGTATCTCCATTGATGACCTGCACGGCGTCTTCTTTCCTCTTGGCAGTTGCACCTTGGCCCCAAATCTTTTGTTGACTTTTATCTAGGTATGTACCAATATGTCTAAATGTCAAAGATATGCGTCCACAATCGTAAGCCAGTTCAGCCTTGGATTTCTCACTTGCCATTCTCTTATCTGGCCGAATGCCATGTAACCACTTTTTATTGGTTTCCAAGCCCATCTTACACAATGAATTATGTGGCAGAGCTGCCCTGCAAGATTCTCGAGGGACGCTCTGAGATTCTGCACATACGGCGTTCTTCACAGGTTTCTTTGTACGGAATACCATCGTCCGTTGAGCTCCCAGGCTCACATTAGCAATGAAAGTATTAGGAATAATATCCAACGTTTTGTCACTATGTTCGGAAATATTATCATTTCCATCTCGATAGAACTGAATCAGTACGTGGTTTAGAGAATGACCAAGTCTTTTCTCAACTATCTTCTTGATAGTTTCAACTGTAGGTGAAAATGATAGGAGAGCAGGCGATTCATCTGCCGGGTGACGATATATCGGAGTACTGCCATCTTCTTCAATTTGACCCTGGACCGCTACAAGCCTTGGCACCTCACCACCCTGATGGCCCATCTTCTGCCAAAGGACCTCGTCCCGAATTTTCTCGAAAATCCCGCTTGCCAACGTATCGGGCAGGAGGTTTTGGATGACCGTTGTATCACCTTCACAAATAGCAGCCCTGTCGGTCAATGCATTATCTTCGTCTTTTGGTATCTCGTCAAGAGATTTCTCCTTTGATGAAAGTTTTAGTTGGAGTTCTTCCTTCTCGATTGCCGGGAGCTTTGAACTAGGCAGAGCCACCTCAGCTAGGTTTGGCGGACTTAACAAGTCAGGTGACGGAATTTTTGAAGATGCTAGACTGCGTTGCTTTGATGGGATAGAGGGGTCTTCTACTTCCACCGGCTTTGCAGTGTGTCGACGTGATTTCACTTTCGACTTAACCTTTTCTCTCTTTTTAGCTTCTGCTTCCAGTTCTGCTGGCGGTTTCGCTCGCCGAATTTGTGATCGCAGGAGTTGACTAGTGATTTCGAAATCGTCTTCGATGGCTGCCGTCGATAGGGCTTTGACGGTGGTGACTTGCGGGTCTTCTGCTTCTAGCTTTAAGTTCCCCATTAGATTTTCAATCCCAGTATTCCGAGATTCTTTTGGCTGTAGCTCTCTAGGTTTAGGACGAGATTTCTTACTGGAAGTCGTTCTCCTTTCAGCGACCTTCTTTTGCTTCTGTAAACATTCAATGAGGTCCTCGCTGCTTATGACATCGCATCCCGTGTAGGCTCTGAGCTGGCGTAAAGCTTCCTCATGTCTAGCTTTACTCCTGTACCCCAGACAATCCTCAATGATGGTTATGGCATAACCGTGGCGGGCAGCGTCCATTGCCGTGGCAAACACACTGATGTTTGTAAGAGCTCCAGCTATGTAAATCTCTGTCACAAACTTGCCCCTTAATTTTTGGACCAGACTACCGTCTTTGAACGCGGAATAGTATGTTTTGTTGAATACCAAGTCTTTCGTAGAGATGGGCGCAAATGCATCTGAAATGGCTGAACCTCTCGAATTGGGTTTTAGGATGCGTGCTTTGCCTTCGCATTGAACTGTCAAAAAAGCCTCTGCTGCATCCCCCTCACCGCTAGCTACCGCAGGCTTGCTTTCTTCATTGGACACGGGCTCCCTTTCGGGTGTCACTTTGTCGCGTCGACGTCGTAGGAGCTCGTTGTCCGTTATGATGACCTCGCTATCATTGTGCGGTTGATTGACTATCCTCGAAACCCCCTCCGTGGTAATGCTGCATATCCATATTATGTCACCAGAAGGACCGAAAGACTCGATAAGATTCTTTATATTGTCGACATAGCTCGGGGGGGTTTCGACCGGCAGCAGGCTCTCTTCTCCTATAAAATCGTTCTGCAGATCTAGGAGTAGTAGGGCCTGTCGCGTTCGTATGAACGGTATGGTTTGTTCGTCAATTTCAAACATTTGGGGCAACCTATGATGGATATCAACCAAAGTGTTTCCAGACGAATCGACTTTGCTGGATATAGAAGATTTAAAGATTGGCACTATGTGTTACGGGCTGCACGACTCTATATGTGGTGTTTACTAGCTAAGAAATATCCATTGCTTACATTGGTCATTATTCAGAAAGACCGCCGAGAGGTAGGAGCAACGTCGATGCGTATGTAGCACCGCATGATGCTGTAAGATTCCGAAAGCAACCGGCACTGCAAATAATATGCACGGATCTGGTTTCAATCGAATAACAGACAATGTGACATTGGGTAGTACATAGGCGAATGCGAGAGACGGAATCCTCTTGGTTAGTCGATACGATGGAAAAGATTATTGTTGTATGGAGTATGGATGGTTTGGATCTTGACATTTAGAGTTAGAGTGGAAATGGAATGTTTCTGTTCTGATAGAAGAAAAATGAGGATAAGGAACACGGGCCCCCCGGCAATGATGACAAACTAATCCATTTACGATCATTTTACCAACATTTTTGATGAGGATATACTAGGTATCTCCTACCTAGTAGGTAAGTGGTAGGTGTCAGTACTAGGTGATTGAGACAGAACATATCTACTAGGTATCTGACAGACATGGGTGACACATGGTTAGAGTGAAAAGTAGGGGAAGAAGGAGCGAGGAAAGAAGCCAATTGATTGGGGTCTTGTCTTGTCTTATTTTGTCCTTCTTGATGGATCGATATTATATTATCTTGGCGTACACAATTAGATTGATTAACCGTTGAGAAAAGAGTTAACCGTTACGTTGATCTTCTCTTCTTCCCTCCACTCCCCTTCCCTTTGACAGTGGGCTAAGAGGATACGCTAAAGAGCCCTATCTACTAGGTCCTATCTACTAGGTAGTAAGTATCTGTAGACAGCTATTAGACACTAGTAAAATGACCTCAAAGGCTCAAACGCTCAACCCTCGCAACATAGCGAGCAGAGCCCTTTTCAACATCGGCCTGTTTCTTTGGCTTCTTATTTTTCCTGCAGATCAACCAACGCATGTGGAATGAATCCCATGTTGCATATCAGCATTGTCATGCCACTCGCATCTCTCACCTATAGCTATTGACCAACGGTACGAAGGACGCACACGCAGAAATATGTACTACAGCATATAAGCAAGTTACATAACCCGAAACCGTACCCAGCCCACGAATCGAATCATCTTGTGGATGAATCTACACACTCTCTCCGTAAATCCATTCACCGTCATACAGACTTCAATCAAACCGTGAGATTTCACGCGGTCTTGTGTGCGAACGAGCATTGTAGTAGTCTATACGTTCGTAAGGAATAATCTCGGAATCCAAGTAGCGGAGATCGTAAGTGAAAATAACGGGGTCTGATTTGATACAGCAGGGGGGAATTTGTCCGACGGAATAAAGCGAAGCGCCAAGAGGAACCTTTCGATGATACCGTTAAACCATGTATTTGATAGGGGGGCGGGGAGAGGAAACATCAGAGAATATTGATTGGTTTCGTATTGTGAAGTTTGTGCTTTCTTGCATTGCACCGGAATCCATTTCCTTTGCATTATAACACGCACTTCTATTGCGCATGTAGCTTGTAGGTACCTAGGTATAGTATAGTCACTTCATACGACAAACCATCTTTCAAGGTAAGGTGTTTTGTATGTATGACGGATGTCTAATGGAAAAAGAAACACCCGTTCAACACTACATTGTATTTCTCTTGTCCTCTCATTCTCGTTTCTCTGGTCTCACAACTCAATGATACTTTTACCTTCGTAGCTAGAGCTTGAGCGTTAAACCGTTGAGAAATCAAGAAACCCCCTTCGACACAGCCGTCGGAAGTTTGAACTAATCATCCAAGACTCATTTGATAGATGATAGTTAAAAACCCCCCACAAATGTATAAAAAAAACTAAAAAATAAGCAAAAAACCCTTGCACTTACGGTCTGTACAGTGTACACTGAAGCATCCTCAGCATCATATGATCAATCATCAAAATTTCATCGAAACAATTTCATAATGATCTTCGCGCTACTGCAGTGCTGTTGTCGATCTACCTGCAGCTTGAGTTACAGGGCTCGAGCGGGGGGGAAAGTGTGGTGTGGATGATACTGGATATATGTGGATGCCACGATAGTCAGTGATATGATTAACCTTTTAACATATTGGTTCATTTGCATGAAGGTTCGACAGGCACAAATGCTTATTGCCAACTGTCAAAACTACTCAGCCGTCCTCTTGCATATATCTCGTCGGCTATCTTCTGACAATCGATTGATATGGAAATATTTGCCTTATTTAACAATTAGAGTTAACAAGCGTGAAAGACCAGGATGATGGTTGAATGTGTTACTGGGAAATAAAGTATCGCCAACGTTAAGAGTTTATTCATACCAGAAGCCTCACATTCACATGGACAATATTCCTCGCAACTCTTTCCTGCAGAGTCGTATTCGGGGACCAAACGGCTCAAAGGGGACCTTGAAAAGCTAGATGTAAGGTTGCAGTGAAGGGACGTTTTTATGCTTCAAGTTGGGCATATCACTTGATATCATATCGATATGAATTTTATATCAATTCTCTTGGCTGAATTTCTCGACTTGAGTTGTTTGACCTTCTTCCTCCATAAAAAGCTACCCCGCGAAAAGACGGAAAGTATGATCACGTGTTATCGAGCTTCGAGATACCGAGGCTCGGTGATGTTGAGGTCAAGTTGGCCGACCATCTATCTCAAGCTTCAGTATTACAGTTGTAATTCACAAAGAGCTTATTGGCTTACAACACTTATCTCTAAAAACTTCATACCTAGAAACTTACATCTATCTGTATCAATCTTTTCTAGAAGTATATCCTACAAGTTAGTGACTTGACTAGGTTAGCAATCCAATCAGCAATTCAAAACACAAGCAAGCAGCAGAAGCCTGCCCATTGCCCTCCCCAAACAAACAAAATGTCCTCTTCAAACCCTACCTACAGATACTTTCTCGTCACATACCCAGCACCATACATAGCACATGTGCAAATCAACCGTCCCGAGAAACTCAATGCGTTTTTCGAAGCAATGGTAAAGCGCCCCTTATCCACAACCCGCACTACCACCTCAATCATTCGCTAACCCCTAAATCTAGTGGCTTGAATTCCGCACCATTTTCGACACCCTCTCCTATTCTCCCGATGTCCGCTCCATCATATTATCCGGCGTCGGCGAACGTGCATTCTCAGCTGGTTTGGATGTAGAGGCCGCCGCACAAGATGGCGTTTTAGCCGAAAAAGAAGGAAGAACTACAGATGTAGCGCGAACAGCGCAAGCTATCAAACGACACGTCGAAGAATTCCAAGCTTGTATAAGCAGTGTCGAGAAATGCGAGAAACGTATGTTCCCCCGCTCCCATTGTCTCCTTTCTTGAGATGAAAGTTGAATCAATCTAATCGCATCAAATAGCCGTGATCTGTGTTCTGCACGGCTACTCCCTCGGCCTCTCAATCGATATATCCACCTGCGCCGATATCCGCATCTGCACCTCGGACGTCAAGATGGCCGTGAAGGAAGTAGACATCGGACTCGCCGCCGATATTGGTACCCTCTCCCGCCTTCCAAAGGTCGTCGGTTCTTTCAGCTGGGTCAAAGACGTATGTCTCTCTGCCCGCGTCTTCGGAGCTGAAGAGGCGCTGCGTGTAGGGTTTGTGACGTACGTTGAACCTTCAAAGCAAAATGCTATCGACAAAGCGCTCGGTATTGCGAAATTGTTGGCGGAAAAAAGTCCAGTGGCAGTGCAGGGTACGAAAGAACTTTTGAACCACGCGAGGGACAATCGATTGGCGGATAGTCTAAGGTACACGGGGGTTTGGAATAGTGCGGCGATCCAAACGAAGGATGTTAAGGATGCGATGTTGAGTGGATTGCAGAAGAGAAAACCTACTTTTGAGAAACTTTGAGAGGGGTTGGAGGACAACGGATCATAATAATTTGAAATTTTCAAATTTAGGAATAAGAGGGATGAATTATTCCACTTGAAAGCGAAAGCTTCTCAGGGGCGTCTTCCTTTGCTATACCAAAAAAGATGGACATATAATGCAGCATTCAAACCTGCAAAATAGCACCGGAGATAAATCGATAATATATGAGCTCTCAGATGAGAGTTTAAAGAAGCAAGAAAGATATTATGTAGAAAAGCACACTACGTACCTACACAGACTCATTCAATCTCACATTCAAATATTACAGAGCTACAACGCTGTATAATCTTCCCAGAATCAAATGCATACCTAGGTAGATAGCATCATAGTATTGAGACCAATCCACCTCATTTTCTCCTTTCTCCAATGGTCAATCACTCTCTCTCATCCCAAAAATCTCACAAGACAAGTCTAGACTAACCTCCTCACTAACTCACTCTTCACCTGGGCATCTCTTATCACATTCACATCCCCCTCCCCCTCCCCCTCCCCATTCCCCATCCTCCATTCACCAGCACCCAAACAATCTCACGGAATCAATCTCATCAATCTCGCTAATCTCACTAATTTCCCTCAAATTGGTTTCTGTTCCTTATGAGCTCCGACATTAGCTCCAAAGCTAACTTTTTTAGCCAATGGTGTTTCAAAGAACTCTCAGTATTTCTCTCTCAAATTTCTCAAGAATGGTTCCCTTGAACAACTATGATGCTCCTTCTTTCTGAATGATTCTACCTGACTGTCTGTTTTTTTATGCAGTATATCTTTAGAGATGCTACTTTTATCAAATTTCATTCTTTGTTGCTTGCCTTTCTCTTTGATTGATTATTATACTTCCCATGTTGCTTGTGTCAAGACTCAGGTGATATTATTTCATCTTCTACATCCAAAGAAGCTATAAAAAAAAGATATATCCTTTCAAAAAAAAAGTCTCACGACAGAATCACCAAGTCACTACCGCCAAGAAAACTCGATCCTTTTGTGATATAACCCAGCTTTCGATTGTATTTCAAATATCTAGGTACTAAGTAGCTATCTTGTTTAAAATCTCAAATCGCAGCAATATCTTTTCAATTCCGTCCTGTCCTATTATAACAACCATGTGCTTTCATCGCTTTTTTGATGGTATCCTTGCCTAGTCGAGCACAAGTATCCATGAATGATCGCAACCAACGAAGAAAAAAAAGAGTATCTGAACTAATACTACGGTAGCACCAGCCTATTTACCTGCGTTCAACAACAGAGTGTTCTTGACCTTCTTCGTCTGAAACCCGAAACTCATCCCACCACGCCGAGGAGTAAGTGAGACAAGCAAGCAGCTTTTCTTGAGAGAAGTCGAAAAAACTTGTTGTCTACCAACCGGCACCGCCTGCAACCTCTTGACCACCACCAGTAGCCCAGTTGTCGTCATCGCCACCAGCAGCAGGAGCAGAATAGTCATCGTTAGCCGCAGCGTCACCTCCGTAGTCACCGCCATTAGCTGTGGCATCACCATCACCGTAGCCGTTAGCATCGCCAGCAGCGTCCTCTTCGGCAACTGGCTCCTTGCAGCGAACTTTAGTGTGACCCACTAGTCTATGTTAGTATATCACGAAAACAAATACCTGAGGAATACAAAGATTAACGATTAACTTACTCTGCTTGCAGTTCTGGCATTGTACTCGAGAATAGTCACGAGGCTTTGGGCATTCCTTACCGGTATGTCCCTGTTAATGTCAGTAGGCTTTCCCAAATTAGATGAAAGGAGATCAAAGGCATCCAACTAACCTCTGCGTCACAGTTGCGACAGATCATGACTCGCTCATTTGTACAATCCTTGGCTATAAGCAAGGAAATTAGCACACTTGCTAGCTAATAATAAATTGCTATATGACTTACCTCTATGACCGGGTTGGTTGCAATTTCTGCAGAGACCACCATCACCCCCACCACCAGTTGGGCAGTCACGAGAGAAATGACCAACTATGTTATGTTAGAAAGATTCAAATATGAGAGAAGGTTGAAGAACTTACTCTCATTACAATTCTTGCATTCAACCCCCTCGGCGGAGCGTGGCTCTGGGCCTAAGTTCGATGTTAGCTTTCTTTATGAATCGCGAGGATATTGCTGAACTTACACTCCTTGGAACTATGACCGGATTTTTTGCAGTTGCGACAAGCGAACTTATCCTCACGAGGAATTGGGCAATCACGAACACGATGGCCACTACTCCAAGATTAGTATGCTTAAAGGAATTCCAGTGTAAGAAAACTTACACTTCGTTGCAGTTGAAACACTGAACTTGAACACGGTCACCTTCAACTCGTTCTTCTGTGCAATGCTTTACGGTATGACCAAGCTCATTGCAGCGGGAGCAGAGAGGAACACCGCGATCAACAGGCTCACCAGCATTGGCAAGTCTCTCCAAGTTTTCCTCTGGGGTACTTGGCCAACTCTCCTTCTCCTTTGGTCGACTGTGTTTGCTCGACTTGCGCCAAGAAACAGAATACTTGCGATCAAGGTTGCCCTGCAAGTCCATGTTGGTGTAGGTCTGGGTGAGTTCCTTCTCCATGGCAATGAGATAGATGGGGATGTTTTGAGTACGGAATGCATTCTCCAATTGAACATAGGTAGCATCTGGAGAAGCCTTGATGTATTTCATGACCTCATACTTCATGTCGTCGAAGTCACCTTCTTGAGATTGCTTGATCAGATTCTCCCAAGCAACTTCAGCTGCAACATCTTCTACGTCGTTGCGCTCGATCTTGCGAGGATTCTTGCACTCAAGGATTGAATGGCCTGCAATAAAGGTCAGCCTCAGTGATAGTGTCTAAGAGATATTAAATTTGAACCTACCTTCCTCCTTACAATTATTGCAAAGCTTGGGTGGAGCAGAAGGGCATTCAGATGCGCGATGACCCGATTGCTCGCAGATGCGACAAGTGCCGGTGAATTCACGAGCAACTGCGGGATTAGTACAATCTGCCTTCGTGTGCCCCTCCTCACCACAGTTGTAGCATGGTCGGGCCTTTGGAGGTTGTGTACATTCGGCCTTGGAGTGACTGACGGAAAGTGAGTTAGCGGAGTAACAAAAGACTGAAACGTTAGAAACAATACCCTTCTTCACCACAGTTGAAGCAGCCTCCACTGCGACCACCACCACCGCCTCCATTTTCTTCACCGCCACCATATCCACCATAGTCGTTACCGGCGTCATCATTGAATTCATCTCCTGCATGATGTTCGGAAGAACCAGTTGCAGGAGCGTCATCCCACTCTCCACCACCACCACTGACTACTGCAGTATCTCCAGTATCCCAATCATTGCCACCGGCAGGAGTCTCCCAAGACATTTTGAAGGACTTTCGTATTGCAAAGGTTTTATTTTGATCTATGCGGAAAGAAAAATTAGTCGGGGGCTGAGAAAAGTGGTAAAAGGTGAAAAAATGCGCAAGATGTACCAGCTTAGGTATTGCTCCAACTCAAAACCTTCTTGAAATTGGTATCAAGAAGTAAATTGAGAGACGAGTAATAAATCAAAGAGCTCAAGAAGTCAATCCAATAAGCAAGACTACACCTGCGGACGCGAAAGGAGTGTTGATAAAAAGAGAGAGAAGAGAGACGAAAAACTTTGCAGTTGTGAAGGAAAGAAAGGTTGAGAGGATGAAAGCAAACACTTAAGAAGGTGGGGTCCAACTCAAGTGAATTGGCTCTCAATCAGGAAAGTGCGACTTTGATTTCTCCCCTCTTCCCAATCGATCTCAGGTGTCTTCAAGTGAGCACGCACTTGAAGAATCGTCGATTGCGTTGATTGAAAAGAAAAGAGGGCACTTGCAACAAGTCAAAAGTGGCTTTGAAGTGTACTTTTGAGTGAATTTGAAAGGAGAAAGGAAGGAGATGGAGATGATGTTGGTGATTGTGGAGTTTTTCTTTTCCCCGAAATAAAGATCGAGAAAAAGATGCTCGTGATGAGAGGAATACGTGCTTGGAGGTATATAAGATGTGATAAAAGAAAGGATACATGAATTTCTTATATGTGTTGTGGGAACGCGACGTGAAAGTTTTCTGTCTGAACAAGGAAATATTGGAGAGATGATGACTTACAGATTTTGGTATGAATTAACAGATACGAAGATCGTGAAGGACTCTGCGACCTCAATATCAATTAAGGAAGGAATTATCTTGATAAACCCTTTTTGTTGGATGGGAAAAAGAGAAATTTGAAGAAGTTGTTGTTGTGGGAAGGAAGGAAGAGGAAAATGCAAAGAAGGAGCGCAGATGCTTTACTTAAAAAGGCGGCGGGCATCTAGCGAATATGTTTCCAATCTCTTCCAATCAGAGGTTCAGATGAATATCAGAAAGGAAGCTAGTCATGATCTCTCAATTCCTATTTGAAATTGCAACAATCAAGAAGTTGATCCCCGCAAGAATATTGACGGGGTACACCCCGAGTCAAAGTTGTGATGAGATTCTACCATATATCATGAAAATGAGACTCAAGAATAGTACTTTAAAGTCTTTGTGGCCCCCTTCATCATTGCAAGTCTCCTTACTTTTTCGGTTCGAGGGCCAATGAGCAGCTTTGTCAAATGTGTGATATATTTCAGACATGCTACTTCACCATCACTGTCTTTGAGCACTTGTCATTGGATTTTACCTAAATTGTATTGGATACTTGGACTTCTACAAAGATACACAGAAAACTTCCTTTTACCTTTCTGTTCTTCCACAGGTGTGTTTGAGCAGATGAAGATGATATTGTGTCAACAGATAAGTTTCATTGCTTGAGCACTTAAAAGGATTGTTTGACACGATATCTATTAAGTTCCTCTGACCGCGATTCGCATCGTTACAGAATTAAAGTTGAATTATACATTTTAAGACAGCGTATCAAGAAGTCCCAGCCTTTGATGCCTAAAATTTCATGCACGGAATGCCTCCATTTCTTGTTATCCTGTCACTTCGCAGGCTTACCTTATTATTCAAGTAGGACAGAGCCTGTCAACAAGATGACATAGGAACGAGGGACAAGGGATACCGCTGGGATGAGATGAAAGAGTCTTCATGCTATAGAACGCAGCAGGTATCCTTAATTCCCTTCAAGCTTAGAATGTGAAACTAACGATACAGTACTTATTACGCGGAGAAGAGAAGTTTTCGTTACAAAATCTGATCCTAGGAACTACCAATTGAATCTAAGAATGCTTACCTCAGTACTAACACTCGAGGTAAATTTAGGATTTTAAATAACTCTTGATGATTAATTGATGCCTCATCGGCTTCCTCGACCATTCAAGAAAGAGATTCTAACACTGTTATAGCAGTAGTACTGAAATCGCACTAGACTTCAACATTATTTCCTACATCTCTTTGCATAAAAATAAGTTCCCTACTGATCCTTCTAGACAGAACGCGCAATGACCGACTTTGCATGTCTAAAGTCTTCGCATTCCATCCGCGTCGTTGAACTTTTCTTCCTCGCTTCAAGCCTGCTTATAATCTCCGAATGTGGAAACCTGAGGACATGGCGAGGAATTGCGAGGGACTGCGGGGAGTTGGAACCTGGCTACATTACTAAATATTAATATATGTGCTTAACAGATACTCTAAATTTTGTCGGCTTATAAAAACGAACAATCCGCTGGTGATGTTATGCAGCAGATTTCTTTCCACAGTCTACCCACCTCGACAGTTTCCGGTCAGCATAGGGTGTCATGAGTTGACTGTGAGTTCACCAGACGTCCATCGAGGTTAAAAGAAGGTTTCAACCAATTTCGACGCCGTTCCTAAGATATGTGGAGCTCATGACTAAGATTCCTCCTTCTGTCACATTGACTCGATTGGCTATTTGGTTCAACGGCGTCGGTGCATGTTCATCCGAGCTACCTGACGGCTAAAGCAGAATCTCGACGCCCAAAAACTGATAACATTCATGAATTGATCAAAATGATAGTATCTAGGTAGCCATTGGTCATTACCTAGGCTCGGAGCATCCCACTCTTCGGATAGCGATAAGCAATTGGACCTAGGTAAGTTTTGATATCTGACAATGAGAGAGCCCCGCTTCGACATGCCCCCGCTATATCACGACATCTTCGAGGGGTAAATATTTTCTGCAAATTGGATTCTGTTTCTTTACACCTTGAAGCATCCTCGAGAATCTCTGAATTCCTCTCTCGCTTTTTCTATTTTTCCGAAGAAATAACACAATCATCCTTCAAAATGGTGCCAGTTCCAGAAGACCTCCCAGAGATGGAATACAGATACCTAGGCCCATCTGGTCTCCAGGTATCTGCTATCTCTCTTGGTGGTTGGCTCACATATGGTGGCCATGTTGAAAAAGGTATAGCTTCTCAACTTCATTGGGCTCATTGCAGAATTAACGTACGTTAGAAAACACATTTGCATGCATGAAAGCTGCCTATGATGCTGGGGTCAACTTCTTTGATTGTGCTGAAGGTTATGCTGGGGGGGAGTCCGAAAGGGTAATGGGCGAGGCCATCAAAAGATTTGGATGGAAAAGAAATGATCTTGTTATCTCGACAAAAGTACCTCTCCATACCCCTACATTTTTACCCCCAAAGCTTACAAGAGGCAAAATAGATTTACTGGGGTCAAGCCAATGGCGAGAAACTTGTCAATAACATCGGTCTCTCCCGCAAACGTATCATCGAAGGCACTCACCTCGCTCTCGAGCGTCTCCAACTGGAATATGTAGATCTCATCTATGCTCACCGACCGGACCGCGCCTGTCCTATGGAAGAGACCGTCCGGGCATTCAACCACCTCATCAACACCGGCAAAGCATTCTACTGGGGAACATCCGAAGTAAGCCCCACAACCCCTCAAAGTTAATTTCTATTCCACCCCCAGAACTAACCCCCCCATAGTGGACCGCCGCCGAAATCGCCTCCGCCCACGCCGTCGCCCAACGCCTCAACCTCATCGCCCCCATAATGGAACAACCACAATACAACCTCCTAGCGCGCCAAAAAGTCGAGGGCGAATTCCTCCCCCTCTACAATGAATTCGGTCTCGGAATAACCTCCTTCTCCCCTCTCAAATTCGGATTCCTTACCGGAAAATACAACACCGGTATCCCCTCCGATTCCCGTCTCGGAACATCCAAAGACGCTTTCGCCGACCGCATGAGAGCTAAATCTGGCGACGATTCCTGGAAAGAAGACATTGCCGCCGTCGAAAAGCTCATGCCTATTGCGGAGAAACTCAATATTAGCATGGCTAATTTGGCTATGAGTTGGGTGTTGAAGAATGAGAGGATTAGCAGTGCGATTACCGGGGCCAGTAAGCCGGAACAGGTATTCGAGAGTGTGAGGGCGTTGAGGATTAGAGAGAAATTGACCCCAGAGATCATGAAGGAGATTGATGATGTTTTGGGCAATAAACCGGAGCCATTGGCCAAGAGATATGTTTAGATCAATTCATGGGAAGGCTAGGTTAGGAATTTAAAAAAGTTATATAGATGATGATGAGGGTGTGAATGATAGATAGCGATATCTCATACTACACATTTCCTTGTTTTCCCACGTGGACACAATGCTTTTGATAAACATGAACGATCCAGGTAAAATTAAATGGATCTTTAAAATTTATGGTATTGCCTATTTCACATGTCATTCGGTCTGGGTACCAAAATCTACCTAAATATGTGCAAGAAGTTGCGAATAAACTCAACTGGGCCATCTCATCCATTTCGACTCCAAATCATGTCGTATTGCTTCATTACTTCTCACCACTCTCGCACCCTGCAGATACAATCATACAGATCAATAATTATACACCACCAGAGCCTCTCCAGCAAAACTCCTTTTTTTTCACCCCCTGAGATGAATCAAAATTCCCCTTCAAAGTCTTCCATCCACCCATTTATTTCTTGCCCTTCTTTGCACTAGCACTCGCGTTCTTGGCTGGCTTCTTCTTGGGTCTCTCCTCTTCCTCATCTTCGTCATCAATCATACTATCATCTTCATTACTCTTAGCCTTCTTCTTCGCTGGCTTCTTGACCGGCTTCTTCTTAGGCTGCTTAATATATTTATCTTTTTTCAAATCGGCCTCTTCGTCATCATCGACTGGTTCTGCAATGACTTCTCCGTCATCTTCTTCCTCGAATGCTTCTTCCAAATCTGGTTTCACGGCGGCGACCTTGGCGGGCTGGAAGACGTTACTTGCTTTCATAAATGGAACAGGATGAGAACGTGCGTTATAGCTTTGGTTCGTTAGTATTGTTAAATTTGAGAAGACTTAGTGGGGACTTACGATCTTGTAAAATTGGCTTTGGTTTGGGTTTCCAATTTGATACTTTCCATATCTTGTTCTCCAACGCCCAGTTCCATTATATAGTCCCAGTCCTCTCTGGTCAAAAAATAACTGTCCATGAGATCGATCACATCTTCCACGGAATCTCTGCCCTCGACATCGAGTCGGCGAATGAGTTTGTCCCAGAGAACGGGTAAATATTGTTGACGAATTTCATGACGGTCTCCAGAAGATCGCAGTCGCATATGCGATTGGATTTCCTTCACATAACGAGATAGCTTTCCGTACTTGCTGTTGTTGCCAAGCCAAGATGTGAAGTTGGTTCTTCCGATCATCGAACCAGATATAAAGCTTGATGGCCGGACTGTACTGAAGACTGCGTGAGTAGGCATAAGAGACCATTGTTGTTGGGACCCATGAATCATTCTATCAACTAAGTCACCGTCGCTAATACTTTCTGCTGCTTGGTCTACAAGCTGAAGTACTTTGAGTCTGTGCTCTTTAGGTGTATCGGAGCTGTTGGCTAGTTGTGGCTTGGTATTCAGGTAGTTTTCTTGGATCATCAGGGGTGTAAATTCATGATCATTGAAGTAAAGCTCGATCTTGTCGTTCAAGGTAGATTTGCTAGCAGGAGAAAACATATGACCACCAAGGAGCTGACTAGTGATGTCCCATGGCTTAAGAACAACATGCTTTTCCCAAGCTTTTGACATTTCCTTGCCTTGGTCAAAATTCATGGCTGTTTGATCAAGTTTGACGGTAGATATCATATTGATGATCTGTCGGATATCCTTATTACTGCCCTCGATAAGAGCATCAATAACTTGAACAGGGAGCTTCATGCCTTCTCGATGACAGATGGTAGCGATACGTGAACGAACCATATCGACCGTTGGTCTTCTGAATGGCATGTCGAATGTCACAAAGTCAAATGGTTTCATTTTCGGAAGCTTTCGGTCATTACAGATCAATATCATGGGGATATCGGTCGTCTTGCAGATTTTGGCGAGAGCTCCTACACCACCTCGATCTCCAGACGACATACCATCAACTTCATCCATGATCAAGACCAATTTCTTCTTGGTCTTATCGACATCTTTCCCGTCGCCTGCGAAATAACCCAGAACGGAAGTGTTGTTCAGTACTTCACTTAGCCCAGTTTCAACAAGCTTTTTGCTTCGAACATCACTAGCGTTTCTCTCTAGTATATCATAACCAGCAAGTTTGGCAGCCAAATGTGCCGCAGTCGTTTTTCCGATTCCTGGTGGACCATGGATAATGATGGCTCTGTAACCTCCAAGGCCATCCGCACCCCTCTTCTGAAAATTATACTTGTGCGCAGTTTCCCAGCCCTTAAGCCAAGCCTGGATCTTCTCAACCTGACCTTTATTACCACAAATTTGATTCATTTGCGTTGGTGCATACTTTGTAGTCCACAATTGCGATGACGTTGGCACTATCGCTTTGCGGGGCGCTGCTGGTATGGATGATTTTCCTTTTGATGCAGCAAGCTTTTGAGCTTCCTTTTCTGCTTTCTCCAACTCTGCAGCCTTTCTCCGCTCTTCTCTATCCATCTCAGCCGCGTCTTCTCGGATCTTCTTTTCTTCAGCTGCTTTCTTTTCGTTGTTCTTCTCCGCAGCCTTTCCGTCGCCCCCGTTGGCAGGTAGCGTTCTTAAAAGGTGAAATAGGCCATTTTCGTCAATGGTTTTAACTTTTAAAGTTTGTATCTTTCTAAGTTTACTCGGACCAGCATCATTTCCAAGTACAACAAAGTTTGTTTTGCTGCTTGGTGCACCGGTGATTTTGCCTCCATATCGCTTGACGAGCTCTATTCCTTCATCTCTTGAGATTGTGTCAAGCATTCCCGTAAAGACAAATGTCAAACCTACCAGGCAGTTTTCGGCACCTTCAGGAATTTCGGCACAACCTGCAGCTGGCGGAGCGCCTGAGTTGCCACCGCCTCCACCAGCTCGCCAATCATACTTGGCACTATCATCTTTCGGAGGAGGGGTTGGGGCTCGAACTGTTGGGACGCTGTCTAGGATTGCCTGTATACTCGAGCTCTCTGGAGCAGATGCTTTCTTGGGCGGAGCACGAGGTTTTTTGGCGGGTGGTGGCTTTGAGCTCTTGCTGCTAGAGGGTTTCTTAGCAGGAGCAACATCTTCCTCGTCCTCGGATTCCAAATCGATAGATTTACGCTTCTTGCCATTCACAGCAGAAATATTCCCTGGCTTTTCAATTATCATCATGTCGTCATCGTCATCGTCATCATCAGGCACAACAAAAACGTCGTTATCGCCGACATCTTTCATATTGATATCTTTATCCTTTGTGGTTGGCGCAGGTTTCGACTTTGACACAACTCTCTTGGGTTTTGGTAGGACCTCTTCGTCGCTGTCAATTTCGACATAACCGTCATCCTTTCGCTTGCCTGTCTTTTTCGCATCTGCTGCAAATATATCATCGTCTTCATCGAAGTCATCATCGTCCTCGATCACTTTGTATGTTGTAGACGCCGTTTTCCGAGTAGAAGATCGAACATTCGCTTCAGCTGGCGGTGGTTTTGCCTTTACAGATGTCGATTTTACTTGTTTAGCTTTGGGTTTATTGCTCGAAGCAAAAAAGTCATCCGCGGTCGTTTCCTTTCCTTCAGGCTCTTCATTTTTTCTAAATTATCATGTCAACAATGTAAAGAGAGCAGGGCCTGGGCAATCATACACTGATTTCTTAGGCGCAGCTTTTTTGGGTTCGGGCTTTTTTGGCCTGGAAGACTTTAGTAGAAGCTTAGCAGGATTAGTTTGAGAAGCATACAATGGTTCTTCGTCATCTTCGCTATCTTCAATAACCTTGCGACTTTCTATATTGTATTAGTATCATTCAATAACCCAAGCAATGCGAGCAACTTACTGCTCTTTTTTTTCTTAGAATCTTCCTCCTTCTTGTTCTCCTTGGCTCGGATGGGTGTAGCCGTAGAAGTTCCAGGTTTACCTCCAAAGAAGCTTCTAATATCCGCAGGCATACTGGGCGGATTCAGCAATAGCTCGCTTTCGAAATACTACGAGTTTCACAGAAAAGAAATTCGTTGATAGAAGCAATTGCTAGAAGAAAATGATGCTGTGAACTAGCCTGTATCTTTTTGGTTACCTACAGTACGGAATACGCGACAACCCGACGCGGAAGTAACGCGTTGCCACTTTAGATTGATTTTACCAAAAAAATTACTGCTGCCTCAAATATTAGGTAAACACACTGAACCATCGAATTTGAGGATCTAGGATTTCTTTAGATTTGGTCGACAATAACGTCCATAGCCATCCACCATGAAGCCTCAAAGCTTGCAGAGCTTCACGGCTCAATTTGGGAGGCTTTCATTAGCCTCCAACACAATCCGACCTCTTGGTCCCATCCTAGCCCAAGCCTCAGCTTTCTCCGCACCTTCGAACCACACTTCCCCTCAGTCTCATCGCCCATTTTCTAGCACAGCCGTCAATTCAGGCAATTGGCTTCTTCCTACTATGCCAGAGAAAAAGAGATCACGGAAAGGAAGACCCCGTGTGCCGACAGGAGGATCAGCCAGAGGTACCACTTTAGTATGGGGGGAATATGGTTTGCGAATGTGCGATCATCATCGCCGTGTTAGTGCTCAGCAATTGAAGGTTGGAGAGGATGCTATTAAGGTCAGACTGAAGGGTATGAGATATCGATTGTATAAGAGAGTTGCTGCCCAAATTGGTGTATACAGCAGTGGTAACGAGGTAAGCACATGCGCCAGGGATATATTTTAAGATCACAAGAATAGATGCCTAATGGTTTCACAGGTTCGTCAAGGTAAAGGAAAAGGTTCCTTCGATCACTGGGCTTCCAGAATTGCTGTCAGCAAAATTATATTTGAGTTGAAGGGAGATGTGCACGAACAGGTCGCAAGAGATGCGTTTCGATTAGCAGGCAACAAAATGCCAGGTCAGTAAACATGAACCTCATATCCTTCTCACATGCTGATTTCTACGAACATAGGTCAATACGAGTTTGTCAAGAAGGGGGACCCTCCGGTTGTTGGAATCACAAAGTTAGATGGAGTCACCATGGAGGAATTGAAGAGACCAAGAAGAAAGATACCTTTAGATTCAATACCTGTCGGCTCTACTGCGGAAACTTTACCATCTAGTGTGTCGACGTCGACCTCACCGGATGCGTAGGACGAGGAAATGTATATTGTATCATAGAGCGTATTGGCATTTCAGTCCATAAATGAATGGAGATGTATAAAATCACACTCCAGATTGTAGTAAACGTTTGATCAGAGTGAGGATATGCAGTTTCATGCAGAGGTCTCAGTATATCATTCGCCCTAGATGATTCAGAACATTCGACGTCCTCTTTTCTAGACTTGTCACACGTAGCATGGCCAAAGAGCCTCAAATCACAATATCAAAACATATTGGCAACCCGGGGTATCCCAAGAAAACAGAATTACAGATTTGTAAATCCCGCTGGGATGTCAACGAAGATCGTTTTTGGCAAAGTAAAATACTCCATCCCAAAAGCAAAAGCATGCCCTCAATAATCAATCGTATTGAACGCCACAAATCCCTGTCTGACGCCAGTGCCTTTACTCCAACGTGATTCTCTCCGCTCTATTCAGATTCTGATTCATCCTCAACCTGCGTCTCCTTAAGTGCCTAGGGGTAACAAAGTCAGCCACATCAAATAGGCCATAAACGTAAAGGCACACATACCTTTTCCAGAAGTGCCTTCAAATGTACCAGCTTGCTTTCTTGGATAAGCAAAGTTTCATCATCTAGATCCTCAACGATATATTCATGATGCGACTCTGCATCTATCTTGACAATGAGAGACTTGATAGATGGATCGCACTCCACAAGAGTGCCTTGATTTCTTGTTAGCATGGTTACATTCATGTAATTATAAGTAAACTTGTACCAGACAAAATGCGCACTTGCATCATCTGTCGGTGCATACTCTGAAGTGTTCTAGAACACTGGCTGGATGATCAAGGGTCAAAGGAGCAAGCTTGCGAAAGACAGGTAAATGATAATGGTGGAAATTTGCTGAATACATACCTCTGATAGCTCGTGTCATGATGAATATATTGAGCGCTTCCTTTTCTTTTGCCTTCTCAGATGCCTGAATCCTCGTGATATTTTATGTGCCTATGATGAAGGTCTGTATTGATATAAAGCAAGTCGGTTGTAGTTAGTGGCCCGTGCAGACTGTGATGCACCTTTCCTATTACGTATTTTTGGGACAAGAGCGCAACAGGAAACCTCTGCTAGTCTGCAATATGAATTTACCAATTTCATAACAGAGTTGTATGAATACCTGTGTAGGAAAATCTTAAATGTTACATAGGATCGCTATACTGTACCTACAGCCCTACGTTAGCACCTTAGCAAATTCTAGGGTATTCGAATTCAGGCTACATGGTGGCAGTGTACTACCCTTTCACAAACAAATATATTTCTCTACAATCTATTAGATACGGCCTGAAATGTCGAATACAAATAGTTACAAATAATGTTCTTAAATCCACATCAAACACTCACGGCAAATTGAATCATCAGTCGGCTACGAGAATTGAACACCTCGGATTTACAAATCATAGCATCCTGGGCCGATGAATCTCGGTAATGTTCCCCCTTTTGTATGGTATACCAGTTATGCCTACCTACTTACACAAGCTTAATAAGTGTCGTGCATTCTTTCAACAAAAGTAACTTGCATGTTTGAAGAAGACTTGAGAGGATATTCCGGCAATCATTCATACTACCAATGAATAATAAGCTCCTGCATTTTTCTTTTAGCGAGAACGAAAAGGAGGAGGGGTCTTTGGCTTGCATCTTATGATTATATGTCACTATGGTAATTCGAAACTGCTGCGAATGTCCGTCGGAGCATAAAATAAAAGCTTGGTGGATTCACGAATTTAAACCTTAAAGAAAATTCGGCTCGCTGATGGACAAAATCTTTGACCAGTTGACCCAGTCTATGCCAATGGTTATTCGATCTTGCATAGTTGCTGAATTATGAATGACCAAATACGTCTTCGACATCAGAGACATATCGAGGCCCATCGTCCAGAGGTATATTCGTAAAGCATCACACTTTCCATGGCCAGAACCAGACCTTCCGGTCACCCAATAGTTTGAAAGCCTTGTTCGAGACACTAGGTCTCCTAATGAACCCACCATGCGGTCTTGCAATCTAGGTCTCTCACTGCCGATAATAAAATAATGTGGATTTGTTGATACAATGAAGAGTTTCCGCTTTAACATTACCTGTTTTGTCACTCGGAGTGTAGGGCACTTGCCAACGGATGTACAACATACCCAGGGAAATATAGCTCATGAATGCTCGACATCAACCTGCATTGATGATTCCTTGATGAGTATTTCTATCGACAATTGATCATCAACAACCGGTCGTCGAAATCCAGCCTCCCAATCAGTACCCACAAAAACATCGACAAAACCTTGAGTATGCCCATCAGCCTCCTTGGAATCCTTTAACCCACAATGAACAACCCCCCAATTGGCCCCTCTGTATTCTCTTCATGGTCCCCTTTAGTCGTTTTCTTCTCTTTCCTGCTTTCACCGCGTGCCTAATTCCATGCATATATCCCGGCACTTCATCATCCCCAGCCTCACAACCCCATGTATGCACTGCCTTCACAAAATCACGCCCGACGAGCACAGCAAAAGTATCACTATGCCAGCTTCTTCGATCATTCTTCATCTCTTTCACAACTTCTATGACTCATTGCTCGAGTTTGCTTGTTATCGATCCGCTTTGCATCTCTGTGTTTTAGCTTCAAGGTTGAAACGTCTGGCTTCGCGATTGCCAAACTAAATTCGTGACGCTTGTCTTTCAACTTATGGGTTTTGCAACTTCTTCCACTTGGAATTGCAATGACAACGAGCCCTAATTTTGAATTCATGACTTCCTTCTTATGTTGAATCGTAGGATAAAGTAATATAATGAATGTTCTTTGCATCTTCTATTTTATCTGGGAAAAATAAAATCGGCACGGACAGAGCGGAACACACGCCGAGCCCGTTTATCCGAGAGCTGTTTCCGCAACTCTCTTCCAATTGGTTAATCCCAATACAAGCTTCCCAGCCCACCGTCACCGGCTATTTCGGAAAAGGAAAGACCAAGACACAAGGACAAACTGACACACTTTGAATCCATTCTGTCTAGAATGTACGGGGTAGCAACAGCAAAATGAGGCGTAGGTAAAGTGTTAGGATTTCTGGTACATATTGTATTACGTATCTTGGGTATTCAAATATCCTCATTTATTTCTTTGTTGTTAATAGTCTTCTCCTTTTTCTCCTTCAGAAAAAGTATACAAGCAAGCAAGGCTTACTAGCTTATCCATCCTTTCTTTCTTCTCACCAGCGTGCTTGTTTTTGTTGGAATTCGTACTCGTACAAAAGCGCGGGGATACCTTGCTTTCCACCATTTGCGACTGCAAGAAAATAGCTCATACAATTGCAATTCTTATTATTACAAAAGAAGGTTTTGAATGACGAGTCTACCTTAACAAAGCTATACCCATATCTTTTTATCGTCCAGGGCGACTTGGTTCCTTTCTCACTCAAGATAATCATCAAATATATAGATATGCCATCAAGATATCAGAAAGATGTCTGCCATTGTATCAACAGTCAACGTTTCTACTCAGTTCTCCTCATATTTTCGATAATCTTTCCCAAATTTTCCTGCGCACAGATCCCAAACGCAGTGTCAACGACATTCATTACTTCGGCTACCCCTCCTTCATCCACCCCTCACATCTTAAATGTCCGTCAACTCTCCTCCAGTACAGATCCTGACGGCGAAGAAGCATCAAGCCATGTCTACAACTACTATTTCGTCATAGTCGCTGTTTTCGTAGTTATTGTTTTCTTTCTTCTCCTATATATTACCCAGCGACGGAAACGAAAGGCACTACTCATACGACATAATGGTCAGACTGCCTTGGCTCGCGATGTACAATCATTTGCAGATTTCAGAACGAGATTTGGACCGAGAAGAGCGGGAACGGGGCTGATGGGTATGACGATGGGATCGATGGGCGCAAATAGAGAACGACAAGAGGGGTTGGATGAGAGGGGTGAGGCGCCCCCGGCTTATGTGGAGGGCGATAAACCGCCGAGTTTGAGGAGTGAGGACGGGGTTACTATGGTCGTTTCTCGTGAAGATCATGCCAATGAAAATTGCGCATCTAGTGTGCCGGCTGTGGGGACGGAGACTATCAACAACTCTATGGAACGAAGTATATCGGGTGTAGAGTCGAGACTATCTGCGGAGCTTTCTCGACCTACCGCTACGACTGCGAGTAATTCAGCAATACGGACATCGATTGGGGGATCATCAACACCAATCACCAGCGCAGCAGATTCGAATGAAGAGGTGGAAACGAGGCCATTGAGTCGAAGTACATCGGCGCGTCCACCGTTAGGACCGCCAACATATTCTGAGACTTATCTAGGCGCGCAATCTGATATAACGAGACCACCGGCCGCGGTGACCCACAATTGATTTTATTCGGAAAGGAGATTGATGAGTGAAGCTAGAACCTCATCTGGAATGCGATGCGGACAGTGTTGGAAGCAGAATGACTGAATTAACATACGAACGATTTTTACATTGTGCATTTTATATGGGTTATCATAAAACGGCAGGCCGACTAATGAGGATACGGACGGCACGGCTGGATTGGACGAGGTTTTGGGTATGGAATTGTATATGGATATCCACAGGATGTGAGGGCTTTGCGAAGGCGTATCTTTACGATTATGAATATTAGTTATGAAGGATCATTGCCATGTGGTTATTGTGTAATATAGTCGGATCATAATAAATATGTATATCAAGGTCAAGCATTGCTTATTCTAAAATCAGTTAATGGTTAGAAGCCTAATGGTTGATGGTGATTTCATTCGTATATTCTAACTTAGCTTTCTCTTTCCTCCTTTTTTGAGGATATAACATCTCACATCTCACAGCCCCCAATTTAACAAATGAACCAACTCCCACACCAATCCCCATAATCCAAATTTCAAACCCCAACAAACCAAAATAACAAATACATTTGACCCCGATACATAATTTCACAGCGTCTCTTATACTCCCATATTCCCATATTCCTACAGTTCTACACAATTTTTTGTCTTTGAAAGATCCGTGTCAAATCTGGATGGTGGATGGTGCAGATTGAAACGCAGTGGAATGGATGGAATGGGATGGGGTGGGATTGACAAGGGGCGGAATAGATAGGCGAATAAAGGAGGCGGGGAAGTGGATCCTTTGGGGGTGTGAATATTGGAAATAGATTTGGGTAGTGTGAATTCGTTTTGGAAAGCTAGATGGATGGATGGGGAGGTTCGTGGGATATATTGGCTATGCGAAGTAAGCGAAGTGAGTGGAACGTGGAAGTTAAGGGGCGATTATTATGTTGGATGTTGATTTTTGAAGGAGTAGGTTTTAGAGGTTGGATTTTGGAGACGAATTGGAATTGGAATAGCATGGTTGGGTGGAGTGGATGGGATAGCGAGATGTTTCTTGGGTTGTGGCGAGTGAAACTTTTGGTGGTAGGGAGGAGAGGTGTGTGTGTAGATTGTATTGTAATGTGTTTTATTTTTAGATGGGGGAGATGGGGGATTGAGAAGTGGTCAATGATGAAGAATGTTGGTAGGATTTTACACCTAAGATAGGGTACTGTCCAAATGAAGGAATGGTGGTGCATTCATGGATATGGGAAGGTTAAAATATATGTGGCAAGGAGAAGTGATTCTCGAGAGATTGCGGATGGTTATTGTATGGATGAGGTTATATGCCTTTCACTTCAGTTCAGTCAAATGGAATCATAAACATGTAGATATTTAGGTAAATTCATTGAAGATTATGGAACTAGCTAATTCCTGGAAACGATTTGGTTGTTAGAAAAGAGTTTGTGTTGGATATAGGAATCACAGATGATGTTTCGCTACCCAACCTGATAAACTCATAGAGTCGCATGTCCTCGTCATTCTCAAAGTCCCACATAAGATCTTGTGACCTAATTTTGACCAGCCATTGCCCTTGCTTTTTTGTTCCTATGTTCTCAGATGGAGGATATACTTCTGCCATACTTCGCTCGGTACGAGAGACAATTCTTTAGCAAGGAGATTCTTGCGCATAAGACGATCTTCGAGTAGTAGGTGGAAGGTGTTGCCATGGTAAATGTGATCAAAATCGACGGTTCTGTAGAAAGTATTCTGGCCTTCGGACGAAAAATATTTCAAACAAGAGAAGCCCGCTGTCCTAAGGGTCAAGTCATTCTTTATTCCATCAAAAACTTCTCCCCATTCGATAACAGGTTCTTTTAAGAAACAATACCGGAGCGTTAGATCTCTTAGAGTTTTGGCATGTCTTTGAAAAAACTCGATAAGTGATGACTTACTGCCCACCAAAGACCATAAATCCACGCTGTTCAAAGATGGCATTGTTAGACCCCCTATGATTTCGTCCCAGTCTATTTTCGGCCATTTACTTTCAGCAGAACCTTCCGTGATGAGGAGATGTTCGAGATTGGATGTAGCTTGTAGTAGTTGCTTCAATCCGTGATAAGCCTTGGAAGAAGGAGTCCTGATATTCCAGAGATGAAGATGGCGAAGATACCGAGCATCCGGCCAATATGAAAGTATGGTGTTCGTGCCAGTGGGAGCGTCAAATAGCATATTTAGAGTCAATCTTTCAAGCTGGAGATAATCCAATTTCGTACCAGCGTTAGCAGCAGCAGCAAGAAATATTGAAGCTTCTTTGTGATACCTCGCATCATGGCCCATACTGTCGCAAAAAGTTGGTGTAGGCTTGACATCCAACCGTAAATGAACAGATTGCTTAAGTTCACACTGTACCATAGTTAAGCGATTCAAAGAGCTGAGCTTTGGTAGCACTTGTGAAAATACGAAACTACTGAATTCGCTCTTCACCATCAAGTCTTGTTCTTCACAAATCTTATTGCGAGCTTCAAAACCACGAACCATCTTGGTCAGCGACTCCGATCCTGGCTGGAATTTCACATCACTCAGGAGATGGTTGTAATCATCTTCACCAACCGCCCTCATTCTCAACGGGTCGTAGTGTATAGCCAAGACACGTTTCGACATCCTGGGATGTTTTGAGATATTAAGCAGTTTTTCGAAACTCTCTCTGGTGAATATAACATATATATTTTGGGCGAGACGATCGATACCAGCTGCGGCGCAAACATTGCTCATTAATCGAAAATTAAGTATATCTTCTATGGGGAGGTATTTGCAGATGGTCTGGATCATTTCGATGGGTAAAATATCAGTAAGTGAAGGCCCGAACCCATCTTTTGCATTCGTGCTCATTGTGGCCCCTAGAAAAGGATCAGTCAAAGCAAGCACTAAGGTGGGTAGGAATATATTACCATTAGATATAGTTCCTAGCTGTTTGCTTATTGACAGAACATTCATCCCTTGAACAGACATTGTGCGTATGTTCAATTGCCGTTATTAACTCGAATATCTGTTAGACCTCAGAATGAGAGATGAGAAATGTGAAGTTCGATATGAGAGACAACAGAATCTCAACCAAAGTGTATACAATAGGCAAATATCCCCCAAAAGTTTTCTTGGTTGAATAGATCGTAAGAGAACGATACTTGTATTCTTGTGATGGGGTTTTAGTTGTAGAGGAGGATGTAGTCTGTCTACTTTCCAAAGACTTATCCACAGGAAGAAAATTCACCTAAAAGCTCCTACCATGATGCAACATGAGACTATATGAGTGGAGTGAATACTTCATTCGACTTCTTTTGAGTATTCAATCACCCGCAACATTCGATTTTATTATCGAGAGGCTTAAAGGCCTTTGGGGGGAACCGAGTCAATCTTCCAATCCCAGAATATCATCTTACTTCCGTCCGTCAGACCATTGTTCGTATCTGTTTCTATCCAGAGATCCATTCTCGTTGTTCAATTTGTATTGAATGATTTCACCAAGGCTTGAGCCCAACCAACAGATATCAAGTATGTGAATGTCGTATGATCGATGCTGGAATCCTGATAATCCAAACTACAGCAATTCGCATTATTAGGAAATGGGAGGGTGAGTCTCTGCAAAGAGTTAAAGCACACAGGTCCCAGCTCTACTCAACTTTTACAGAAAGCATTTCTTACGATTCGACATATCGATAAAATTTATGTAGTCCAGAACATCGTCGTCGCGAGTGAGAGACGAGACCAATATTGATCGGCACCGCTTTCCGTAAGTATATTCTGCCACTTGATCAAAACATCCATGTGGAGGGACGTGAAACGTGAAATGTTGTGTAACCAGAAGTCATTGTTCCTCAGAGTGACTCATTCACTCTCATATTCATTTTCATTCGCTTATCCCTTATCCTCTTTCGACCGCCATCTCCGCCGAATCTGATTATTTGTTTACCATTCCATGTTCTCTCCTGCCGCATCTCGGCGGAAACTTGAACATGACATAAAACTTATCATATAAAATCCTATTTATCTTATTATTCTTTCCTTTTGATACCCAAACATGCACAAGCATGCTGACTACACGTAAATCAAATAAGAATTCTTTGACGAGAGCGGTAAGTCGAGGTCTGTCAGATGTAAGCGCTTGAAACTTGGCCCAATGGGTAAGCATTTGTTGGGGTATGGAATGCAATTTCGAATGTTCTACAAGATATTGCAGAATCTTTGATGAGGTTTGGTTAAAGTTTCGTTGTGATTCATCGGCGGAGTTATTGCAGAATATGACAACGCGTATGTCGATTACCCTGAGTGATCAGTATGAGATCCAAGCCGTCTCCGTCACACCATCTCCGCAAGGTGGTCTTATGAAAGGGGTTAACGTCTAATACCCGAGTGCGAGTGCGTTTGAGTGAGATGAGGAAAGAGGCTTTCTATAAAGGGATCCTGGTTTTGCTATTATGAAAGAAAATAAATTTGAATATTAATCGGGTTCACTTTTATACTTTCATACTTTCTCATTACTTCTTCGAATATTGATTGCGATTGCTTTGCGATTGTCTATTCTACTTTGATCAAGATAATAAAATAACAAGTTTGATGTCTCGAGACGATCGAGCAAACATGGAAACCTCGAGGCCAACAACATTGGTATCTGATGCCGAGTTGGAAAAGAGTACTGCGCCTTCGATCAATGATTCGATATCGAGAGAGAAAAAGAACAGCACAGATGGTGCGGACGTGGAAAGTGGAGAGGTAAAGAATAATAGCCCAGGGGAAGATGGTTTAGAGTATCCAATGGCTTTTGCAATGGTGATGATAGTGATTGCTCTATCACTCAGTATCTTTCTTGTCTCTTTAGATATGACGATTGTGGTATGTATATCTTCTCTCTCTCCCTTTTGCTTTGCGACCAGGAATCACAACATATCATCATACAGTGGAGTGTATAGCTAAGATAATTCCAGGCTACAGCAATTCCAAAGATCACAGACCAGTTCCACGGCTTAGATCTTGTCGGCTGGTATGGTTCTGCATTCTTTCTCACAGTCGGTTCCTTTCAATCAACATGGGGAAAGGCCTACAAATACTTTCCGCTGAAGATAACCTTCCTCATCGCCATTTTCGTCTTCGAACTTGGGAGTCTAATCTGCGGTACTTTGTCTCAAAGTCCGGATTATAGCATAAACACTAATTTTGAAAACTCATAGGCGTTGCTCCAAATAGTACCGCTTTAATAGTAGGCCGAGCCATTGCAGGACTTGGTGGTGCTGGAATTGCCTCCGGAGCATACACAATTATTGCATTCGCAGCACCTCCCTCCCAACGCGCAGCTTATACGGGTATTCTAGGCGCATCTTATGGAGTAGCATCCGTAGTAGGGCCACTTCTTGGTGGTGTGTTTGCAGATAAATTGACATGGCGTTGGTGTTTCTACATTAATCTGCCGATCGGTGGACTCGCAGGGGCTATCATCCTATTTCGTGAGTAGTTGATCAGTTCTCCATATTCTGTAACTCAAACAATACAAGTGCTAATACGTCGACTTCTAGTGTTCACTACACCTAAAAACGCAGTACCAACTCCTGCTACCCTCAAGGAAAAGATCTTGCAAATGGATTTCCCCGGAACATTTACAATCATGGCCAGTCTCGTCTGTTTCTTCCTGGCTCTTCAATGGGGTGGCCAAACGAAAGCCTGGAAATCTGCCGATGTCATTGGCACTCTCATCGGCTTCGTCCTTCTCCTCATCCTCTTCATTGTAATCCAATATTTCCAAGGCGAACGTGGAGTTATCGTCGGCCGTTTGTTGAAAGAACGTACAGTTTCTGTAGGAATGGTATATGTATTCTTTCTCTGCGGTGGATGGTTCCTTCTACTCTACTATCTCCCCTATTACTTTCAAGTCGTCTCTGGAGTTTCGGCTTCTCAATCCGGTGTGCGAAATCTGCCAATGATTATCGGTACCACTATCGCAACAATCATCTCTGGTGGATTAATATCTGCATTTGGCCATTTGTAAGTTTCATCTCAGCACGACATCTTCCTCGAGTCTCAAACTTACTAATACATTCTCCCAGCGTTCCCTTCATGATCATCGGCGCAGCCGGCGCAACAATAGGTTGTGGACTCCTCTACACGCTCGGCGTCGATTCCACCTCCGCACAATGGATAGGCTACCAAGCGCTCGCCGGTCTCTTCACCGGCTTCGTTTTCCAAATCCCCGTCATCTCCGCCCAAGCAACCGTTTCCCAAGCCGATCTTTCATCCGCGACGGCGATGGTGTTATTCCTCCAAACAATCGGAGGCGCATTCTTCATCTCCATCGCAGAAGCTGCTTTCGCAAACCGTATCTTACATGTTCTTCCCCACTACGCACCTTCGGTATCTCCAGCCCAGGTATTGTCAGTAGGGGTTAGCGAATTAAGAAATGTGTTTGGAAAAGAAGGAGATGTGATCGAGGGGATTATAGAGAGTTATTTGCAGGGTCTAAAAGTCACATATGCGTTGGCAATCACTTGTTGTGGAATCGCAATGTTTGTCGCTTTCGGAAATCACTGGCCGTGGAAGAACTTGAAAGGGAAAGCATCGATGGGTGGTGCTGCCTAGTTTGGGAGCTTGTGTGTAAATTGTACGCAGTGGAGTACTTGCCAAGGAAACTTTCTATGAAGCTAATAGACAAATTAATGAAAAGGACTGGGAAATATAGAATTGGGCATACATAGACTGCTATCAAGTAACAAATGGGTAGCTCTTTTAATTCAAATGACATAATGATGTAATATTTTCTCCTCTCAAAATCCATCTACCCAAAATCTATAGCTACTAGGTACCTACTAAGTACCTACTGATGTGAATTTCTGAAGGCTGTGGTGTATTTCTCAAAGTACATTCGCCAAGAGACGTCACACAAGATTTTAGACTCGAGATGGCATGGAGCTAGTAAACAGCTCCAACGATTTGAAGGTTTCGCTACTTTTTTCTTGCACGAGCTCCAAATCTATAAAAAAAAAATTATCGGTTCCATTTATTTTTTCCATTCTATATCAGAAAACTCTTGAGCAAGGAAAACTTTTCTTACCAGTTCGATTTATTCACACATCTTTATATCGGATTTCCATCTCAGACAATCATATAAACTCGAAATACTACAACCCGATATAGAAAATCGATCTATCTCGAATACGGAGAACCTTCAAGACATCGAAGTTCGAATTCAGATCATATTCTTCATCCGAAGTTCGAACAACCATACATATAACCATCATCAAACAACTTTCATAACCGAGCCGACGAGAAACCCATCCCCTTCGAATCCTCATCTCGAAACCGAAAAAATGAGCGAAACAAACGGTTCCATTTCGGTCAACAACCCGGATAACTCTATCCGCAGTCCCCAGGCGGTATGGACCATCCAATTCAACCGATTCAACCCCCTCAAGGAAAGTAGACGCCTTCGACATCGCGAGTCCCAGCTCCCCTGCCCCACCATACTCCCGCACTCCCCGACTCGACGCCCCCGCTCCTCCACTCGAAATCCCCTCTCCACCCCCTTACATCATCTGCACCTGCAGCTCGCACGAACACCGCATAACCCTCCTGGATCTCGGTTTCCACTCCGAACTCTCCCACGAAATTTGGAATAAATGGCAGCTGCACAAACGCAAACACCCAGAGGTTTACCAGAACCCAAATCCGCAGTTGCTCCTCTATTACTTTTTGTCCTTTGCCTTCCAAGCCACACAACTCTCATCCGCATTCCCCGGGTACGACCCTCGTCATTTTAACGCGGGAATGGGTGTGTATTTGTTTAGGTGGGAAAGACCTTATACCGAGTATTTTACACGAGAATGGGACGACGCGCAAAGAATAGAGAGGTTCGCTGATGCAGCGGCGCAATGGAAGATTTTAACTTTGACCAGACACTGCTTGGGCCACCCTCTACCGAGATATGTTTGGACTGAGGTGGATGATCGCCGATCCATTGACTTGCGGTATATGGCGAGAGCTGCGAGATTGGTACTATGAGGAGATGTTAAGGAGCTTGCGCATACTTGTGGGATAAATCACCGTCTCATCAACGGCAAATATATCTAATACCTGGGTAGTGATAGTTGTTGTAGTATTGTAAATTCCCTGCGAGCGCTATGACTGTAAAGATTTAAGCTATTGGTCGCTTAACATACAAGCCAATATGGAAGTTTGCAGTCACAGCCGCTACACCCTATCATATTAGCGACGGTTTAATTTGGAATGGGGTCAACCAGACACCCATACATTTACCAAGCCAAAGCAGGATTAGATACAAGGTTGAAGCATACCCGTGGGCATGTGGAAACTGCGTCGCTTATCAGCAAGACTCTACTGCGACGAAAAACCAATTCTCGCCGTCCCGCCCCGTGCCGGCACAAGCGGTCCCAGCGTCGTATCCTATTGTCTCAACCACGATCCGATAATCACAGCCTTCCAATCCTCGAATCCAATCCGAATCCTCAAATCATCCAAAAGATTGAATGCGTCTCGAACATCGATCCCTTTTCAAATATTCAAGTACCCTCATACATTGAAAGCTCCTAAATATCGTACTGCGATACGGACTATCGCGAGCGGACGCCTATAAATAGTTGTAGCCCTATATATATTGGAGCTATTAATGATGCTGGGAGCTGGAGTATATAGAGGAACGTTATTGAATATATATATATATATAACAATACGAGATTCCGGGGACGAAAAGATTATAAGAGGAGAGAAGGAGGGATCTTAAGAGATGAACCCGCCGAGGATTATATATCGGATGGATCTGGACCACCTCCTGGAACTATATCTGGGAGGGGAAGGAGAAGGAAACTGAAAGTTCTACTTAGTTGTACATCCACTACTTGTTTTTTAAAGGTATTAGGTAGTTGGATACAACGGAGAAGAATACAAGGAAGGCAAGGTAGAGAGGGGGGAGGATTGAAAGTTATGCTTCATTGTATATCCACTACTTGTTTTCTAAAGGTATTAGGTAGTTGGATACAATGAAGAAGAATGTAATATTATATAAAGCAGGGAAGGAGCAAAAAATACAATCGACAGATTCCTACTTCATTGTACACCCACTACTTGTTTTTTAAAGGTATCAGGTAGTTGGATGTAATGAAGAAGGAAGGAACGAAGAACATAATTGGCAGATTCGCGGACAGAGAAATGGGTTAAGAGCAACAAGAGTGATATAGAATATAGAAATAAAACCAAGACGTTGAAAAAAAAAGGTTGAAAGTATCTTCCAAAAGCTTCTTAAGAGAAATGCATCGTGTAGCCCATGCTAGGTTCTCAATGTCACTCGACAAAGAGTACCTAGATATACATATCTGTATTTCCTTACCGAAAGATGAATGAATCACAACTCATCTCGTATACGAAATCTCCATTTTGTCTTTCATTTTATTCATTTCATCATCATTATATCATGTACCCCAATCCCCCAATCCCCCTCCTCCAAAGTCAAAAGCAAAAGTCAAGGAACGCCAGGTATAAACAATCTTTTCCCCTCCCTCTCCTCACACCCTAGCTCTCCACACTCAACGCCTTCGCTCCAACCAATCTCCCCCCTTCAACCCCTACAACCCAATACTCAACTCTCGCTCCCTCCCCCGATACCCTATAAACCCTCACATCACTCCCCTTACTAGCATCTCTCACCGCCTGTACAATCTGCTTATATTGTCCCTGCGGATCCCACTCCCCAATATCCATAATCTGTATTTCTTCCGCTGCGTCTGCGGGAGCAGGATGGGCTATGAGCTTCGCGAATGTTTCTAGTTCTTGTTAGTATATATACACCAATGATTTCCCAGATTTCTCAATAGAGAGCGAGAAACAAACCTTCATCTGGCATTCCTCCTTCACATTTCAGCGCCACAACAACAAATGGTTCATCGGCATCACTGGTGTACCACGCATCCTTGGTTGCTCTAACCAACACGCTAGGTACATCCACATCATCATCCATGGTCTTGAACTCGGCTCTTTTATTACTGCTCGTAGCTTTCGATGTGCCGGCACTGGGATCCTCGTTGGCCTTATCGAGGAACGCCATGTAATCTTCGTCTGATCCCATTTTGTCTATATAGTTCTTCGTTCGTTCAGATAGTATTCGAGTTTGCGTGCTTGTATTTATTTCCTTTGGACTTTTATTCTCCTTAGTATATCTGAAGATCGCAGAGCTATGCAAGAAACGCTGCTCAGTTCTAGATCTCTCAGACCCAGACTCTCCAATTCGTCCTTGCTGAGAAAACAAAGCAGTAGGAATCGCAAGCTTAATTTTTCCGTCTACGCAATAACCTTTACCTGCTGTGTAGCGCCCAACGCAAAATCTCTCTGCGACGTCGTCCTTAACACCGTCGACAATTTCTGCAGCGAAGCCCCTTCGATTTCCTTTCCCTTTCCCTTGTTTACTCCCTTGCCCAAATCTGCCTCCAATTCTGCCCGAGGCGTTTCGAACGATGGTAAATAACCTAATGATTGCGATCTTCCCTTCTCTGGACTAACTCTTCCTTCTAATCTCTCTGTTCTTCGTGTTCTTCCTCCCGTCTCACGATAAACACTCGGTGTGCGACTTCCCGGTGCAGATTTTGTTTGTTTATTTACTTGTTTAATTTTGTTCTTCTGCTTGCGACTTTTCTCAATAGATTCTTTGATGCTTCGATAAGGGATGGTGAGAACGGCGAAAAGTGCACCCATTGATATTGACAATGTAGTGAAACTAGTAAATAAAGCTAAGAAGAGAGGGGTTAAGGAAGGACCAGAGGATGTTGTGTGACTTCGGTGACGTGGGGTAATGGGGAATCTCTCTTTTTCTTGTTTGTGCAACTTCAAAATCTATATACAGGGGTGTTTGATGAGATGACGATTTTCACAATTGAAGAAAGATAGGGAAGAGATGGAAGACAAGGAGGAAAAAAAGAGAGAAAATACAGAAAATACTTAAGATGGATTGATCAATGCAAAACAATGTTAACTGTCTTGCAAAGAGAAGTTATATGAGATCGAGTTATAGAAAGTTTGATTCAAGTGATTGCTAATAAATCCAACTCATAAATTGTTCCCAGGGTCTCCGTGAAAGGTCTGTTGAAATTTGTTGGAAAATACAAGGAAAAAAGGGGTCAAGAGGTCGAGAACGAGGTCCGTCAAGTGCTAGCCGTCAATATAACATGATAAAGACCAGCTTGGAAAATTCTTTCACTGTATTGAATCCAACGTTGCCTGGATCAAAGTTCACGGTTCTCACAATTGGCTGGGCTGACCAAAACATCATCATAAGTTGAATCATTATTGAAATTATTGGATATCATTGACATTTCTTCATTGATGGAATGCTAGTATATCCATAGGTAATCATGGACTGCTTTATTGCACATATGATACCCCCACCGACTACACCTATCGAAACGTAAGAAACCCAGAATGCGAAACCGATTTTTAAATTTACGAGGATTGAGCAATGTCCTTCTTGAGGGTACCCAAGAATTGGTGCTTCTCCTCGGCGGTTTGGTAAGCACCGTGACCGAACTTGGAGGATGTATCGATCCATTTCAACTCAACCTTCTCCAAGGCCTTTCTTGAGGTGTGAACGAACATGGATTTTCTGAGAGTCATGACACGCTTCTTAACACCTGGAACGGAACCCTTGAGCATGATGAAGTCGTTCTTGACCTCACCATATCTGACAAAGCCACCCATACTAGAATTATGTTAGTCAATGCATCACTGAAAGTAGTAGACTGCTGAAGCTTACGGGGTGATGGCCTTCTTGGAGACATCGAACTCGGTAGCGGCGTTGTTGGGGTCGTCACCACGTCCGATACGGTAGACCTTGTGGTTGCAAGAGGTACGATGATGGTATCCATCTTGACCAGCACGGGCAACAGTCCATTGGACGTGGGCTGGATGCCAGGCACCGATACAGGCGACCTTACGGAGACCCTTGTGTGTCTTTCTAGGAAGCTTCTTGGTTCCCCATCTGCTGGTGACACCAGAGAAACCGTGACCCTTGGTGACAGCGATGACATCAATCATCTCATCTTGCTCGAAGATGGAGCTGATCTCAACTGGCTTCTCGAAGAGACCGCTGGCGAAGTCAACCTTCTCAGCAACGCTACCTCCGTTAACTTGGATCTCCATCAAATGAGCCTTCTTTTGCTTGAGAGGGGTCTTTCTGATTTGAGTGTGGGCGAGGACACGGACGACGGTGCAGTACTTCTTGATACGCTCGAGTTCACGGGTGATGGAAGATCCGCTGTTCTCGGAGTGCTTCTTGGCGTACTTGGTGAAAGCCTTCTTCTTGCTCTTGTACCAGTTCTTGTAGAATCTGCGCTTAACTTCGTCGCTCAAATGTTCGGCCCAGACAGTTGTAAGGGATCTGAGACCACGAGGAGTCTCAATGTAACCCACTAGACCAACAACGATAACCTAAAAAGATATTAGCCATTGGCTTAAGCCAAGCGGGCTGCGTTGCTCGTACCGGTGGTGTCTCAATGACAGTCACTGCCTCAACGACCTCCTTCTTGTGTGTCTTCGCACCAGGACGGTCGAGGTCGCGGACAATGGTAGTCATACCAGCCTTATAACCAAGAGTGGCAGTAAGGTGGACTGGCTTGGTCTTATCATCCTTGGGGAAACTGTTTGTAATTGAGAAGTTAGTAAATGTGATCTTCCCTCAAAAATTAAATTTGCAGACGGATATTGATGAATTCGTAGAATCCTCAAAAGTCGCAAAGAATGAAAATTGGGGTAAATGCTTCACCTCTTGACCTTTCCGCGGTGACGGCTTGCTCTCTTTCTTGGGAGATAAGCAAGGGATCCGTGACGGGGAGCTTCGAATTTACGGTGCGACATGTTGGCGGTGGTCGACTTCTTTAGGTGTTGAGGTTCAAAAGTTCAGAAGAATTTCAACGAGAAAAGTTCACGAATATTGAGAGTGTGCGATTTCTCGGTTAGAATAATCTTAGTGTCCCAAAAGTGGCTTAGCGTTGATTGAAAAAAAGTTCTGAATATTTGCCCCAGCGAGTCTTGGCATCAATAATCGAGACCCTTCGCTACACGTGATCTAAATTCTTAGGTTTTCTTACATCTCATGAAGCCTTGGAGAAGTCTTTGTACAGGTAATTATTAGTACGATTGGTCGTTTATATCGTTCATGTATTATACTATGAAGTTGTAGAGTGAAATTGCGGCCATTGTATATATAGCCCGTGCTTCTGTGTCTTTTATGTTCATCGTCTGCCTATCTTGACTTTCCACAGTCCGATTATTGTAATCAATAAGTAACAGCTGGAGTGTGGTAGTTGAAACATTATAAAGCATCAAAAACACGCGAAGGGGCCCAGTGAAATATTATTGAAGTCTCTTTACTATCGTGACATTTGGTATCGGTATTGGTATATGGGTACACCCTCTGAAGGTTTCCACTCCTAGCTCCTCAAATTCGCTCATTGCCTCACAAACTCTTAACCCCAATATCCACCTCTCTTCCGAGTTTCTCTCAAACACCCATTCATTTAACTTCAGCCCAGTCATTCCAAACTAATCATATCAAAGTCGATCAAAGGATCCCACCCGCATTGCAAAATCCAATCAAATACAACATCAAAACCAGAGACCAAGCCAGCCGAGCCAAATCAATTGATCCAATCCAATCAGTTAAGTCAGTTAGTCAATAAAGTCAATCCATTCAGTCATTTATCCTCACTTCCACTCCCCAGCTTCCCCCGCCTATTTTTTTTTGTTTTTGGTAAGGATACCCATCTAGAGCTCCGTTATCTCTCTTTCTAAATTAAACACAATAGTCGAGTTGTGAAGGTCACTCCATCTATCAACTCAAAAACTTGAACCGAAAACTAAAAACGTGTAGAATATGAACCAGTGGTATTTTTGTACAACAGCGATAGCACAAAGGCTTCAAAATGCACTTTGAACATAACCAACAACAGTTGGCGTGAAGCTAGAAAGGCAAATCAATAAACGTGCTTGATGCTGAAAAGTATGAAACGCCGACGCCGCTATGCAATTGTGTATTTGGAGGCGAAGAAAACAAGATTAATAACAGAAACGCGCGCTCTTTTGTAATATTCGGTTAAAGAAAAGATGAATCGAAATCGCCAGGCGCCGCCATGTCCGACCGCCTTCTATATGTCCTTTGGCGCGTGAATATTCGTGCCACGTCTCGAGGGGTATATGATTCGCTTTTGCGCTTTTGCAAAGCAAAGTACGTCCTTTATACAAAAAGTTTGTGAAAGAAATGAAGAGTCTTTAGCACTTGTCGACAAATTGATTTGTAGGCCACGAGTAACCAGCGTCTGACCAAGACGTATAGTTTTGATTTTGCTAAATCAATTAGCATGGTACTTTGAGCGAATGAAGAAAGTGATGAATAAACTTACATATGCCTTCGGGAACTTTTCGATGTATTCGGTGGTTGGGTATCCTTCAGGGTCACAAGTGATCGATTCGGACCCTTCTTCTTGATATATCCGGATGTAATCAAAACGCATGGTAGCGGGGAATAGGGTGTTCAAATTAGGCATCATGACTTGGGAGAAACTAGTACCCATTCCCAAATTCATGATAACAGCCATAGGCTCCTGCGGCATCGTTCTTTGGCCAACGTTTCCATTTGGCCTCAATGCACGGGCATCCATTTTCCAAGTGTACTGATCACCAACGAACCATGTCACCTCTCCCTCGGATCCAGGAGTATATTCAAATCCATACGTTTGATATCCGTTGCCATCATACCAATCATTGTTCAGCCAAGTCACTGAAGACATAGCTTGTTGATAACTTCCACCTCGGTAGTTATTCACAGAAGTCTGTTCGTTGTCATAAACCTCAACATAGTTGTAATCTGGCATGTAGAATATGTCGAATGGGGCAATCTGGTAAGACTGAGATGCGGCACCCGTAGCTGTTCCCCAGTGCTCCGTCATGAATGCAATACTGGCTTCTAGTGCATCAATTTCAGGTGCTGATCGAGATTTGCCGCTTGAAGGATGCGTTTGGCCGTCACACGTACAAGCCGGCAACTTCATACCGGGTAACCAATTAATACCATCCGGTGAACTTTGATTTGCCGTGATTCCGTAATCGCATTCATCCCAATAACTGTAAGGCCACATTCCCTCTGTGGTAGCTAGGTAACCGGGTCGTCCCAAATTGCCCATACTCCAGAAACCGGGCCAGAAACCGGGCCAATCTCCTCGGCCAGGTAATGAAATACTAGATTCCACACGACCACCCTTAAAGCACAACTTATTCCACGATTGGACCATCCCAGAGCGATAATTCAAGTTGTGACTTTGGAAAGCGTCGAATTTGATGTTCAAAGTGCCGTTTCCGGTCGTTACAGCATCGGGATCGTACCATTCCAAATCCTGAGTAGCACCATACCAAATATCCACGGCTTGAAAGAATGGGTCATCGCCATCGTAAAAAGTTCGTCCGTCGGTGTTGAATTCGTCGGAAAACTAAGATCATTTAGCATTGAACAAAACTCCATGGTGTAAGAAACCATACCACAAGCTTCAATTTGGTGCCATCATGAGCGGTCTTGCTCTTGACGGAGTCTGGAGTATCCGGATCTATGAGACCCGTTCTCACGTTCTTAAGAAGGGAAATTTTATCTGATAAACAATCTGCTGCTGCTGCACAAGCACCATGAGTAGGATCGATTTTGTCTTTCACGAATGTACTAGACAATTGTTAGCAGAGATTTTCCCAGCGATCGATTAATCACATACACAACTGGATATGCAACGAACAAGGCCAGTACGCCCAAGACGATGAAGATCAATCCTCCCACGTTTGTAAGACCTCTTCGATTCCATATATCGCACTTATCCAGGTCTTTATCACTTGGATCCGGGTTGTGAAGGTAATCGTCTTTCTCAACATCTTCTGGGAAAAGCAATAATCCTGCCGATGGCATGATGTTATATTTTTCGGAAACAGTTTGTGTATTGATATTCTCGTCATCGCTGTCGCCGGCTCTCGAAGAAGCTCTCGAGTCATCAAAAGGTGAGCCAAATGGTCCTGCTCGGCTGTCTCGGCTTCCCGCCTCTGAGCTCCAACTTGTTCTGCGTGATGAAAACCCTGATACTGAGGGAGAAGGTAAAGGATAGTCGGAGTATGATGATGATTGATTGTTCGCTGCAGGCCGTGATCTCGAAGGAGGAAGTAGCATTTCATTTGACTGAGCCACATCGGGTGAGCCATATACTTGAGGGGCAGCCATGCGTGACTGTTGTGAGCCTGAAGTCGGTGGTCGCGGCGGCGGGATCAACTGCCTCGATTGACCAGGAGTTCCTGCCGTAGAAGGAGAGCTAGTAGATGAATTGAGCAGATCTCCACCACTGCCCGAATTGACTGTTATGTGAGGGGGCCTTCGCCCGGAGCCACTATAGGAGTGGTCCATATTGACGATAAAAACGAGCCCAAATTAGAATCTTATGAGTGCAATAGCATATGCTACGTCAGCCAAGGCGGTTGTGGTTGATGTTCTGGAATGTGGAATTCGTAACGGGTTCGTAAAATGGAAGAGTGAAAATAGATCAAGAACACGCTCAATTCCTCTCAAAGTTCTCGGGCGGCAATCAGCAGTAAGCTCAGATCGAATCGTGAAGTTCGAAATTCATAGAATATTATCGTAAAAGGTATCGAGTGTCGTTAGTTTTAACAGCTGAGAAGTGAAGGATGAAGATTGAGGTCTTGCAGATGGCCAGCAGAATTTACAAAGAAAGGAGGTGTATCCAAGAATCCTTCTTGATCGAAATAAGAAGAGAGTGTGTACAAACGAATGTCGGGATTAGAATCAAGATCGAAGATCGAAGTCGATTGTTGGATTAAACTTTTTTGATATCCTTTGGAGAATATCTCAAGTATTGATTGTGTTTCCTGTGTTGGTTGAGATTGAGATTGAGATTGTGGTTGTGGTTGACAAACTAGGGCGTTCAAATCAACATCAAGTAGAAATCTTTTGGCGTTGGATGAATGAATGCTGGTTGGGTGGGTGGATGGATAGATAGATAGATGGATGGATGGTGGCGCGGATGAAAAGGAAATCAGCAGGCTTCGGCTTTGAATCAAGTTTGCTTTCTTTAGAACATGCAGAAGTAGAAAATGCGCAAGGCAACGCAGGTTGACCGGGAAGGTTCAAATGCAGATTTCTTAGGGTTTGTTTGAGACTTTTGAGATGTTCTTAGGTTGTTCTTTTCCTCGCCCGTTGTTATTTTGGAATCTTTGAATCTTTCAATCTCGCAAACAGTCAATCTTCCTTTCCTAGCACCGCCTGGGTATGTAGGTATGTATGTACCTGGATCGATAAAGTCAATGAATGGATAAGGTTGGTTGATTGTCGAGTCGAGTCGATTTGATTTGATTTTGATGGGTGGGTGGGTAGATGGATGGATGGATGGATGGATGATTGATTGATTCAGATCAAAAGTGCCCAGGTAGGTGGTTTACACAACAATCAATCCTTTTTCCCTTCCCAAATTCACTTATAACTTTTGATAATTTCTCTCAATCCAGGACCAGCTTGTGCCGCTAAGCAGTATTAGGTATGTTATGTTACAATCCATGGATACCTAGGTACATGCGGATACCATTTATTACCCAGGTGGTATCAATTCATTTCGTTAGAAGCACATTCAAATTTCAATGGCACATTCATTCATTCATTCATTCATTCATTCATTCATTCAACTCTCATTGCACAAGCAAGATTGCTGATTGCAAAAGATTAGCTAGGGTGGCTAGCTTGTTACCATATCCCTAAAAGGGGGTCTCTCCCTAGAAGGAAAAAAAAGGAAAGTCCAAGGGTTTTTTTCTCTCATCGCCCCAAATCCTGGACTGACTGATTGAAGAAACAAGGGTGATTGGGCCTTTTTTTATGTGGAATGGAATTGTCAAGAAGTAGAATTAAGGTACCGGTACACATGTGAAATCGAATCAATACGACCAGATCCTTTTCTCGATTAATCTACAATATCATCCATCACATTATACTCGAGTACATCTTTCTAGTATCTTATATATCCTCGAGTACGAAGTACTGGTATAGAACATCCAATTCAAATTATCCCATCCCATCCGCTACCCTCTTGGTGCTAGGTTTTCAATCGTGAATCCATGAACCAAATCCATCCTAACTTCTAACATACCCATGCCGTCCGGTTTGGTGCTATGTCAAGTCTGTTTCCAGGCCCGTTCCAATGGTTTCCGCAAATTGGTGAAGCATAATCGCCGCATCTATTCTCAAAAGCTCCTGGTAGATCAATAAGAGGCTTCTAGTGATTTTAGTTTGATGAGTCTGACCAATTCTTTCCAGAGAATACACTGTAGTCTCATCTAGAATACCGACATCTCACACTTTCTCACGCTTCCTCACGCTTTCTCACTCGGACTAAAGTGTTAGTATGTTGCCTAGGTACTCTAGGAATCTAGGATGAGTGATCTTTATTTATTACAAGCGCAGGTTCAGTGCCCTCCCTCCTCTTTCCTTCCTGTTCATCGCTTTCTCTCCCCTTAACGCTGGGAAGGTAGGAGGTTTTTTAAACCTCAACGACTATATCGATACCCAATAGCATTTGTCGACTTTTCGAGCCCGCAAGTCATGACTTCCTCATATTCCTCATCTTGGCTGCTATGATCGAGTCAATTCCCAAGTAGAGAGCGCTGCTCTTTGTTGGCTGACTAGCATGCTAACCATAAGTCTTCTTCGATCAATGCAAAAGGCTACCTATCTAGGTAATGCTTTTTCCTTTTCACGGCTCTATTTTCAGTGATCTGTGACCCGGCTGGAATCTCAAATAGTAGTTCTATTGTACTGTACTTACTCCAAACACCAACAAAAGATGACCAACCTCACCGAATAGTGGCAACCAACTACGTACGGTCTACCATCTCGTCCAGCAGTCAGTAACCCTATAGCTTATCATAGGATAAATCAATCTATCACTCACAGGCTCACAGCCTCAACTTGTTTACGCGTCCAAAATAATTTAAGTGGCACCTTGCCCTGGCTGTCTATTATTACCCCTAGCTACTATCAAAATTCAGTATGGCCCGCTTCGTGACCATCGTTCGCTTTACGCGATTAGGATTAACTTGAAATGCAGCATCCTGGAAAGCATGCATGTAGAGAGTACTTTGGTTTGAATCCCAGATATCCTTGAGCAATGGGCATGCTACAATCTGAAATCCCCTTCATGACCTCATCAATACCGCCGAATACAAAACTCTCTGCTGACTTGTCGTCTTTGCTGACCTCCTTTTTGCATTCTCGACCAATTACTTGTTCTCATTCTCTTGCTTCTCAAGTGAGCAATATCCAGTCTCCAGACTTACTCAGCAAAGGACAACGGCGATCACAATAACGGTTTTTCCATATCCACTTCACTCCAGTTCTGAAGATCTCGTGGAAGATCCAAACTGTCTTTTCCACTCAGAAACATGAAACCCCAATCAATTCCGGTGAAGCTTACCTGGCAAGCTTGGCTGGTCGTTACAACTCACGGAGCACAAAACGGAGTATCGTACCGGTACTCGTAGAGTCTTTTGAGTTCAACTCGTTCACCAGGTTGCATTTGCATGATGGATCAATTTCGGACCAATTTCCCAAGGTAACCCACAAATTATCATCAGACTCCAAACTTCAAAGACGCCTTCTTTCACGTGATAAATTCATCTATCAGGATGCCAAAAATTAATGAGATCCACTGACGTGATATTTCTGTTATCTCTCATCTTTTCGTGTAAAGCTTGGCGGCGCAGGTACCGGTCGGGATGATGAAATGGGTGCCCGTCCCTACATGCGTATTTGATATCATGAAAAGCGTACATACGGAGTTCCAACTTATATCGGTAAAGGGGTGTGATTGAAGGATTCGGGTTTTACATCGGTTTTGCATCGGTTTTTCTAAAGAGTCTCGTATAAATATTAACATGTACCGCAATTTCAGATTCTAGTGCCGGAAAGCTACCTAGGTAATGGTACTTGTAATTATAAAGGATTGAAGGAGGCTCTGGGGTCTAGAATAGTTTCATATTCACGAAGCTACTACTATTGAAACGTTACAATCTGCACGTTACTGACATCCAGTACAGACTATATAGTACATTCCTCCTCATCAACGGTCCCTACCAATCATAATACTTTCTTAACAATTTTACGCCTATACAGTACATTCTTACTTTATCCTCATATATTAGCCATCCCCAAAGCTTCAAGAGTCAAGACATTCGATACCTAGGTACTTGAGCCTCACAGTCCTCTTGCAGAACCGTGAGAGTCTCACATTTCCTCAAGAAAATCATTCATGTCATCATACTTTGTTCAATCATCAATCACCCAAATGTCAAGGATTTCTCTTACCTCACTCTGATCCTATCGGTCTGGACCAAGTGTAAGGGTATATAAATTGAGGATCTACCGTAGATTACAATTTAGAAAGATTTGATTGAAAGCCAATATGGTGGGCTTTCAAGACATATGAAGCATTCAAGTGGCATGTATGTATTTTGTTTCATGTTTTTTTTATGTCGATTACTTTTGCTGCTCGTATTGAGAGAGTTAGTATAGAGGCTGTGCAAGGGAAGGCCCGTTTTTACTCTCGAGTTGAGTTGATTATATCGCGGGTGTGTGCAAGCATAAAGTTATGCTTGCAATGTTGACCCACGAGCTCCATTAAATCGTTTGGCAAGAAAATAATACAAAGTTCACTCTGTATATCAAACTTTCAACGGTTTACCAGAATTGTCCTTCCATTCTGTGGAGCGCTTTCGTCCGAAGTAAACACGTACACTCTACGGACGTACTTGTTAATATATTCAAAATTGTGGTTACCAGAGTTCGAGTTCGATGCCCGGACACGAAGGAGAGAGAAACTGCGACAACTTGGCAGATTCTGGACATCAAAAGGATCGACGAAGAATAGTCAATTATTTAGCAGTGATTTATTGTCTCATGGTAAACGAATTGTCACCGCTTTTTTGACAAGTGCCTGTGTTTACATCAGAGATATTGTTTCATGCTTCAGGTAAGATGGGCTTTACAGTCTAGATTTGAGATATCAATACCAGATGTAAGAGTTTCATACCTTCTGTCAGACTCAATAGACTCTTGTTCTTTATCTTCAGTAGTGTGTCTGGAGAGCGAGGTTTCAATTGGAATTCATGATGAGCAAGAGTTACAAAGAGAGAGGCGATCCACATTGAGTTGAATTACAGCTCAATAGAATGGATCTGAACATCGTATCTACAAGTTATCAGCTTTTACAATTTTGATATATAACTCTGATTATATGTGTCCACCCAGAGATATTTGCGTTATTCATATACTCTTTGCTGGTGATTAATTGCGAGATTTCCTGCGAAAATTATCGGCAGTTTGAATTCAACGAGAAAGCGTACAACGCGACGAGGAAATCTTTAAAGTGTAGGCTATCATTTCATTAAATTCCATCACTCGCTTCTGTTGAGATACAGGGTTCAGACTCAAAGAACCAGAGCGAGTTTCTGGAAATTCTAGGTACGCTCTCAACTAAACCTGAAAACACCAGAAGAATACTTCTATATGTCGTTTCCGTAATTTCTACTATGCTTACAATCTAGCACAGCAATGGGTAGAGGCCTAGCCGCAAGATATGTGCCCCAACGTTCAATCCAAGTAAATTCATATCACACAGGATCGCATAAGACAGCGAGCCAAAAAACCACGCATATCATCCAAGTCCACAGCATCAATTCAACAATTCAATAAATAGTTAATATTATTATTTGGGTATCCAATTTCTATATCCATAAAGGATATTAATCATAAATTCATAACTGATCCATCATGCCACACCCATGGCCAGATTGGCAGCAGTGCGATGCTTCTCAAGGTCACCTTGATAGTGCTCAACGTCAACCCCGTTCTTGTCGCTAATCTCTTGAGCTCTTCGCTCGATATCTGCGGCGTAGCCAGCGTTGTACGATGCTTTGTCTGTTCCAGGAACCTGTTTTGCTGTTAGGAATTGGGTTTCTTGAATAAGTGGTGATAGTTAGTGATAAAAAAGAAGAACTTACGAGAATGGGTGCATGCGTAAAGAGATAGTTCATCTCTTCCAAAGGCTTTCTCGCGGTTTCTGGCAAGAATAGGTAGAAGAACAGCGCGTTGGTGAAATTGCAAATGATGAAGACGAAGTAGAATTTGTATCCAATGTTGGTCATAGCCATATCGGTAATTTGACCAATCAGTGTGTTGAAGGCGAAGGAAACCATGGTTGCGATCGAGACACCCTTAGAACGGGTACGGGTATCAAAAATTTCGGCAGGAATTACCCAAGAGAGAGGTCCACAGGTACAGGAGAAGGAGAAATTGTAGAGCCAGGTCATGATGATGAAACCCCAGGAGGCGCCAATGTTATGGTTGGTGGCGGGCGGGAAGGTGGCGATGAGGACACAGGCGATGAGGAACGTGAGCTGGAGCGATTGTTAGTATTTTGTGATCTTATATGTAGAGGAGGTGAGGGATTGGATGACTAACCATATTGAACAGATTACCCCAAATCAAAGGCCATCTTCGTCCCAACTTATCAATGAACAAAACACAACACGCTTCTCCGAGCAGAGCAATGATATTGTTGATAGCTTGATATTTCAAGGCATCACTTCCTACAATGCCAATCTGTCCATAGATCTTTACGGAATAGTATTGGATTGCGGAAACACCAGTCATTTGAACCGAAGCCTGCAAAGCACACGCGATAAACAATCGACGGAAAGATGACTTGTTTGTGAACAATTCCAAGTAAGATTTTGCCTCATGCTCGTGCTCATACGTAATGCTGTCTTGAATTTGATCGAATTCAGCGCGCACCCAGGGATCATTTTCATCCCCGTGGGCGTGCAATCTGGCGAGCGTCTTGAGTCCCTTGTCTGGATATCCATGATCGATGAGCCAACGTGGAGATTCGGGAAAGAGGAAAATGAGACCGGCGAGAACAACGGCGGGAAGCAGTTGGAGTCCCAGTGGCAAGCGCCATTGTGCAGAATTGCCTTTGATGCCAATGTATGTTCCGTAACTAATCCATCCGGCGACGAGAGCACCAATTCCCAACATGAATTGTTGTAAGGATGTGATGCGACCTCGAATGCTGGGATGTGCGATTTCGGCTTGGTAGAGGGGGATAATCATAACGAGGAAACCAACTAGTGAATTGTTTGTTAGTGATAGGTTACTGGAGCAGAATGCTGGGGTTTGATAGCTTACCTCCTAATCCGGCAATCCATCTACCGGCCCAGAGATAATGAATATGCTGTGCACCGGTTTGGAGACCGCCACCGAGTATAAAGATAAGACATCCTGCAAAGATGGTCCATCGACGACCGAATCTATCTCCAACTGGACCTGCAAGACCGGAACCACAGAATGCTCCACCCGTGAAGAAGGAGACTACAATACCACTGAGCCAGTTAGTTTTGTATCGTATCACTGGAAGAGGACCTCTTACACTTCTGTTGAAGTTGGATGAAATTTTTCGACGAATGTTTCACTTGCAACGACTTCTGCGATAACACCTAATTTACTGTTAGAACTGGCATATAAAGTCTTGAGTATACAATCTACGTACCTAGATCATAACCGTAAAGGATAGAACCCACAGAGGCGAAAACACCCACGAGGAACTGTGATTCAGTATTAGCAAAGATCAAGAACACTGAGTTTCAACACATGTATCTTACCTGATAGACTTTTGGAGACAGAACCATGGCTGTAACAATGCTCGAAAGCTTACAGTATCAAATTAAAAAATGTTCTCAAGAAGAGGTACTGATCAGAAGGGATCAACATTTGCATGGGAAATCTTCACATCTTATATTCTTCACATCACACTTCACAATTTACCAACACCAACAACATGTCATATGATAATACGCTAGTTATGCGGGGATCCTGGGGAAATGGCACCTGGAAGCTCCCGACATGGCACTCTACGATAGTCTTCTAGCTCTCCACGTTTGGGAACCAGCCACTCCCTTGCTGTGATTCGTTCTTGAGCCTGTCCTATGCATCTTAGTGCGCATGGGTGCTTCGGCTCGACCACGCCCATTGGTACGCATCTGCATGTCCGATTAATGTACGGCCATGACTTCCTCTCTCAAGTTTCCAAGCAATCTTTTGGAGATTGACCGCGGGTTGCTCTTGCTCTGTTGTGGTCCTGTGGAGGGCATGAGCAGACCAGGGTGTGCAAGTTCCAGCGTGGGGTGCGGAGACGTAGAGTTTCGCTTGTTGGTGGCTTGAGATTTTCCATCCATTCAGAGGGGCTCGCTTGTCGGGAGGGCGCGTGCAGCGTCGGATTAAATGGTCCACTGGCTCGGAGCAATGTATATGCGCACCAATGAGCGCGCAGCATGGTGACCGACTACCTTCTTGTTTGTGCGTGTGGATTTGTGAGTCGATATCGTCGTATCAGGTGGATAAGGTGGAGACGGGAGACTGTTCTTCAGGTCTTGTCAGATGTGCTTCCGAGGTTTATTAAGATGGCAGGATTCCTTGTGCAGCACTTTATGTTGTTTGTTTCATCCCGTGAGGCACGGAATACTACACGCATTTGAACAAGGGAAAGAGATATTGACACGATGACGACGTTTACGAGAATACCCGATGGGGAGACGCCTTCGATTAGTATTGATGCGTCGAGGAGGTTGTCGAAGATCGGTATGTTTGAGAGAGCTTCATAGGTTGTTTGATATGAAAGTATACTGACTTTTGAGACAGACCCTATGATATATGGAGGGTTTATGGAGTGAGTGGTATTTTTGTATATCTTCAGAAGTCTGGTGTCGTTTCACTAATTGACGGCATCCTCATGAGGATATATTTGATCTCTTCTAAAACTATAGTCCTTACCTAACTCGCATGGTTTGTGGTTAGAATTAGAAGGTCTCTATATGGTGATGCTCGCTGAAAAGTTGAAGCGAGAAACAATCATATGGATTATCTTTTAGCTGTATCTCAAGAGAGTTCAGATATCAAAGAATGTCAGAAATGTCAGAAATGTCATTCTGTGCGAATGTTGTCATCTACTAGACATTAGACCTTCTCCAGTGGGAAAGTCCATGTATATGCCACAACCGGTTGAATATGCAATGTCGTTTTCACAACATTCTATTCTACATCACCTGAAAGTTCCCCATATCACGAATTTGTGGTCTGGGAGATGGAATACATATATCTCAGCTTAAAGCCACTTCACCTGCCTGCATACCTGCTCACATATAGTAGACATATGGGCCGTTGCATTTACGGTGGAATATACGATCCTGGAAATCCTCTCTCCGACAAACATGGTTACCGTACGGATGTCCTTGGTGCGCTCCGCGAACTCGATATTCCTGTGATTCGCTACCCTGGTGGAAACTTCATCGCTACATATCACTGGGAAGATGGCATCGGGCCTAGGGAAAATCGACCTGCTCGACCTGAACTTGCCTGGTTAGGAACTGAGACGAACGAATTTGGTACTTGTTCTTCTCATTTTTTTCGCTTGAGCTCGGAAGCTAACAGTATCCAGGAACTGATGAATTCATGCATTATCTCAGTGTTCTCTCAGAAGGAAAGGAAAAACGAGTCGAGCCCTATTTCTGTCTCAATATGGGAACAGGAACATTGACCGAAGCATTGGCATGGGTAGAATATTGCAACGGTACTCGAAATACCTACTATGCCAATCTTCGAAGAAAGAATGGACATGAAGAACCATACAATATCAAATATTGGGCACTAGGGAACGAAGTTTGGGGACCGTGGCAAGTTGAGCAAATGACTGCTGAAGACTAGTATGTTGAATCTCCCACCCCAAGAAACCAATACTAAATTAATCCAGCGCCAAAAAAGCCCTTCAATGGTCCAAAGCTCTCCATCTCCTCGACCCGTCCCTTCAGCTCATTCTCTGTGGTGAAACAGGTCTCTCCCCCTGGGATCTCACCGTGCTACTACCCAATATTCACCACATAACCATGCACAGTATCCACATCTACAGTACCTCATCCCAACATTTACCCAACGCCCTCTCACCCCTGCAGGCAGAAACCGCCATTGAATCCGCCGCCTCCCTCATCCAAATCGCACGCATCCAAGCCAAGATCCCTCCCTCAGTACCTGTCCCCAAAATCTGCTTCGACGAATGGAACGTCTGGGATCCATTACGTGCACCCGGAGAAGAGGGCGCTGAAGAAAAATACACCCTAAGCGATGCCCTAGCCGTCGGTGTATGGTTGAATGTTTTTATTCGACAGAGTCGGTATGTGGGGATGGCAAATTTGGCTCAGAGCGTCAATGTCATTTCTCCATTGATGACAAGTAAAGATGGGATTATTAAACAAACGACTTGGTGGCCATTATGGCTATATAGTAAGTATATGCGCGGATGGACTCTGGGATTACATGTGAGAGGTGGGGCGTACGAAGGGGTTCAGGAACCAAAGTGGCTGGGAAGTGTAGTGGGTGAACAGGGAGGAGCGAGCTGGTTGGATGTAGCGGGAAGTATAGATGAGGATGGAGTGATTAGTTTGTGTGTTGTGAATGTGAGCGAGGAGGAGAGTTTCGAGACGGATTTATTGGGGGTGAAGGGTGAAGTCGAGGTTTTCACTATCACTGGAGATAATGTTAAGGTGACAAACACTGCGGAGAAGGAGGAAGTCGGTATTAAAGAAAGTAAATGGGATGGAAAGGGTAAATATACTTTTGGAAAGCATTCTCTTACGATGTTGAGATGGGCAACGGAAGAGAAAGTTGTGGAAGTCAAGAGGGGTGAGGGAGAGAGATTGGATACGAGAAAGTTGGCATGGGCGGGTGATAGGGAACTTGAGAGATCCTAAGCATATTGTAGAAATATAATTGTGAAAAGAAATTCGTGCAAGAAGTCTAATGATCTGATCGCTAATGACTGAGGATAATACCTCCAATTATGTATACCTGGAAAATTATAGGTCTTGCCATCTTTCAGACATTTTCTCTCAGTCTATTTTTCTCTTCTGTTACAAAAAACCCCATTTCCCCTAGAATTTACACCAATAGTGTTATGACACAAGCAATGGCTTGGGAGGTCTAGGTGCCAGTTCTCAGTCAAATTTTTTTATTAATCCACCAGGGTAATCTGCGTGAAACGTTAACCTTGGTTTTGTGAACTCTAGAAATTTTGGTAAGTGATTTCTGAGAGTGAAATATCACATTCAATTGGTATCATCATAGCCCAACACGGCCGGCTTTGCATATATAGTATCTAAACAATCATCTACCCGAAAATAATGACTCCATTGCAGGTCAGTAACCCTCCCATATAACAAAAAATCCCATTGATTCGCACAAAATTGAAATATCCCGGCTCCACATTTAGCAATATCTCTATATGAAAATCTCACCGTTCTCTCCACATCCAATTTCCTCTCCAAACAACAGCCGTCTACCACAAAACCACCCCAATCTAGCATTGACTCTCATCTCTCATCACAAAACGCCCGCAACCATCACAGCTCCCGCCGCCACCAGAGCCACTTTCCCAGCATTACATGATCCGCAGGAAGCTCCCGCAATTTCTGCTCCTCCTGCAAGAACCGGCTCATGCCTAGTCAGCTCAAGTTAGCATCTATTTCTCTCTACTCCAAACCAACAACATCCTGCCACCCATTTTCCCCACTTCCCCTTTCTTCTCAACCCCCAAGAACCAAAAACCAAATACAATAATCCCAACCCAAATTCATCTCCAATCCAACTCCCCACCCCCAAACAACAGAAAGAATACACATACCATCCACAATGAACAAAAGTTTGCAGCGTAACACAACTCCAATAAGTAGTCAGATGATGTTTTTCCTGAAGCTGAATCTCTTCTGCACTTGGCGCGGCTGTGATTAACGAATGCTCTTCACTCGTTTCGCTCGCTTTAGAAGCTTGGAATCCTTCCCGAGGATTCCCATTCCTCCAATATTTTCGTACTAAGAACGGAATCGATGATGATTCCGATGCAGAAATAGTAGTTGTAGCCGTCAAAACCGGAGTAGGCCCCGACAATAACGAAGCGATAATAACAGGCAAGAAACTCCAGACGAGGAGTAAGGAGATAGCTTTCATATTCCCTCCCAGTAACTGAGTCTTGAACTCGGTCTAACTCCTATTCTGCACTTCAGGAAGTCTAAACTTTCAGACTGACTTGGAGAGGACTTCGGACTCGGGGTGTTTTTAAATATACGATTGTTTGTTTCACACTACAACTTTCAGTTCGGTAATCGAAATGTCGAGAAATAGAAGGTAGTTTCGAGGACTGAGTATGCGATTCGAGATCGAAAGCAGGATTCTTTGGATAAATGCAAATGATGACTGGCGGGGTAGAATCCGTATATATGCGGCGCGGGGTGATATGGTGGCTCTTTGTGGGTAGACGTATTGGACCGACTGTTAAGAACAGGGAAGTCTATATCTTGAATATATGTATTCGAGAATAAGCAATAGCTATAAATTATACCAAAGGGCATCCAAGAATCTTATATACGTGAATATGTATTCAAAAGTAACGGAGAAGATATTGCGACAAGAGATATACACTCGCAACGATGCGTGGGGGTGTAAGATTACATGTGTTCGGTATATTTAAACACATACTTGCGAATCAATGTCACTTGATGAACCGTTCTCATCTTGAAATCAAGAAATATAACTTCAAAGAAAAATGAGTGGAGAGGGGTAGAAACTGTTCTAGAAGAATCAGCAATCAAGAACGATCGAGAGCCAATGCATTGTTCTTGGCTGAACACCAACCAAACGAGGTCTTGCACACATCAAGGACAAGATGAAACGAAACACAAAGAATTCCATACAACTAGGTTAGAAATCAAGAGAACATTGTAAAATGAATCATTTGAATAGATTTGATAACGGAAGCGAAGATCAAGGAGGAACATAACTCCTGAAATATTAGAAGCAGAAAATCCAAAATAGGTATTGGCAATGAACACATGCGTCCCCTTTATGCACTTACCAGGAGAGACAATCAACTCGAAAATAGAATGAAGTCCGATATAAACACAGTTTCAAAGATATAGAGAGTGCAAAAACATAAGTCAAGAATAATCATCTGTTATTGTATTAATTTTTGTAGCTACCTGTTGTACCTTACTGTTCTGCTAACTGCTGCATAATCCTCTGCTACGTCTCTCTTTACAAATAATATTTGCTTAAACCAGCAGACTGTTCGAAATGAATCTTGAAATCGACTTTCCGCTATCTGAAATTCTCAGAATCTTTTTCTGGAAGTTTTGGTGTTCAGAGAAGTGCTTGTTGCACCTCCCAAGCTATTACTTCCCTGTCTCTTCAATCCTGTCAAATTACTCTCTGTCTTTGCTCCCCATCCTGCCTCAAAATCTTCATCCCTCTTTGAGCCTTCGCCGTTCAATTTCTCCTTTTCAGATTCGGGCTCTATATCGCTTGAAAGGGTCAGATCCATGTATTGCGAACTTTGTGGTGCTTTAGAAATTTTGGGCGTGGTCTGATCTTCTTCATCAGAAGATGGATCAAATGCAGCAATGGTCTTCTTTGGTTTAATTTCAGCTCCCTTTGGTTCAAGCTCGGCTTTCACCTGCACTGCATCCGACTCTGAGTCTGAATCATCGAATGCCACGAACGCTTTCTTACTCTTATCATCTGCCGGAATTGCTGAAGACTGCGTATCGTCGAATGCTGCCAATTTCTTTCTCGTCCTAGTGACAGTCTGCGGCTTTTTTGGTGGAGGCTGCGAAGCGTTCTCCTCAGGCTTCTTCAAAGACTGGGAAGGCTGGCTGAGAAACTCTTCAATAGTTGGAAAATCATCCGATGAAGGTACATCCTTATCGTCGTTCTCAGTAGGTTTGCTAGTCGAATTGGATAGGTGTGGAGGAAGTTCAGGCTCATCACCATCCTGTGTTGCCATATCCATTGTTGTAACATCTGTTTTGGCGTCATGAAGTTCTTGGTTTCGTATGTTCTCAAAACTGAAATCTGGTTGCCGTCCATGATCAGTGACCAAACTTGCGAATGATGATTGCCCTGATAACTTTGGGTCTGCTGCTCTACAATCTACCTCAATCGTGTCAAGTGTTTGGTCTGTCTCAACTGGACTAGATGCAATTTTACGTGGCTGAAGGGCTTCCCACGATGCCTGAGCCTTGTTGACATTGACTTTCTTGGTGGTTGGCTTGGTGTGAATGCTGGGTACATTTGGAGTTAGTTGTGGCACTCTTGTTGTTAAGTCCTTTTGAATAGTTGATTCAGCTTCTTGATTTGCAGACACTTCCGGTCTATCCTGGTTTAAACCGCTTGAAGGTTCTTGAGATCCTACAGTGTGCCAACTCGATTGTTGCCTGTCAGGAGAAGTGATTGACTGTGGTTGTCGGATCGGCGAGCTCGAACCGAAACCATTGAATTTTGGCGAAAACGAAGTTTCGTCAATTTCATCCATTCCATCGTGCTTAAGCGCTTCTTCACCCCTTTCCAAATCGTTGAGAGCAAAATCTCGGACTATGGAGGAGGGTACATTGGAGCGAAAACCAGCTTCCTTGATAAGATGTGAAATATTTTCCTTGGCACTATCAGTGACTGATTGCGGTAATGCTTCAGCTTGCAGATACTCTAGCTTCGAATCACGTGGCGTACTGATCCTATCTGCAGTTTCGGTAGGAGCTGGTGGGTCTGTGTCATAATACTGCGTCTCTGTGACATGGGAGCATTGTGTTTCATCTAAATTTTCGTTGCTTAAAGTCACGGATTCATCAGTCGCCATGCCATTTTTGGAGATTTCGGTAGACAGGCTTACTGGGGCAGGGGCGACAATCTTCGGTTCGACAAGCTCGTAGAAGGCGATGACCATTTCTCCGTTGTCCTCTCCCTCTTCATCCTCTTCTTCATTAGGCATTTCAAACTTTCCCCAAATCCTCTCTCCATTTTCGTCGTAATGCTTCACTGGGTAATCTCTGTCTCTTCTTGCCAAAGAAACTGTGATATCACCGTTATCGTCGACGGACAGAACGGAGGCTGTACGATAAGCTGAAATTTGTGGTTGCCATTTTGTAGATTCGTCCATAAGCATTTGCTTGAAGGCAATGATCATCCCAGATTTTACCGTGTTTAGTTCTAGATTTGGCAGACTGGCTGGATCTTCTGGGAGTTCGACTAAATCAGGGGTTTCTTGGACAAGATCTCCCATTTCAGTCCTGAGCTCCACACTCTCAACCTGTCTCGCTGGCGGCTCCGTCGATTGTGTCTCCGTGACATCTTCCTCGTAGCTTGGCTGGTATGATTCGTCAAAATACTCCTCCTGTTCTTCAGAGTAGTTTTGCTTTCCATTGCGTCGCTTTCGTTTCTTTGAACCTTGTGAATCTTCATTATGCCCTTGCGCCTGGCTCTTCCTCTTGCCACCTCTATTGTTTTGCTGTTGAGGATCCCATCGCTGAACGAATGGAAACGGTGGCTCGCTCAATACAACACCATCTTGACAACATTCGACCGCTCGGTAGACAGCAACCTTATCTCTCCATCCATCGTTATCAACAGCGAGAATGTCAGTCTGCTGGGCGGGAACTTCTTCAGGCGGATTGGCAGTTTTAAAAACACGGACATCTTTCATCAAGTCATTACGAAGCTTGTCCTCGTCCTTCTTCGTCTTAGGATTCTTCATACCAAGTGCACCAAACAATAATCGACGACCGGCACCCACGTCTAATTTCGCTCGTCGTGACTTGGATCCTTGATTTGCACTTGTTGGCGTGGAGTCAGAATCCTCTTGTGGATCCACGTTGATGACATCGGAATCTTCAGTGGGGTTCTCGGATGTATTTTTGCCAGTTTTAGAAGCACCGCTTACCATTTCTGGAACATCGACATCCATAGTATCAACCACAGTTTTGCCAGTTGTTGGAGACACCTCGATACCACCGGACGCAAGAGACGCAAGCAATTCACGTCGCCGCGCCTCAAACTCGTCAGCTTCGGAGAGTACTTTTTTTGTTCCATTCTGAATTTTGACAGAGTTGGCGTTGGCTCTCAATACTGCTAGCGCTGCAGATGCGTCTTCGGGAGAAGTGCTATCATTGACTTCTAGCTGATTGAATTCAGATACTTGAGTGTCCTCTGGAAGAATTCCTCGCTCTTTCAGCCTTGCAAGAGCAATACCCTGTTTACGACGCTGATTCCTGGAGTGCGTTGCTTTCTTGCCCTGTCTAGGAGGCACAGGAACTCGTGATTTTGGAACAAGTTTGTCGGTAGATGGGTTAGGTTCTTGCTTAGCAGCTTCAAACACTGGCGCAGCCTGTTTACTCGATTTGACTTCCGGTGCTTCATCATCACTCGAAGAATCGCTATCACTGTCACTATCAGACGATGAGGATGATGCGTCAGCAGCCTCACTAGAATCGTCTTTGCTGGATGAATCATCGCTATCATCACTACTGCTGCTTGAATCAGCTTCGGAAGACGATTCTGAGGAATCGTCACTATCAATAGATATTTCATCATCATTCGGCTTAAGATCTATTGCTGGTGTAGAGGTAAGCCCACTACTCAAATCTCCACCTGCAAAAGTGCCACCATTACTAGTAGATATGGCTACGGGACCGGTTTCAAACTTGGTATGTTTTGGCTTTGAGTCGGGAACACCCTCTATAGCTTCAGCCATATAAGATAATGCTTTTCCTGAAGCAATTGAACCTGGCGGCAAACCGTGCTGATCATAGTGTTGAAGTAATGCATCTTCTTCCTCATCCTCCTCATCCTCCTCCTCCGAACCGGATTCTTCATCGTCTAAATTCATCTTATTAGTTGACGCCGGATCATTTTGCTTGGATGTGATTCCTGCTTCACTGCCTTTAGAGACTTGGGATTTAGACGAGACCTTCGGTGATTTGGGCTGATTAGGAGATAATTGTAAGATAGAGCTCTTCGGCTTAGCAGGAACGTATCCTCGAACCAGAGCCTCATAGGCGTGGGATATGTCTCCATCAGAACCCTTCAAGACAAAGTTGACAACGGACATGGAGGCGTTGGGAAAAGCAGTATGCAATTTGCAAATTTTTGCTCTTGTTGATGGGTTCTTGATACTTGAAAGGACAGCCCTGTCGGCAGCAGATAGCTCGTCAACATCGCCTGATTTTTCCGTTTCATTGTCGGGAGTGGTTGAGTTTGGCTGGTCATCTTGAAACCCCTCAAAATCTTCCTCCTCATCCTCCGAATTTTGCTCCTCCATTCCTGGCTCAAAGTCTACATCGTCCTCTTCGTCATCATCATCAAAATCTGCATGAAGGACGAGTTGTCGGTCGTCTGTGCTCTCAACTTCCTCATCACTCTCTTCATCGTCATCCTCAAAATCTGCATGAATAACTAATTGTCGACTTTCTTTATCCGCGACTTCCTCGTCGCTTTCTTCCTCTTCTTCTTCTTCCTGATCCTCGTAATTTTCTGCGTTTGGCTCAAAATCATCGTCGTCTTCATCGTCTTCGTCTTCGTCAACTTCTGGTCGGAAAGCAATTCTTTTAGTTGCTGGCTCATCTTCGGCGTCCTCTGAATCCTCGTCTTCATCGATTGTAATTCTGCGTCGTTTGCGAGGGGGGATCTCAATTGCTGGGCGGTTTATTGGTCTCCTTAACATAGGTCTTCCAAACGCAACACCGTCAACCAAATGTCTCCCATCCGCCGAAATTTGGTGCCTTCCAGATATTCTTCGCGCTCGCAGATCATTAGTAAGAAGTGGGCGAATGCTAAAGAATAATTTATTAGTATACATTCCTCGAAAATGTGTAATGAATGCAAGCACAAACTCACATTACTTCATCTTCTTCCTTCATTACTTTGTCAACAGGCTGAAAGTGTAAACATTCATAGTTAAGCCCTCCCTTCCCCTTCACCTCAACAGCATAATCCTCCATCCCCCATTCTGTAGATTCGATTGGAATTACATCATTAATTTCATTTAGTAATTCTGACACTGTAGGTGCAGATGTTGAGGTATTGACATCCCAGATGATGGGACAGTCAGGAAGATTGTGCCTGCGCACATTTAAACGTAGTCTCATGTCGGTGATGAGGAATGTAAATCGATCCGACCCGTTTGAAGCTTCTAAGACTTACCTAGCTAGGAAATGCAATGCAAAGAAGGTGTGGGGAAGAAAGCACGGCATATGACGCGAAAATAGTTTCGCGAATTACAAAAATAAAAAAGAAGGTACGGGCAGTCACGTGCCAGACTTCGATATTCATCTCCCTGGGATATTGCACCTGGTGAGCTTGATTGACGCTAAGTGCACGAAAATACCTTTCTGAGATCGTTTCTGGTGTCTTTAAACGAGCTATTCGATATTAAAAAACTTTCACATGCTGTACAGATTTTAGGACTTGTATAAACTGGTAAATACACATAGAGTGCATCACGTGTGAGTTTTAGCTAAGATAATATCATTATGAAGAACCCTGGTATCCACTAACGCCATATAATGCTCAGAGAACACCTCAATCTCTTCGTCTGTGTTTCTTCCCTGTGTCCACTTCCGTGGCAGACGGTTCAACGGTTACTCCTAAGCTAGTTGCACCAAGAGCTTTTGCACCACCTAGACGTCTACCGGCGCTGTCTTTATTTCCAACTCTGTCCTGTTCGGTTTCCAACAATCGCATCTCAGCCTCCTCATCTAACATAGTTCCGTCAATTGTCAAGAACCCTCTCTCCTTGTCATGATTTGATTCAATCTCCTTGACTCGGAATTTCACGGTGCCTTCAATTTTCTTGCCCTCTCCATCCACATAATAGCCAATTCCATCTTCAGCGTATGTTGCGCCTTCTTCAGCTTCGGCTTCCGCATCCTTTTCTTGGTCCTCTACACCGACCCATCTCCATTCTTTTGGCAATCTTGCCCTCTCGATACTTGCATTGAAAAGATTCCAACAGACTAAACCAAGATGCCCTTCATTTTGTAAATTGATATAACCCTCTAACCAAGCTCCCTTTTCCGGTTTGAAGAGTAGAAACTCAGCAGTCACCCAAGCCCAACTGACCGCATATTCGTCTAAGTTTTGTAAAAGAGTAGAATCTCCATCGTTACCAAAGGCTTTTTCGGCGAATCGTGGGTTGCTGTAGGAAAGAATAACTCCATTGAATGGGGGATAATATGTGAGAATGAGTGGAGAAAGATGTTCGGCGCATAAACCTTCGAGAGGAAATTTCTGAGATACTGGTGCTAAGGGCAAAAAGATGGAAGATGTCTGTAAATGGAATGGCGATACTTCAGCTGGTGGCTGTATCGAGGAGGAACTAAGTGTAGCCGTCTTCTCGGATCTGTGTTTCTTCGATCGATGTCCTTCTTCCCCATTCTCACGTTTTCGTTTTTTCTCGCTATCTGTTGATTTGTGCTTCTTTTCCGACTTGCTCTTATGTTTTTTGGGGGAAGCCCCGGCGATTGTTGATTGTGAAGGCATTTCAATTGACATTCTGTTGTTATCAACTTTCAAGGCTATTGATTTTTTTCGTGAACGTCTCCCCCAGAAACTTTTGCTGCGGCCGCTAGCGTGTTCCGATAAGATAAGCCTTTTGTCGCAAACAAAGGATAAGTGGCTTTACTCTTGCCGATTGGGATACATTTCCAATACATAAAACCTACACAAGGGACTACAGTTTTCTCTTCTTTTGCAAGTCCATGTCTTCTATTTCCTGAAAATACAATAACGGAGAGGGCAGAGTTCTAAGAGATGTCTAATAATCTTCTTTCTTTAGCTGGTTGGACCTTCCTCCCTAATGTAAGTTGTCCCCTAATACCACCATGCAATTCATATAGTGCTTCCTAACACGATTCTCCAGTTGGTTACGGGTTGGGTCCAAACTTTATGGTACGGATTGACAATACGTGTTGGCGATCCAAAACCTCAACCTGGTTCCCCAAAATGGGTCCTACATCGCCGGCGCATAAACATATTAGTCATATCTACATATCTCCTATACACAATCTACGAAGCCGACTGGGACATTCGCAAAGCAAGAGATTTTTACCAAGATCTGGGAGTCTCTCACTCGGCGACTGAACGAGAAATCAAATCAAGATTCAGGCGGCTGGCAGCCATTCATCATCCTGACAAAGTTTCATCATCTTCCCCTTCCTCTGAGGGTTACTTTGTCCATTTGAAATTGGCACAAGACACACTTCTTAACCCCGCGAAACGATTCGCATACGAAAGATTCGGACCAGAAGTAATAGGGTGGCAACATTGTTCAACAATCAGAGACTACCTTGCTCATGGCATGCAGACGATCGCGCCCTATTACGGCATCGCTGGGATATTCATGTACGGATTGAGTCTTGCTGGCTATTTAGACTGGGGCAAATACTGGCGCTGGATCACCATAATTATGCTCTGCGTGTTTGAACTGCACACAGTTTCGCGTCCATATTTCCCCGTTCTTGCAACGAACATACTAAATCCAATCCTCACGAAATTCACATCACATCCGCCATATCTTCCATTTCAATTAATACAACTCGCTCGAAAAGCGAGTCTCGCATTATACATTGCGTTTTCCCAACTTGGCCCATTATTACAACCACCCACAGCTCCGCAAAATGGAACCCCAGAAACTGTGCTGAAGCAGCAACTTGATAGATTAGAACAAGCTGCAAAAGCTGCAGAGGTCGATGCGTCTCGACTTCACGCGTTAGAAATGATTCCATTCGCCAATGATCCACAGGCGATGAATGATGTAAAGGGGAAAGTCAAAGAATGGCTTGTACAAAACACTATAAGGTCCGATCCGGAGGTGAGAGATGCAATGGGGACTGTATTGAAACGTAGAAGAACGGATGCCCCAGCTGGCGCAAGGGGTAATCGATAAACTCATATCGGGCTGATGTCTAGCTAATAAATAAATTTCACGGTACATGTTCTCAACCGGGTCCACGAAAGTTTCGAATGCCATGTTACATACACCATGAACCGCATCTCTAGATGTTTTTTTCTTTCTGAATCTTTCCAAGTTGAGCCGAAATACTACCTTCTTCTTCCCAGTATCGGTGGCCGAGATGCCCCTTCCTACTCAAGCGAGTGGATCTTCTACAAATTATTCATTTCTGCCCCCTTACCTCATCATTTAATGATCTTGTTTTGTTGCACATCTACTCAAGCCGCACCTACATTAGGTCTTCATTACATGGCTTTATATGACTGCCACATATGACTGCCACGTTTTTTTCATGTCGACAAAGGGCACCTATCACTCGGTATGTTGGAAATTTGTTGCACATCGTAACAGGGACAAGGGTCATCCCGTTGTTACTCTAGTCGCATATGCCGGTAGCCTTGCTTTGTTTTAAGTGAGATGATCTGTCCCTATTTTTGTTGTTGCTTGTCTACCTCTGCCGTGTCCACGTGGCTGGATACCCCTGTGCTTAAAACTCGCTTGACAATGATGTCGTTATACTAGTTTATTTTCTTGAATTTAGTATCATGGTTTCCGATTTGTGCGTTGTCTTTTTGTTGACAGGGGAACAAACCCTAGAACCGGTTCTTTTGGTGTATGCCCCGTGTTTGAATATGTCGAGCTGTCTTCAGTCAAAATAAGACTAGGTGCGGACTAATTAAAGTGTTGAGCCCCTTTACTGCTGCAATTACAATGTTTTTTTAATTCCATAGGGCTCTTACCAGTTCCCAGTTCGATTGAGCTGGGCGATAAGCTTCATGAACACTACGCCCATCGCTACCCGTCTATATAGATGCTCTTTCCATTATCCATATGTATTAAAGGGAATCCACACATTGATGTCAATCAGACCTTGAACCTTCCTGCTAGTACCGTAGACACTCGAAGATATGGCTAACCGGATATGATGATATGAATAAAAGTATGGAACTCGTTCGAACTTCAGCCCAGTTCAGTTCACACTATTTACGAAACGACGACAATACAGTCTGTGGCCAGCACTATTTTAGAACCACCGGTAATTCAGTAATCTAATGTTTGTATGAATTAAAGCCGAAACTTCAGCAGGCCCTTTCATTCACAATAATTGTCCACTGTAATTCATTGGCAGGCTTGCGCCACCTTCTTACAAGTCACTCCTGAACCTCCACTGGTATCAGTCTAATGCTACCAGGCTCCTCATCACTTCATGGTCTTCCCTTCACTTTCTGCCACCTGATCTAGTTCGTTTTCCGCACTACTTTCTGTATCCCCTCCTGTGTCGCGCAGACCCATTATCCTCCCTCCCGATATTTGTCCCTTCAGCCAATTCACACAGGCCAATCCCACAACACCACATCCCCCAGATGTATCCCGCTCAGCGCAAGACTCATCGAACGGAGATGCGCACTATATTGACGATCTCATCACCTCTCTCGTGAACTCTACTGCGAACGGGAAGACAACAAAACAGACTCTTGTTTCAGAACCTAGGAGCGCAGGTAGTTGGAATGTGTGTTAGTTATACATGAGGTCATAAATCCCGAGACCGCATTGATTCAAACGAGGTTCGATTCTTCGACGTCAGACTGATTCAAAACACTGTCAAAGAGACAAAGTCCATTACACGAATCATTCCCGACCGTTTCCGACTCAAAGTATCATCTCCAAATAGAATTTGATCTGAGAAGAGAGAGTTTCGCAAGGCAATACTGATGCTACAACGAAACGTCTATAGACGGGATCAAGCAACGAGGTTGGTCGATCCGAAGACTAGATGACAAGGCAGAGTGTCATTTGGTCATCTTTAGAACGGTGGAGGCTAGGGAAGGAAACACAATTGGAGTGTGTTGTAGTACCTAGTCATATAAAGTTTATTGATAATAACATCTAGCTGCGGCTTTTTCAGACGGGGTTTGGTGACCCTCAGTGACTTCTTATCAGATGACATATGTGGCGATGGAGTAGAGTGTGTGATTTGGGAAGGATTGTATTATACTGTATGGTATGTCCATCTACGTACCAAGTATCCATCCATTCTCTCTTACCTATATCTAATATAACATTCCTCATTCTAAACCCTACGTCCACTCCCACTATACTTCTCAATTCTCATTCCCCAACCCAGAGTTCTTCAAAGATTTACACAATCATTCAATCCACTATTCCATTTCACGCCCCATCTAAGTCCCTCGTAACCTTCCCTTGCCCATTGTACCACGACAAATACCTAAGGATAGCTCATCCCACAGTATCCATACATTCTTTTTTTTGCAACAGACTTTGTGTTTTCATCCCGTTTTTTAAACATTACTTGCATGTCAGGATCAAGACTGGATGGTAGAGTATTAACGTATTCCTTGCGATGTGCGAGGTGGACATTTTATTTGAAGGATTAATTGTGGGAGTGGATTCCAGGTTTTGGGATGGGATGTGTATAAGTCTTTTAGACAGTGGTGAAGGTAATCGGATTATCCCAACGGGTGAGGTGGAATGGTATGGCCGTTTGTGGGGCGCGGATTGTGGGGGGTGGGGAATGTGAGGATGCGGAGTGTAAATTAGGAATGTGAGGGTGGTGATTGACAGGAGAAGTATAGTTTGACGAACGTAGAATACATGGATCAGGGGGGGTTTTACCATGAATACAGTGGAATATTAATGGCAGAATCAATGATGAGTCTATTGTAACGCGTGTTTGTACATCACAAAACAGTATCTCATTTGATCTTTTTAGATTAAAATAATACATAATTTTACAGGTGATTTGAAGATGTGATTATTTACGTTATTTTCCAGACCGACCTTACATCATATCTACTATATTCTCGATGGGTATATGGCTATGTAACAAAAAAAAATAAGCTTACTATACGATATTCTCCGTATTACTTGTTGTAGCCAGATGATCATGAGTTCCCTCTGATTGAGAATTGACAGCCCTCTCTTCTGCAGTCTTAGCGTTGAATTCTGTTATCAGACCTCCAGTCCAGATTAAACATGGGACAGCACCAGCCAAACTAAATAACCCCAACGACAAGGACATTGTGCCCCATCCTGCAGAGTCTTGGACATAACCTGCCCAGATTGGTCCGATGAGAGTACCAGCCGCAAAAGCAGTGACGAAGAGACCATACGCTTGTGCATATGCTCCGTTCTTTCCAAATCGGCCAGGTATCTGCTTCTCCTTGGCTTCAACAATATATGTAATCTCGGCCATTAACCCTGGCATGACACATGTCAAGGAGACACCGATGAGCGCTAGCAGTGCGCAGAGAAGAACTTTCTGGTTTAAAGAGTTATACGTAACGAGTCGTAGGAGAATCCAAAATGGTACTGCGAAACAGAATCCTGCAACACATGGCCAACGTGGGCCATAACGATCACATGCCCAACCGACAACAGGTGCGGCGAAATTGGGAACCATCAAAGCAAGAAAGACCAATCCTGCCCCAACAGAATCCCAGTGAAAAGTATCTTGAACGAATAGGGGGATAACAGCGTCAAATGATGACATCAGAGATGCTTGAACCACACAACCCCACAGTCCGGCACAGAGCCTTCTAGACTTCAGAAGAGTGAATATGGCAGGCCATTTACTGATCTGTGGGAGGCTAGTCGACGCAGCTTCGGTAGTGCCCAAGGGCTTGCTCTGTGCTGCCTTCTCCTCATCCATGTTTGTAACATTTTTATTGGGTGCATCTGTAACAATTGCATCCTCATTACGATTAGGCGAGATTGTTAAATCTGAACTGCTGCCAGAATTGGGGACTTCATCGTCTAACCATTGCCGAGCCATTTTCTTCTCGATCAATATCAAGCGAAGAAGAATGTCTAAGACTAGTAGTCCAAAAGCCATGTAGAAAACGGCATAATATCCGGCTTTCTCATACACAATTCCTCCCAACAAGGGAGCCACTAGAATCCCAAGAGTCATACTCAAGCTCACATAACCTAGTATTTCTCCAATTTCGGCTTGTCCAACGGTATCGACCAACAAGGCTAGTCCCACGGTCCACACAATGGCGGCACTCAGCCCTCCGAATATGCGTCCCACGATCAACAATGCGACCGACTTCGCCAGGCACAGCATAACCGTAGAACCAACCATTGCGATCAAGCCTATCAGCAGTGGTAGACGCCTTGATGATGAGTGGTCAGCGTACCATCCTGAAATCGGGCTTCCAATGAGCAGTGCTGCGCCATAAACTGCGAGTAACACAGATATCCAGCTCTGGACCGAAGATTCAGGCACACCTGCGCGCGTGGAGAGTGAGAAAGGTACGACCGGTACGATGATTCCGTAAAGAAAGATGTCGGTAAATACTGCGACACATATTGTCGTAAGAATAAATAGTTTCGAGGATCGAAATTTCAGTAGATGAGGTGGCGGTGACGATGGGTCGACTCTCCTGCCTGAGATGAAGTTCTGTATACGGCCCATATTCTAAGTTCGAAGTCGAAATCTTTCGAAATGATCTGCGACATGTTGTACAACGGTCAGTGTTCTCTCGCGATGTTTTACCTATATACGTCGTAAGTGATGGCAAAAGTCGCCATCAGGGGAACGAGTCGACGAGTGACATTCCATTTTTTTATTGAACTCCGTACAGTACGTAAAATAACGGAGTTCGGAATGGCTCGCTTCAAAAGTTGGAATTTTGTATGGAGGGACCTCGAGGACGTACGAGGGACGTACGAGGGACCCTTTATCTTGCAGGTGGTCCCTTCAACAGGGGTCTGACTATTTCAGGTTAGTGTGTTCATTACTCAGACAATCACTCTCTACGTTACAGAACCGAGTGTCACGTGTACTGTACGTCGTATGTAAGATCTTATCTCAATACTTCCTCTCTTCATCGATAAAATGCTTTGGATTACCTAATAAATACCTACTCCGGTAGGTATCTAGGCATTGAATGATATTAATCTTTTTTAAGGTGCTATGCTTATTAATGATCCGAACCAATCAAAGATCGAGAGGACACGTTTATCTCCTTCGGTGCTACTGTCTCGAAATCAAAGCCTAAATTATGTAATGACCGAAGGGTCTGAGGACGAGATAACGTTAAGAATCTCTGTTGTGAGTGAGTGTTGGAGTAGCGTTTCTCATTGGCCACTCCACTAGCCCCCGCTAGCACACATCAATTCCGAGACTATAGCGAAATAGGAAGGTATAGTCCTTTTCTCCGCGGACACTCTTAAAAATTCCCTAAGCTTGGTTCACAAACTAACAATGCTTCAACTACGGAGTATATGTCATGATCTCTTTGGAATTATTTGAATGCTTTACTGAATATTGAATTCATCACAAAGACGTATCCGATATGTGCCAGGAAACACCATCGGACTCTCAATTTCCAAAGTCTGAGTGAGCCGGGACCACATTGTGAAAGCCAGTAAGAAGGTGAGGTTGGCAGCTTGAGAAATCTCGCTTTCGAAGAATGATGCTATTCACATGTCCATACGTCACCAAGTAGAGATGGCACTATCGATACTGCTCGGGTACGCTTGGTAACACGTTTTCCAGTTGCGAAATTGTCCTCCTCATTTTGACACCAGCGAAGAGCAACCTTTGGATTTCTTCTTTTTGAGACTCCTTTTACCTTCTTCTGAATTCCGAGCTTCTTCTTGGCGACGCAACTCAATCTGGCCGATTCTGTTTTCGTTCCAGATCTGTGTTGATTGTGGGCGTTGGAAAAGTTACCAGTGCCTTTGATAGCGCGGCTCTGCTCTTATCATCTCACCGCCTTGTAAACCGTTTGAGACGATGGTCATTTGAGCCTCACTCTTCCCACTTTCCCTGGGTTAACCATTCCATGGATGGATTTCATTGTCTTGTTTCTATCCCGATTCGATACATTAAACTGATACTGCTCTCTCCAACCGTTTGAACTTGAGCCTCAACAGATAACTACACCATGTTCCCAACGTGTCACCCGGTTACATTTCCGAAATTGTTTGAAGGCACAACCGACATTTGCAGGCATGTAGGTCAAACTCGATTCGTTCCGCATATCACTTGGCTAGTGTAACACACTGTCTCCTCCGACTCAGCCTCCATGTTATTCCATGGTTATTTTACCCCTGCATTCGTTCCCACATGCTAGACGAGGCAACGAGATGCCTCGTGGGTACTTTTACAAAAGCGACACTCCATCATGTGTGCGTACATATGTATGTATATGCATTCCATTTTGCATATTTAGGGGTCGCTCACCACAAGATAACGAAAGACAGTAGAAGTGGCCATATTACCTTTTTTTCGCCCGACTCTTGAGATGTAATTTGACGAATTAAGAATCTGGAGATACACGGAAAGAGCATTGCCGCAAGAGCCTCAAAAGCAAGTGTAGAACATGCATTTTATTAGCCGAAAGGATGGATGATCGCCTTATAGTGTCAACTTAATTATATCCTTGCTGTTGTATCTGCAACTAATGCCTAGGTAGAGAACCTAATTAATCAAGATCGATGGACTATGCGGCTCTTCTCGCAAAGTGCGCGATTTGTTTGTATCCCATGTCTACTTTTGGAATGGTTGCAGTACAATGAATGATATGAATATTCCGAATACCTCGTATCACTATGAGGCTCTTTTAAACCCGCCCTATAAGTGCACTATCACGCAGCCTGGTTGTAAGCCTGTCAACAGTCTTTTTTTCTCCAGATAAAAATTATCTTTCTTTATTCCGGCCCTTTGATTTTCGTGCGCAATCTGCATGTACGTATCAATTGCCCCATTGTCCTTGGGCCGAAAGCTAACATCGATTGTGCAGCTAAAATTCCTGGCGCCTTTGCGGAAATATCTGATGTTTAATCTGCTCTCCCTTCCATATGAAGTCCTATCCAATATTATAACAAACATCAATTTCGACGATGTTTTTAATTTGGGCCTCTCTTGCAAAGCATTGAAGTACCTACTTACTGAGGAAAGCATATGCAGATTAATTATACAAGTAAGCTACCTGCTTCGTCATCAACATGACTGTGCGTACCACGTAGGTGGCTGACAAGGACCGTATAGAACAAGATACCCTTCTGCAATGAAGCGTTGTCAAACAAGCATACTGCTGGTCTTAGTGCATCGGCTCTTCGGAGAGTTGCGAAGCGGCGAGAGGCTTTCGCTACTGTCAATCCGTACTCAGTAGCAACTATTGGTTTCGGGGATGCATATCTTTATTGCAAAGGTGTCCTATGCTATACTCTCGATGACCAACTGAGAGTCTTGAATCTTCATGATTCGGCTTGTTGTGAAGCCGTTGTCAGCATTCCAGGAATGTTGAGTAGTGCTATCTCAGAAATTGCTTGCAATACTAAAGGTGTATTCCAGGTGTTGTATTGTTCAGACAGTGTAATCTCATGTGTCTACAAAACCTCAGGCGTAGAGGCAAATTCGTGGCTCATTGCATTCAGCATTGAGACTAGTGAAGTTCTTGTTGTAAGAGAATTGGACTCGACAGAGAGATTGTTTGTTCGCCATAATGGACAATATCTCTACTATGGTACACATTCGGAATTGGGCTCAGACAATCACAAGAAATGGGTAATACATGGCTACAATCTTACCGAAAGAGAATGGTTCAACCACAAAGTCCACCTTCCAGATATGGTAGGTTCGGAAATCGGATCAACTGTCTGTTTTGAGCTTAATAACGGTTACTTCTATGCACTCTCAAATCAGACATCATTTGAAGTTGAGGAGATAGACTGGACTTCATTCTATCATTGCATTAGATTCCCTCTCGCTTCCCCTTGTGAAGGTTTGACCGAGAGAACTAAGAATGAGAGTATGTGGCGGCGTCAGCATGAAGAAGGTCCAATCGATGACCGATGGACTAATCTTCGACTTGATACGGATGAGAATACCGGAGAACTCAGAATTATTGAGTCTCGAAAGGAATGGTATCATGGAGCAAGTAGAAGCCAGCGTACTTACTACACTACCCCTATTATTTTCCCGTCAGAATTCGATGATATGGATGATGGCCTATATTTTGCGGCAGACAACTCTCCTTCAGAGACAACAGCATCGTACTCCGTTGTTTCAGCTGGCCCCTCTTCATCAACAAATACACAATCAAGTACCTCGGAGGATTGCAACAGTTACAATGACCGCGATCTAAGGGCTTACCCCAAAGATCCTCTTCTACGACTACTTGTGAAAGAAGACAATCCAAATTATATGCCTTCGCAAAATAGACTCCCGCAATTTGTCCATCCGGGCCACGATGGATCTTCTAATCAAACGTTCACACTTGCCAAATCCCGGATTCGATATTACGACTCTTCTTCGTCCACGTTTCTCGACGTTGTGGATGACCCTCTTCCCACCGACTGGCAAGGGAAGCAGAGATTACGGCTTCGCGCCGGATCCCGAACGATTGGTCCACCCCTCGCTTACCCTCCGAATCATCCCTCTAAAGCTGGACTTCTGTGCTCACCAACTGATGTTGAGGACGCCCTAAGCCAAATGTACAAGCAATCAGATGTTACGTACTGGCCCCCGGCGCAGGACCCCGAAGTAGCAAACGAAGCTTTGGACGAGCTCTACAAGCTGTTAAATCCGCCAACGCATCTCGGTAATGTGGAAGGTACTGCCGATGAGAGAAGTCTAGTGTATGTAACAGGAGGTTATGATAGTCCTCAAGCTATCATTTTTGTCAGTTTCGATCCGGCAATCAAGTTGACGGGGCTGAAGAAATGGGGTGGGATGACAAGGAAGGGACTGGGTGAGGGGCCGCATATTGATGGGAGGGCTACTGGTCATACGTTTGATGTGAGTGCGCAGATGGAGGATGCGGATCTGCACGATCCTCAGATTATGTACAGGGATGTCATGGAAGCAGACATGACAATTGAAATCGAACGAAGAGATAAGGGCAAGGGCAAAGAAAAGGGAACGGAAACGGAAAAGTGCTCACACACGACGGTAATAGCCGGAGCTGCTGATTCAAGTGGTCATACACATCTCAACATACATGAAACGTCCAGTCCCTCCACTGCAAAAGCATCATGGATATGGCACGAGAAAGCCATGTATCAAGACATTGGGCTGGGATATTATTTCGGAAAGGATCGAAAACCGGCAGTCCTTAACGGTGGGGAAAATGGGAGGCACACTCTTTTTACTTCTTAGTTCATATCTAGGGGCGTACATTGCTGGCGTACATCATACTCTATACATATCTAATGCACATTACTATTTTATAAGTACACACATTAACTTCCGCTTTTGTATGTTGAGTATGCAGTGTCTTGAGGAAAGATCGATACATCAAATTAAGTTTCAACGCATATGGCGGATAGTGTAACTACGCATGTCGCATATCGGACATGGATCTCGGTGAATGTATAGACGTTGACTGAGGGGTAAAAGCCATGTTTCTTCAATAGCACGCGGCATATACATATTGACACCAACATTGCACATGTACCGGGCGAGGCAAACAGGTCCAGGTGGTGTTGCGAGAATGCGGGGATAACGTTCTCGATCTATCGAGCATGTCCGAGACATGCATACTGTCACTTATACCTATCCAACTGACTAAGATATCCTATCATACCCCTCCTTCCCCTCGCTCACTTCTGTCCAAATGTAACATCGCAGTGTGTAAATCATGCATACGGATACAGCGTCACCATACACCATACCCTATCTATATGATGTCAAGGCAGATTTTGCATATGACCTATCCTATGTTTCATACGTGCAAAACTTCCAGCCTCGATATAGCGAGCATCTAGATTCGCATCCCGAAATAGGCGTATCTATACTCATACTCATACGCATACTCATATTCGAGCTATCCACCCATCTATCCACATCCACGAACCTAGCCCATGCAGTAAGAAACGCACCCTTCGATCTCCATAAAAATCGGGCGTAGAACTGCGCAGCTTACTTGTATGCATATATGATATTATGTCATATCGTACTATACTATCATCCATCTATCCTCATGCATGAAGTATCGGACCCCTCCGAAAAGAGCTATCGGTAGGTATGGTGTGGTATTCCCGATATTCAAAGATGAAAATAAGATACAAGAAAATAAAATTAAATAGAATAGCGAGTTGTCAGATATCTGATCATTCATTCATTCGTTCGTTCATTCATTCATTCTGGTCATTACTAGGTACCTAGATAGACATGACATGCGATGCGGTATTTAGTTACTAACGAATACTTACCTACCTAGTACATCTCTACCCCTCATTCTGCATAGCCATCTGTAATCTGTAACCTAATCTGCAATCTGAAATCCGAAATTCGAATTCTAGTCGCGGACGACGCTTAATCCTTCACGCACGCACACGACACGACGAGTAAAGGACTAGGTATTCGGTGAGCGGATTTGGGAATCAAATCAGGGGTCCTGTTCTGTATATGCAGCAGGGTGGGAAAAGGTAAGGTAAGATAAGGTAAGGTAGTAGAGTGGTAGCTACCTACGTAGCCAAGACTCAACAAGGCTGGCTGTGGGAGGCTCAATGTACAGGTGCATAATCTTTGTCTACTTATGATCATGATTATCACATCATGACATACCAAGTAAGCACCACCCACTAACCATACCATACCATCCCATTCCTCATCTTCATCTTCGTACACCTTCAGCCTCTGTCGATTTACGTAGAGAGAAGAACCCCCCAAAAAACAGTTTCGGTATATCATATCCAATCTAAAGATAAATCACAAGTCATCTATCTACCGAGGTATCTACACAACATTTTCATCACACAAACAAGTACACTACATAAACCACCCAATCAATCATACACAAATACTCGAATTGTATCTACTTTGCACAACACATTTACTTAAATACCTACCATTACTCATTCGTACCACACACACACATATCACAGACCTGCGTTGTAATTTCAACCGAAAAATATTTTCCGCATATGTGTATCATATCATATCAAATCATGCCGTGTAGCCGTATGTCGTGTGCGCCCAGATTCTCACTTACACAACACGAATGACCGAGCCGAGAGTGATCTTGTATAATGAATGCATGTGCCGATGGCGGGTAAGATATTCATGAAAGAATACCGATCCTGTTTACTTTCTTGATAGGTATGCTTTTGCCTGTTCTTGTCTGCGGCTGCTCGACGTAATTGGGGCCGAAGCGTTTTCCGCAACACTAGCATTCTCTTCGTGCATATTGGTGCTGCTCAAAAGGCCTCAAGTAGAAAGATGTCATATCAGCCAAGAGGGTTTGACCGCAAGCTCTCAATTCATTGATCAAAAAGTAAGCATCGTATTAGTTATTTGGTATGTAAGTACATGCTCAGATTCACACTCGTGTCTTTATCCGTCGATTCCTCTACTCCGAAGTCCTACTCCGATGCACCGTGTTGTTTTCAAGTAAACAGTGTTACTTGTCGTCTAAATGCGCAATCCCAAAAGGTCCCCGGGAATATGATGATTCAAAAGTTTTGCCATGTAAGGGTATTGATAAGAATTATTGTTTTTCAGACTTATAATCTTAGTTGACTTTGACATAGTTTCCTGAATATTGGTGTTAACTCTGGGCAATAAACATGTGAGAGATACGAAAAGACTTACCAGGGAATTGCCCTTGTTTTCCGTGAATCTTTCCAATCCACCACTCGTTCTCATTACTAGTTCTCGTGACAATCTCAATTGTCTCTCCAGCACTGAAGCTTAAATCACCCTCTGCTTGTGCCTCATAATCATACAATGCGGTAGCAGTCTCCGCAGCTGGCGCACCGCTGAACCTCGATGGCTTCGGTTTTGGTGGTGGAGGTGCCGCTTTCTTCGCTTTAGCGGCAGCACCCCATGAACTACCTGTCGACGCTGATCGCATTACGCTGTTGCCAGGATTCGTAGGAGATAACATCGAAGAGTAAGGTGGTGGTGGCTTTTCCGATGATGAGAAGTCGGTGGATGCGCGGCGGTTTGGAGTCGTAGTCAGCGCTGTGGATGTAGATGGCTTGTTCTCAATGGCAAGACGGTTGGGTCCGCCGAGAGCAAGAGGTTTTGGTGGACGTTTGGCACCTGTCGTCTTAAACTTCACAATGGAAAGGGCTTCTGCCTGGTCTCGAATGTCGCCTCGTTTCGCCTCAAAACCTTCCTCGATATCAAGCTGGAGATTAAAGTATCCAATATCACATCCTTGCATCCTCTCGTGTAGGGTATAAAAGACGTTCAGTTGCATATAGTAAAAAGATTGAAACAACGGACGGATAAACTCGCGCTCCAACGTAAAAAGTTTAGGTAACTCGTCCTTCAAGAGGTCATTATAATAATTGAACTCTTGAGTTGCTTGTTCAACATCGTTCTCTGCTTTATACATGGCCTTCTCGTCCTTCAAAGTCTTCTCTTTCTTGTCTTGCAGCTTCTTGAGTGTAGCTCGATGTCTGTCATAATCTAATTGCTTGTGTTGGCGTTTGAGCGCAGTTTTCCTGATCACCTTGATAATCTCTAATAATTCATCGGCAGGTCGAATCACTCTTGTCTCAATCATTTCCAGTTCTGGTTGTAGAGTCGCCAAGAGGTCCTTGCAAATTCCTTCGTATTCTTCGCATGCCCTGATTCCCTCTGGATTTCCTTCTTGAACCAGGGAATCCGGATCGGACATTCTTCCTGAAATTGGTTTGTATATTTCGGCGATCGCTTTAGAGAATTCAATCTGATGGTTCATCATGCCATTAATAGCTTCAAAGTATTTTTTACTCTCATCGTGCAGCTTTTTCGTCTCGGTTTCCAACTCCTGGAATCGCCGTTCCGCATCAATATAGACGGCATCTTTTGTTTGTTCCCCTAGATTGAACTTGGCTTTGAACGTTTGAGGCGCCTATCAGTCAGTCAGTCAAAATTGCAAGAATCCCCGCGATCCGGCTTGAAAATCTTCAGTCATACTCACTCTGACCAGGGATTTTTGAAAGCCCTTGAAGGACATTTCCCAATTTTAGCTTCCAAATCTAACAAGAAAAAGCTTAGTGTAAGGTTTTTGAGTTGTTTAACAGAAGGTTTTGTTTGTAGAGTTGTATGTTTGTTGTGATGAGTTGTGATGTTTAAAGTAGAAAGATGCCTCTGGTGGTATTTCAGGGTTGTTTTCTGTAGTACAGACGATGACGAGGAGTGGCTGAGCAGATCTTGTTGACGGCGGTTTCTATCAGCCCCGATTTGCTTGGTATCTTATTATAAGTACCTAGCTATGCTATAGGAAGAAGGATTCTCGATTGATAACAGCTGATAAAACCTCGCAATGAAGGTCGAAGAGGTCAAGAATGGGTAACAATAATAAAGGAAGAAGATGAAGGTATTCCCAGGTCTAATATGTTGTAGTGGAAGAAAACTTGCTTTGGAGCGCATTCAAAAGTCAAAATGTTCATGAATTGAATTTATGGAATCGTCGGATCGTTTGCATCAACTCACATGGGGGGGACATAACACGGCATTCTCAACAAGCATGGGCCTCTGAATGCCAGGGTAAGACGGAACCTGGAATGCATAAAAAGTTTATGAAGTAAGTCATCCCAACCTTGGAATTTTAATGATAATTATGAAAGAACCTTCCTGTCCACGGGTCTCGAGGTCTTCCAGGTAAGGTTGCTCTGCCTGCCACTGCCACTGCCACTTTTGATTTGATTACTCAGCAAATAAATACATCTCTTTCCCAATCTTGATTGGTTGTTTTTACAAAGAATACCGGTAAGCCGAAATCTTGCTTTCATGCCTCATATCTCTGGCTCGAAAGCCCATCAATCCGATATCCCGCTCCCGCTCTTTTTAACAAAGGTGGCCAATTACATTGCAGATTCCTTTCAATTTTCGGTGATTCGCAAGATAGCACGGAGTTAGGATGAAACCTAGTACAAAGAGAGTTTAGCTTTATTTTAATCCGGTAGAATTTCAAATTCAAAAGTCTCCAAATAAGAAGCTCAATAGTTTCCCCTCAGTGGAATTGCCTTCCACTTTGATATCATCAAATTCACCGTTTATCATTCATGATAATGTCGAGTTTGGCTTCAAAATCATTGAGGCAGGCCTCGCGCCTTTGCCTAAAACAATCATCTCCAGCTGCTGGACTGCTGAGAAGCTCCGCGTTTGCTCGGGTGGCGTCCATATCAAGGAGGGGTTATGTTTCCGAGACGAAGAAGGATAGCGCTCAAGTTACTGTTGATACTGCGATCCGATCAGAGCAGAAAGCTTTCTTCAAAGAGACTGGCAAACATGCTCAGGATCAATCGATATCTGGAACTTCCGTAAATGCTGATGCGATGATGAGTCCTATGGCTGGTAATTGCCCCTCGCGCAAATTTCCGTATGTGAAGAAGCTTAACTGACATCGGCTTAGGTGTGCTTAAGCAAGCTACTGTTATGGACAAAGGCAATAGACCAATTTACTTGGATATGCAAGCTACCACTCCGCTAGACCCACGAGTACTGGATAAGATGTTACCTTTCTATACCGGCTTATACGGCAACCCACATTCGAGAACCCACGCCTATGGTTGGGAAGCCGACGTGGCAACGGAAGAGGCAAGAGAGCACATTGCTACACTGATTGGAGCTGACCCAAAAGAGATTATTTTCACGAGTGGAGCTACTGAAAGTAATAACATGAGTGTTAAGGGTGTGGCGAGGTTCTTTGGCAGGGCAGGAAAGAAGAGGCATATTATCACAACCCAAACAGAGCACAAATGTGTATTGGACAGTTGTAGGCATTTGCAAGACGAAGGCTTCGATGTTACATATTTGCCAGTGCAGCAAAGCGGCCTGGTTGACATGGCCGAACTTGAAGCCGCTATTCGACCCGAAACTGCCCTTGTCAGTATCATGGCAGTCAACAACGAGATTGGTGTTATTCAACCGCTTGAAGAAATAGGTAAACTCTGCCGCTCAAAGAAGGTATTCTTCCATACCGATGGCGCACAAGCTGTTGGAAAGATTCCCTTGGACGTCAATGCGATGAATATTGATTTGATGTCAATTTCATCTCATAAGATCTATGGACCAAAAGGTATCGGTGCATGTTACGTACGCAGAAGACCTAGGGTCAGACTTGACCCAATCATCAGTGGAGGTGGACAAGAGAGAGGTTTGAGAAGTGGAACTCTCGCCCCTGCGTTAGTGGTTGGCTTTGGTGAAGCTTGCCGGATTGCAAAGGAGGAGTTAGATGTAAGCTTCGATATTTCTTTTCCCTTTCTTGCTTACATGATGACCTACTTTACATATGCATGGCTTTCCTAGTGGCCTCCTTGCTTGCAAGTTGAGGCTTCTTTGACGACTCACAGTACCTTGTCTGATTTGCTACTCAATTACTTGAATCGCAGCAACCATTGAACTTGGATTTATGCTGACAATACAATAGTATGACCATGCTCGCGTCAAAAAGCTTTCGGACAGACTCCTCAAGGGCCTTCTTGCAATGGAGCACACCACTCAAAATGGTGACCCAAATCATTTCTATCCAGGATGTGTAAACGTTTCTTTCGCTTATGTCGAGGGAGAATCTCTTTTGATGGCACTTAAGGACATTGCTCTATCATCAGGAAGTGCTTGTACATCTGCCTCCCTCGAACCCAGTTACGTCCTCCGGGCACTCGGTAGCAGTGATGAGAGTGCACACAGTAGTATCAGATTTGGTATTGGACGTTTCACCACCGAGTCCGAAATCGATTACGTCTTGAAAGCAGTCGAAAACCGAGTCACATTCTTACGAGAGTTGAGTCCACTTTGGGAGCTCGTACAGGAAGGTATTGCTTTGGACAGTATTGAGTGGAGTCAGCATTAAATTTTTGCTAACAATCAAATGAAATTTGGCGGGGTATTGGCGTTTTGTGATATATCACTTCAGCGGGATGGAGGCTCTTTTGGGTGTAACATAGCGAATGATTGGGCGAAAATAGTTCCCTCCATGTACACTGACTAAATGATAATGAATGCAACAATAGCATATCGAATTCAAGTACATCTCACTTTTGAGTTAGATGGTTTTAAAAAAATCCGACGCCTTCTCGTTGTCTTGAGAGGTCTTGTGAACTACACAATGAATTCATGCATGTATGTTTCACCACAGTGCAAGACAGACGTCCGAGTCAATGATGATCGCACACCATTCCCTAGCCCTAGATTGTTCTAACCGACACGTCAACCAAGCCCGCCAAGTGAATGCCCGACTAGATCCACATCGCAACCCCACCACGCAGTGGATCCCCCACTTTCTGTCTGACTTGTGGAATCTCTCCACTTGTTCTGCAAAAGGTACATACATTGCACACTCTCTCGCTCGTGCGATAGATAGATTGTCTATTTCACCGATCTTGGAGCTTGTACGGAGGCAGAGAAAAGCAAAACGAGGTAAAAAGACAAAAAACAAAGTAAGATAACGAGATGGGTCGAATCCATCCTTTCGGGATCGAACCAAACAAAATGGGCCTAATCCGGGATCGAACCGGAGACCTCTTACAACTTAGATTGAATAACCCAAAGCAAGAATTCTACCACTGAACTATCAGGCCGACGAGAGGTGTTGATCTGTTTCACGGAGGGGAGATAGTCGTGTAAACATATAAAGAAATGATCAATGGGTGTGGAGAGCTCTACTTAAGCGAAATAAGACGCGGAAAGTAAATACCATCTGAAAGGAGTTCAATCATCTGAATTTCTTTTCGATAATATATGAAATACATACAGTCTTGATTATTAATGTAAAGAAAGCTCAATCTTCGGTTTGCCTTTTTCAAATTCTAAAATTTGATTCCAAATGGATTTACGATCAATTAAAGAAGTTCTTTGAAAGGGTATTCAATTCCTGTCTCTTATTTCGATTATGTGAGTGGCTCTTCGTAGGAAAAAAAAACAGGGCGGAATTGACTACTAACAAAGCTCTTCAATAATTCAAATGTTCCATTCCAATTTAGAGAATTAAAGAATTAAATACTTTTAAAATTGAATAGAGTGATCAGTTTTGGACTCGTTTTTCTCCTAAGTAGAGAGTGGTTATCTAGTACATACGGTATGTGTAGATATTATATAGGGTAGGAAAATTCAAGACCTATATACGGAAACGTATGCTTGAGTTCTTAGCTCGTATGTAGATATATAGATAGATAGATACCTTTGATGGGATATCTAATGGTCCATTCTGAGTTTGGATGTTGTGATTGATATTGATATTCCACAAACCCCTCTTTCTTGAGATCCCTTCAGCAATATCTTGGGGATTAGACGGATGATCCAATAATTTTAAAAGTAGATAAAGGAAGGGGAGGAGGAGCATATCTGAGTAGATACATGTATGAAAGAATGGGTGGAAGCGGAGAGCCGAGGTCTGTTATTGAGTGATAGGTAGATGGATGGAGTAGAATTGGCATGTATAGCCTGACAGAGGAGACATGAAATATATTTTAGCATTAGAATGTGGAAAGTTAGCAGCTTCAAAACTATGAACATGTCAAATGTCAATTGTCAATATCCAGTGATCTTTAGCAAAGCTCTATCTTGAAGGTCGACTCTTTTAGGGGGCATGATAGCGAAAGTTTGAGGTATATTGAAAAGAACAGCTGGATTGTGAATGTTTTAATTTGTTAATAAATTTTGGATTTTTTACAATAAAGTGTTCGCTTCTCTTCACTTTTGGAGCCCCCTTCAAATTTATAAATTAAAAAAGATAATGACAATTTCCATCAAGTCAGAAATTCCACCAACGTTCCCAGCATATCCTTCATCAATTTCTCCTCACCATCTCCCTCCTCATCTCCTCCTACCAGGGTATCCAATTGCTCTTGTATCGTCTCCTTCAATAAATTCAACCCCTCATCTCTCTCCGCCAACAATTCCCGAATCTTCTTTTCTGTCCCTGCATCCTCCGCCACTAACCATGCCAAAATAACATCAACAGTCTGCAAGCAAAACAATCCCGCGTCCATCCTTCTCGACAACCATTCGTCTGCCATCTCTTCTCTCTCTTCCGCGCCAAGTCTCGTTTGTTCTTTCCGGATTTCCGTATCTACAGCCGATACACGTGCTGCATAGTCTCGACGAAGTTTCACAAGCTTGCCTATCTTTTCATAGTCTTTCTCTACAAATTTGGCAAGCGTACGAATCCGACCGGCTTGATTGGCAGGCAGTAGACGCAGTAGACTTGAGAATATCCCTAGTAAATGCTCGATGGTTTGACCGTCGATTTTCTTCATGAACATCCCGAATACTACCTTAAGACCCGCCGCCTCTACCAGTTTTTCACAAACTTCTGCGCCAGATTGTCCTCCCAATGCATGGTCTAATAGTCTAAGTGCGCGTGATTTACTCATTTTGCCCTCTTTGACCATAATCAAACAAAGTTCGACACCTTCTGCTTCAACAAATTTTTGTTTTCCTTCTGGCTCATCGACACAGCAGGTTAAGGAGTCGAACACGTTTTCTACAAATTCTTCTTCCTCAGTTCCTTTGATAGGATCGCGTTTTCGGTAAGCTGCCAATATTTGAAGTAGGAGATCGACACCGTCTAGTTCGCAAAGTTTCCGTCGATTCAGTGAAGATGATTGAAGGAGAATTGCCATGACTTCTGCCGAGTATTGTTTATTCTGGCTCACCGGCGACTCTTTTTTCGGTATTCGATTCAGTAACCAATTCAGGATGTTTGTCTCCTGACCAATCTTCTCCGCAAGCGTTATTCTCGACGCCAAATTTTCCAACACAGACAATGCATGGTATACACCACTCCTATCCGATTCATTGTTTTCATTGAACCTCGCAAAATTCGAGACCAATAGATCTAATAAATCTGCCTCAATCATAGCATCCACAATTTGATTCCACTGTTCTTGTTCGGCCTCCACGTCCTCGTCCGTAAGTTCGCTGATAATCTCCACGGCGTCGATCGCAATATCTGTGTTTTCGTGCGCCAGTAACCCAACCAAGCTTCCAACGCAGCCTAGCTTGGCAAATTCTCCATATAATTCAGGATGTTCTGATAGAATACTTAGAGCTTTGATATCTGCATCTAGGTCCGCTTCGCTCCCCATAAACTTTTGCGGATCGCTTTCAAATTTAGCTCTCAGTTCCGCGTTCTTCGTGATCTTCTTCTCAAAGTTCAGGGCCATTTTCCGTAACCAGGCCGAATCGATTTTCTCAGGAATTATCTCTGCGCTTTCTTGTCCATCCATATAATCTAATATTTCAGATTCATCTTTCGTGATACCACCACCAAAAAATCGACCCTCTTCATCGTCCGGAATATCTGGTCCATAGTCTTCTTCGTCGTCATCAGGCGGAGCGGAAGGTCCAGCTTCTATATCATCATCCTCTTCTACTGCCTGTTGTTTGCCATTGCTTTTCGCATGGCCGTTCGCGGATAACTTCGCGGATTTGTAGATTTCATCTAATGGATTGCTTAGCAATGAGTTGGGATGAGAAAGAGGAGGGTTGCTAACTAGGATCTCGAGTAGGTTCTAATTTGCGCTTATGGCTGGGTAAAGCTGGCTTCTGCAAAATATTAGACGGGATAAAATGAGCCTAGAACAATATATGCGCACCTTGAACAAATCATCAATACTTGACATTGTAACGGATGTGCTCAACTCGAGGCTGCACGTTTGTAAGTGTTTGCCAATGCGATTGTGATACGGTACGGACCGCAGGCGTGTGTAAGATACGCTTCTCGAAGGATTGGGGGTATATTCAATAGAGTTATTGTGGAATTGAAGTTGAAATTTGTGGTTTGTTTGTTTACTTGAGAAATTATAACTTTGGAGCTCCTTGAGCTTAACCTAGGCCTTGCTTAGTCATTGCGTTCTCCATAAGGCTGACCGGAATTCACGTCATCCTTTTGACCTTCACACTGATTCCATAGTAACCTTTGTTGCATTTTGACATTATATATTCACCGTGGGGAATATTTCTTCTAAGCCAGGACGAATACGGGTGTTGAATAATTTCATTTCCGATCTTAAATTCATACCACTGAAGAATAGCTAGCTTTGATTCGAAATTCCTGGATTGGCCCTACATTAATACAATTGCCTTTTAATACCTAATTCGTTTGAGAAATTCGGATTCGCCCTATAAGTTTAATAATCATGGATCTTTCAGAATCAGGAGGGTTCCTTCCAGACGCTCTTCCCTCCCCCTCCCCAAGCACTACTTCGGTCAGCTCCACCTCTTCCAATTTACCACAGCCACGTGCGAAACCTCTTCGTGCTGGATCAGGGAAAGAACAAGCTGCAAGGCGCTATGTTGAAAACAGACTACTCCACATCTCGAGGCGATACACTAAAAAATTCGAGGAACATGAAGAAGGAGATACGGTAGTCGGCTATGTAAGTATGAAGGAGGTAGCCAAGGACCTTTCCGAGATAATAGATGTGTTGTGGCTCTCAAGTACACGTACGTGCCTTCACTTATGCATGATTCTCGGAATCTTAGACTGACTAACTGGAGTAGCTAATTTACAGATTCCGTACTTGCTGAATGTGGCTCTGGTAATGACTACATATCCAACCAAGTTCCCACCAGCACCGGTTGCAACTTTTGCTGTTCTAAGAAAGCTGGATCATGCATTCGCTAGCTTACTGAAAGGAGAAGACTCGATTACTGGAGAGATTTTACCAGGGTTTCTAGCGGGCAGGAGAGCTGGAATGAGCCAGACTGATATGGTCAGATGCAGAAGTATAGTCGAAGACACCAGAGTGATGATTGTAGACGTCATGAGTAAGGAAGTTGAACCAGAGCCCGAACCTGAGAGTGGCGGCGACGATGATGGTGACAACAGAGTCGATGGATTGAATCTGGACGAGGAGGACGACTCGGAATATGACAATGATGAGCTTGCCATGGACATTGCCAGAGTCTATGAGGCAACCATCATGGAGCTCGGCGAAAGGCTAGAAAGTGGTCCTAACATTGGAATTGGGCATAACGATTCATGAAGGGAACAAATCTTACAGTAACAAAAGGTTAATAGGGCAAACTTGGATGGATTCTACTGAGCCAAGTTAGCTGAACTGTCAAAAATATGAGGAGCTGCCCCGAATCAGCGATACTTTTCGTCGGCAAGGCAAGAGCTCTGGTGGAATGAAGTATGCTTCTCCTATATTTGTGGCCACGGATGTGAAAACCCAAAGGAGGAAGTATGTAGTTGGCCGTATGGACTACCTTTGAAGACTCCAATACTCGTAAAAGTGGAGGAGTAGCCTGACTAATGCCACGGCGATGATTCGCCATGCATGTTAACAGTTCGAGGAGGGAACTGTGGAGATAAAGGGAAGACTGCGAAGGTACCGCATCAAGGAAGAAGACATAAGCGCGGTATTAGTGGATCTCAGAAATGGAGAGATGAGAGAAATCATCGACCCATACGGCCTTAGGGTCTTATATAACAATGTCAGTCTCCTTTGTTCTGGAGCCTGCAGTGTACCTATAACATCCATCGACTGCATTTTAATCGATCCGGTTAATACCATCCAATATTGATCTTGCTTGAAAGATTATCGACTTACATCACTGCGTGTGTGCCAATTGCTCATCTGTGATATGTACTCAAGATAAAAGTCCCACATCGACTACCACCCTCCGGAAAGAAATTTCAGATTTTTTCAGGTTCTTTTGTCTTTCGTGCTTGTTAGTTGGCATGATCATAAATCGCTTTAGTGAACACTATCATCGTAAGCCGGACATTTCCAAAATCAGTACTTTTGTTGAGTGTCTGGAAAATCTAACAAGCTAACTATCCCGAAAATTAATGAAATTGACTTGGAACAAAACCGCTCATAAACAGCCAATCTTGCTCTGTCCATTCAATCAAAAGTCCATCTCAAGCTATCATTCAAGAGACATGTTAGAAGGATACGCATAGCTCTGCTTGTAATGACTAAGTTTTCTATTTACAAAATTATATCGCAGTCGTCTAGTCATATCGTACTTCCTCCCTTTCACTTTCCACATTGAGTTTTCCGAATCCAAAGAATCTCAATTCCCTCCCCCAACTCTCCGTACCACGGCCCTTCCTGTTCACTTCTTTCCGCTACTTCAAACCCTACCCTCTCCATTTGCCACTGCTTCTTTTTACACATCTCTACAAATATTGCATACGTCTCGGCGTTACGTACCGTACTAGAGATTAACACTTCCACTTGTGGATACAGATCAAAGAGGTCTTCGAGCGTTGCAATCAAAGAAGGAATTACAGCGGGGGAGTAAATTACGTCTGCAGCAAGAATTAGATCCAATGGGGTCTGGTTTGATCCGGCGGTTGACGTTGGGTTGGATGATGGACATTTCGATGATAGAAATTCGGGAAATGTCTCAAATTCCCCAGTTGGAAGCATGTGGCCCCAGATAAGCTCGCATGTGCTTGTTTTGGACGTTGTATTTTGAGATAGCGTAGGAGTAATGGCATCTGTTAGATTGTTGAGAAACAGACTTGTGTTCATCAGAGTCAACGTTTCAGGGCTTCCATCGGTAGCCAGAACGTGCTTTGCGGAAAGATATTTGGCGCAAAGGATTGATATAAAACCAGTGCCACAGCCAAGTTCCAATAACGCTTTGTTGGAGATAAGATGAGGATTGAGAGATATGTAAGCTGAGAGGTGAAGAGCGGCTTCCCATGTGCGAAGCCCTGTGGTTCCGGAACCAGATAGAAGGGATGCGGATTCGAGGATGGTTATTGTCGGAGTTTGCGAAGCTAGTGAGGTAGAGGTAGAAGAAATAGGAGGAAGAGAGGAGAGGGTATAGGTCACATAAGATTGTTGCTGAGCAGCTGTAGCTTCTGAAGGAATAGGGGTAGAAAGAAGAATAGAAAGTTGGCTCATGAGATTATCTGATATTCCCTGGAGAGAAGAAAGACATTGTCAGAAAATTTGGAAAAAGAAACGACGAGAGCTTTATGTGATTTATTCTCACTGTTAAAAGATACTGAATACTTGTATTAAGGAACAACTAAACTAAAGAAACTGCATCTTATGCATACCTACTTGTTCTTCCCAATCGTGAATACTGTTCTCGATTCTTTTGGTTAGTTCTTTCAGAGTTTTCAATTGATATCTCTGAGGTGGAGGATACTCCAAAACATTTTCCTCAAATAGTCTTGAGTAGATAGCTTCCTGGAAGGCATCATCCCGAAGATATTCTTCATCTGGGTATTCGAGATTTTGTAGAAGTTGAAGATATTGACGACAAAACCTGTCCAATTGATGGTCCTTGGAAAGAATAGGCATTTCTGATTTCTGCCTCTTTGAATTTAAATTTTGAATTTGACTTTGAACTTGAATTTGTTTTCAATTCCGAGGAGAAATTTGTCAGAATATTTCACAACTTGATGAAATACTGTATTTGAAGACAATCACTGGATTATTTGAGGATGAATAGATCCTTGATATTGAATGACCTTGGGGTGTTCAAGGACGGAGGAACTATTTCACCATATTATTAAGGCATCAACATAGGGTTTCTGACCTTTCGGATCCACTGCTTCGCACATTTTCGCTGCTTACTAATCAATTTGGCTAGTCTTAGCGCAATTTGACTTACCGAATCTGAGAGCCACTCGAACTTTTTTGCAATCCTCCTACGATAGCGACATCCATCGACAATCTATATCACGACAACTGTCTCGAAACATCGCAGACAGGCTGATCGACTTAGATAATCGCAAAAATGGCCGACAATAACGCCCCAGTTACGCTGCGAACGCGCAAATTCATTCGCAACCCTCTCCTCGGCCGAAAGCAAATGGTCGTGTAAGTCAACATCATTCTTATCGAATCCGCCACCCATTTCGAACAATTACAGTATTGAAGGAACACTATTCGAGTGTCTTTGGATTACAGTTAGGGATACGGATATTTATGAATTGGAAGACTGATGATGGATTTTCTTAATATAGTGACATCCTCCACCCAAACCGTGCCAACATCTCCAAGGATGAGCTCAGAGGCAAACTCGCCGAACTCTACAAGGCTAGCCAAGACCAAGTCAACGTTTTCGGTCTCCGAACCCAATTCGGTGGTGGAAAGACAACCGGTTTCGCCCTCGTCTACGACTCCCCAGAGGCAATGAAGAAATTCGAACCCCACTACAGATTAGTCCGTGTTGGATTTGCTACCAAGATCGAGAAGGCCAGCAGACAACAACGTATGTTACAGTCCTTGTCCTGGTTTGCGGAATTGCTTGGGTGGAAGTGAATTTAACCTACGAATTGATACTGACATGTGCTGGAATTTAGGCAAGCAACGCAAGAACAGACAAAAGACACTCAGAGGTACTGCGAAGGTCAAGGGTGCCAAGAAGAAGAAGGAGTAGAGCACTCGCTTCATCTTGGGGTGGGAAATGGTTGGTGTTGTTGGACCTGGGGATTGGCTATGTGCTTTGTACGCATCTGCATCGATCCTCCATCGTATCATGCTTTGGTGTAATTAGGGAACGAAAATAGAGGCATGATGGCATGAAACCTCTAATCGGTCTCTATTAGGTCCACACTTCAAACTTCAATCACGGTGTTTTGCTCGTTCATTACGAAATCTGGTTTATGTGCAGCATGGTCATGGGTGATATAAAAATGGAAATATGCGTTTGCAACCTGGAAGTTGCTATTCCTCAAATTTTACTTTTTCTCACATGGCTCTTTCCCACCTCCCATGTCACCATTTCATCATGGACACAAATATTCACCTGCAAAGATGCCTTTGACCGTTTCTGCAAGCGCTTTTTGACATGTCATTTTATGCAATTTACCTTCTGTCAACAAAGTTTGCCTCGTGCGCCACTACAAACTTTATATCGATATTTCAAGCTGAACTGCCCCAATTTTCCCCCTTTTGATGTTACAAACCACATTGCGTCCTGCAAGCAAAACTATGTTAGGTAGGTATCTCTCCGTATTTCGTTTCGGTCCGTACCTTCTTCAATCGCTGTTTGAGTCTCGGTCTCTGTACATGTTCATCTGCATTGGTTGTGGAGATGACGGACGTCTCTCTGTTATACAAGCACTGGTAACTTCCAGCTAGCTTGTAGTTTTTTGCGTTTCACATACTTCTGGAGATGAGATAATAGCATATCTCTCATGCTAGGCGAACACAATTGACTTATGTGACAAGAGAAGAATGACATTGCCAATACGAATGAACACAAAAAGAGCGTTCTGGATTCAAGGCGACAAAGGTTCCTATCTCATGGACTCAAGGCTCGGCTCGTGGGCTTCCCGAATTGCTCCTCGGGAAGGAGATTTCGGAAGCCTGGCTTCATTTACCACGAGGTCCAGACAAGTTACAGATGGAGGGTAGTACTTGAGTGCAAGTTGGAGAGTAGAAATCTAAGCTTTAAGCTTGAGATATCATACATTATTTTCCTACCGATGACCGAAGTGCATCCAAACATCAAGTACGGCACAATCTCACATAGGCCTTCAGCAACATATCAATTGTGATTGATTTATTAGATAGTAGATAACAGTAAATGTGATTGAGAGATCGGCCACTGCGCGAGGCAAAACCATTACCATGTTGGCACCATGTACTGTACAATGACATGAAGTTCATCCTAAGTATCTGCTGTGCTTCGCTAGTACTGAGAAACCCCAAAAATGAGACATCGATTGTACAACCTTGGAAGTAGATGCAGTGCTCATCCGGTCTTCAACGTTCAGCTTTCCCTACCATGACCCTGATTTCTCCCCCAGAAACAGAGAAATCTAAGGGAGCCAGGCACTACACTTTATTCTTCACCGTACCCCAAATCATTAGGGTGGGTGGGGTCTATTTCCTGCCGTGTAACATTTGTGATGCCTATCATGTAACCTAAACTTCTACTTAAATGCACTTTTTGTGGCACGAGGTCGCTTACCCCTCGCAGATTGCATCTTTGAGATTTCCAATGCCGTAGCAAGGTCAGTTCATCTGTGATTGGTTTAGGAAGGATATGTGAGTTGCACCCGGAAATCTTGTTTTTGCTCTATCAAAACGAAAAATGTAAAAGTCTGGTATGGATACCATTGCCAAGAGCTTAGGATCGTCTCGTTTCTTCCTGCTTTGGCACTTGGAAGGCTCTCTGCATCATGGCATAAGCAGGGAAAATATTTTGGATCGATATTGGTGATTGTGACCAGGAAACACAGTCAGAAATATGGTCAATTTGGTCAATTTGGTCAATTTGGTGAATGTTTAGACCAGGCTGGTCGAAGATTGGTCTCATCTGGTCGAAAATTTGGCCAAAGTTGGAAGGACATATGATGTTAGAATGGTGATTATTATTATTATTATTAACTCTGACTGCTATCGGCGTGTCGCTGTGACTATCCGATAGTACCCAGTACTGTATAGTGTATCCAACACCCAAAACTTAAATATTGAACGTATTGATACCAGTATCGTACGACAAACACTTTGGTCACCGTCAACCACAACACAATAAACCCAAAAGTTCTGAATGTCAAACAGCATTTGCAAATGAGCTCGATCTAAAGACGATGCCCACATTTTCTCTTCAATCTGCCATAAGTCTTTTACCAGATATTCTGTTGTCTCCATGAACGTATTTGTAGACCAAAAAGAAAAACATAGGATAGGATAGAATAGAAATAACAGGGAAATATCGACAAACTACTTCTCCCTCGTTTCTGCTCACGTTTTGCGTCTTCTTGTCTTGTCTTGCCCATTTGCCTCGAATTAAGAATCAGAACCAAAGAAAGTGTTTTAAATAATGACAAAATAAAGACAATATAGCCACACATATTTCCACTGCCTACTAATCTCCAGTTCTTCGCTTCGCCTCCGAAGTAAATACTCCCCCGAGATCCCCAACACACTTGCCCGAAATCCAAAAGAATGTGCATTCCGTTTCCAGCTCAATGTACGCGCGAGCCAATTCGATTCAACCCCCAACCGTACCAGCGATAGTACTCGAATGCCCATCTATTGCCTCCATTTACCACTTATTCGCCGTTTCCCGCTCGTTTCCCCCATGATCCTTTGACCTGTAACACTGAGCTCTTGTTGACGATGATTTATTCCCCTTTTCTTCCAACCCGTATTATTTTTCTTAACCGAATTCTTCCATGCATCGTAATTTTTCTTCCTTGTCCAACACAACTCTCATCTCACAAAGAAACCCTCATATTTGCTGGATATCAGTGATTGAATCAAAAATGAACCCTGAAAGCAAAAAGAATGAGCGCAATTGACCAAGCCGCTCCTAATGAGCGATCTTTGAATATATGAACACAGTGCACATAATGAACAGTCGATAATAACAGAGGCGAGAACGCCTGTCTTCTTCCACCTCCCACCGATTTAAACCCTATCCTCCTTTTTAAAAGTATCTTTTGTCTTCTCCCCATTTCGCCATTTCCATACCAAACAAATGTGGCCAATGAAAAATTACTCGCACGATTTTAACAAAAACGAAAACGAAAACAAAAACAAAAATGAAATAAAATAAACGAAAGGAAACAGATTAGCTGAGATGTTAGGCCCCACGTCGGCGATTTTTATGTCTTCGAGATATAACATCGTCTCTTTAATCAAAGTAGGGGTTTTCGGTGGAAAAGTAGATTCATAGCTTCTTCCTCAAGTAGATCATATTCTGCCTGTCCTTTGAACAAACATTCCATGGATCCGAGCGTCGAGCAAAGTCCCAAATTATCTAGATGAAAGACTTGAGACATATTCTCTCGAGGGCGCTGGAAGGCCATCATGTGAGACTGGGGGCATTTGTGGAGGGAGTTGCAAAAGCCCATGATTCTGCATCTGAGTGGGTAGGTTTGGGGTTGGATAATGACTGGATGTGTGAGGAACATACGTTTGTCCATTTGCTAATAGACTACTTCCGCTGCCGCTAGACTTTCGGTTATTAGCCGGCCATACACTATGGGTGGTGTCGGTCTGACTATTCTGACGACTTTTACTCGGCTCGCTTCCACTGCTTGTTCCATAGTGGCTTATGTCCGTAGTTGAATCATTTGTCTGGGTGTAGTATAGATTGCCGTTCATAGTTGATGCATCATACATTTCTGAATCTTGCTGTGATAAGGAAGATTGTTGACCCGATTGGTAAGCAGCAGTAGCAGCGGCTGTGGTGATTTCGTGAGGGCTGCTTGTGGAAACACTCATATACGGATTTGTCAGGGGCATTTGAATCGAAGAGTTGATTTTTGCAGAGCTGCTCATGTTTGAGCTCATGAATCCATACGGCTGAAGCGAGTTCTGTGAATTAAAAGCACCGTCGTTTGTGGACCCGTATTGTCTGTTTGGGTATGGGAGCTGCCTTTCAGTGGTGGTGGCAATATTGAGGGCAGCTTGCGAAGATGTGGTGGCTGCACTTGCAGTTCCATAGGATGGAATACATGTGTTGTTTGGGACACAAAAATTCTTTGATTCCGATTCAACCATTGAGCGCGCATTATAACTTTGGTATGCAGAATTATAATTGGCCGCAGCTTCTGAATCCATATACATTGGCGCCGGAGGGGTTACGCGTGTGCGCCCGTTGCTCTGTACTGGATAAGTAGACACAGAAACGGAATCTTGTGCTGCCACTTGATATGGGGTTGAACTTGACAGATTGAATTCAGCAGGTTCTTCGGTGAAGTTGTCATAGGAAGAGTTGAGAAACTTCGGTCCTTGGAAGCCATAATTGGAATAACTTGGTCGATAATTAATACTATCGGGACCCAAGTTGAGGTTCTGTAACGTCTGATAGTAATTGTTGTTGTATGGGGCGTTTGAAGGCATCCGGTACATTGGGCGCAAACTATCATCAAAGCAATCAGCCGGAAGATCCTTTGCTTGTTCTAGTCGCATAGCCGTCACCTAATTTACTTTAGTTAGTATTTATCGTTTTGAACAATGGGCTGGTCGGACGTACTCTCAGAAACTCGCATGGTTCTGAAGAGGACTGTTTGCAGTGGTAACATGGTCTGCCATTGTCTTCGCCGCTACACCGAATCTTGCGCTTTCGGCATCTTTGACACTACGAGAAAGTGTGATCAGTAATTTCATTCAAAGCGGTGGAAGGTTCACAGTGCGATAAACAGAAGTTTGGGTGGCATACTGCTACCTGGATTCTGCGCCTCATTTGATGATGTCCCGGCTCGGTGTTTTCTGGTCCACGATCATTGCTTCGTCCATCGCTATACGTCCGAGATGGGTATGAGTGCTCGGAACGTTCTTGAGCCAGTGGGTAGCTTTGACCGCGCGGACCGCATCTACGGAAGGTAGGCTCCTCCTCTACGAAGTATCCTCGAGTGACCATCTGAATTCGATAAGTAATAGATCGGATGTTATTTAGACCTTCATCGGTGCACTGCCTGGCTTACCTTTAAAAGATCTTGGGGAGATTTGAGAATTTGAAAGCAGTTGGGTTCAACTTGTGTACAAAAACAAATGTGTCAAGCTTCAATAGGATCCGAGATGAATCAAGGACCTGGGGTTTATCAAATCCTGGGGCTGTCAGGCGAAAGCAAGCATATTATAATGGGTACAACAGAATTTGTAATGTTTGTCTTTATGAAAGATCTCCTGCATACTAGTACTGTTAAACTTGAAATATGATTAAAATAAACAGAATAAATGATTTAGCTTTGTGGCCCCTTTGCGGGCTTATGCATCTGCTATGTAATTTGGAAGATCGACAAATACTTCCGGCACTTAAGCAAACAGCATAAATTCTGGGGTATAGATTCCAGCTTCCTGGTTAGCTTTCAGGGTTAAAATTTCTCAGAGCTTACAGTGGTGGATGCAAATATTCAATTTCTGATGAGACTGTCTCGATAAGTGAAACAATTTCACCGTAGAACAAAGAACTCATGAGCCTCAGTAAGCTCATCTTACCTCCTATTTAGGTGGCATATAAATTTGGAAATTCATGTAGCTTTCCGTATTCGCCCCCATATGTATTTTTTGACACCTACCAGGCTAGGAGCAACTTTACTCCTTCTAGACAGAGCTACATATCATTGTGAATGACAGATAACGACATTTGCGCCTGGTAGCATTGTAATGAATTCAGCAAACAATTGAATAAAGATACGAATTATGGAACAATTATGAATCTGCAAACGATGTATCACCGCTGGTGCTTGTCATACTCTGCTCCTCAAATCTTGCGCTACTTCGCTCCTCAATTCGTTACAGGTAAAAGAGTCAATACGCACCCAAATTTTCAATACGGGGTACGTGACACATATTTTGATGCAGGAGAGGAAGGTCTAATCAAGTCCATGTCAAAACCTTGGAAGTCTAGCACTATTCCAGCACCATTGGACTGAACGCGCCACTATCAGAGAAGAACCTCAAACCCTCTGAGTCTAGCTCTGATTTACATGATCATTCAATCACATTCAATCAAATTTTGCTCCTTCTAATGGAATTGGAGCAAACAAACCCAGCTTAACGAATTTTCATTCCTAGTTTGTTTGCTTCTAGCCGAATTCTGGCCACAACCAAGAAATGTTGTATAACTTCTTTCTGCAGTATGTTCCATTTCTCTTTGGAAACCGATTCAAAACGGCTGGCAGGGTATCTGAGTTTTTTTCTAACAAGGCGATGCTCAGACGATGCAACGTGACTGGTGCGAACATCAGTTTAATTGCATCAATGTAAATTCTGGTATTACAGATGGAATAGCACAGATGAAGAGCTTTGCGCTCAGACGCTTGAGAGAGACTCTGTCGCTTCGCACAATTTCTTTTGCGCCAATTCGAGTAGCAAGTAAGTGAAGTCTTCGTTGTACCGATGATGATGATGTGCGAGGTGGTGTAAGAGGAATAGAGCCGTACCAGTTAGTCACTTCAAATACTGAGAGAATGCAAGCCAATCATCGATATGCCGATGACTACGGGCTTCCATTCTGTATCTCGAAGCAAGATCGTCTTCCCGTACAATACGTATATAATGGGAATAAAGAGCTACATATCGAGATAGCTAGCAGTTGTTAGAAGTGTCACCAAACCAATGAGTATCCCCAGGCATTTGGTGATAGATCTATTTTGATAAGATACAGTCCGGCCGAGCTGTAAACTCGTGAGGATCGGGCCATCGAAGCCATGGCATGGGCATCAGATTTCGGCTTACTCTTTGTTAATTCTATAATTGCATGATATTAAAATCATTTATAAGAAGACGCGGCGGGAAAAATACTTCCCCGGTGGAGTAAATCATCGGCGTGCATACCATGCAACGTTATGAGAATTATGGGCAGTTATTGATAGATCACAACGGGTGGCTGCTTCGCGTGCTCCGCCAATATGTGCGTTATGCGCCTATCCGTGATGCATAGCTGACGAGGGCCAATGAGAACCACTGAAGTCCAATGGCCTGGTAATGGATGTTTCTTCAAATGAAATGTGGTGATATGTTACGCCTTCAAATGCAGGTTGAAAATCCTGAGTAGACAGTAAGAGCCACTTTTCTCGAAGATGAAGGCCAAGACGTTGCGCTACCTCGATGGAAGCCAAAGGGACTGATGTTTGCACAGATCGCATTAAGGAATGTAATCTATAGTACCGAAGTTACGGTGCAGCCGTGCTGTGGGAGCTGCAGGAAGCGATCGAGATATAGATGCCCTCAGCATGGAGACCTATCAACGGCTTCTCGGACGTTTTATTCTCATCTACCCGCCCCTTTGTCTGCAGCCCTTTCGGATACGAAATTTGCGAGTCCAATAGGAAGAACAAATCTTTTAGCGACAGGATGTTGACCAACAATTGACACCTATTATCTTCAAGGCTGCGCGAAGATTGGATGAATACTCGGCGCGCATAGTCTAACATACAGAAATCTGCGCATTCTTCAAGACAGCAGGTACGGCGGTGGCACGTGATATGTGAGGCAAGCGTGTCTCTGTCGTTTCTGTTTTCTTCATCAGATGAAAAGCGAGTTGGAGGATGTACAACTCACTCACTCAGATGATTACTCGGGCATTGATTCAATTGATTCAATTGAGCCGTACTTTAATTGGCTAGACTTCAAGTGATTCATGTAATGCTGGATATGAGTGGAGAAATCTTCCTTCCTAGACTCAACACAATGTTTGAGACCGTGGCTGTCGAGGGTGAGGAAAATAGTTAGATGATGAAGTTAATAAATATGATGGCGAGTATACAGGAGCTCAGTCGCCCACTTAAAGAGGACTGTTATCCAATATGTATGTGAAAATAAAGAAGCTAGACCGCCATACTGCTATGATTGGTGATTTGGGCTTTTAGTTTCGCAAGGTGGTGACGATCTTGTATTTTAGCCGCGGTTCCGCGCTTGTGCGATGATCAACTTACCTGCATCACAGCTTCACAACCCGGCATCGGTATTATTCAAAAATCATGAGTGTCCTTCTTGAGACCTCTGCTGGTGATATTGTTATTGACCTATTGGTCGATTATTCCCCTAAACTTTGTGAGAAGTAAGTCTTGAATCCCAATGCTTCCCCGTGTCTTATGAAGTAGCTGAACACATAGATACTAAGATGATCGCGGTAATCTAGCTTCTTAAAGCTCTGCAAAATCAAATATTATAATTTTTCTCCGATCTATGGCGTACAGAAGAATTTCTCGTGCCAAACTGGCGATCCGATAGGACCTGATTCGAAAGATAGCGACGGGGGAAGCTCAATATGGGGTTTATTAGAAGGACCAGCGAAAAAGACATTCAAAGCAGATTTTCACCCAAAACTAAAGCACGCGGAAAGGGGAACTGTTAGTATGGCGACCGCGCCGTCAACGAGGGATCCAGACGAACGTCTCGCAGGTAGTCAATTCATCATCACTTTGGGAGACGACCTAGACTATCTGGATGGCAAGGCAGCTATATTTGGCAAAGTGGTAGAAGGATTCGATGCGCTCGAGAAAATAAACGATTCGTTTTGCGACGAAAAAGGGCGACCTTTAGTAGACATACGAATCAAGCACACGGTTATCTTAGATGATCCTTATGATGACCCAGCAGGTTTTGTCGAACCGCCAGAAAGTCCTATACCTTCCAAAGCGCAACTAGCTACGATTCGTATTGGCGAAGATGATGATTTGAATGAAGAAACAGATGTTGAGGCTGTTGAGAAACGGCGACGAGAGCGGGAAGCACGAGCGCAAGCCTTGACTTTGGAGATGGTTGGAGATCTTCCTTTTGCGGAAGTCAAACCACCGGAAAATGTTCTTTTTGTGTGCAAGCTTAATCCAGTTACTACAGGTAGTTTACATGGTTTACATTGATTATCGTTATGAACGCTAACTTTCTCTTTTCAGATGAGGATCTCGAACTTATTTTCAGTCGCTTTGGCAAGATCCTCTCTTGCGAGGTGATCAGAGATAAACGAACAGGGGATAGTTTACAGTATGCTTTCATCGAATATGAGGACGAAAAATCATGCGAGCAAGCGTACTTCAAAATGCAAGGCGTGCTCATAGATGATCACAGAATCCATGTCGACTTTTCCCAAAGTGTATCAAAACTATCTGATACCTGGCGAACGGCAACAAATTCGAAGCGAAGACAAGGAGGTGGTGGCTTTGGTGGTGTTAGTGGACTGGAGAAGAAGAGGCAGTATAGAAATGCGGAATATAGCTCGGGACCAAGAAGGGATAGATATGGTATGGTTATCGATGAGGACGAGCTGAGGAAGAGGCACGAAAGGGAAGGAAACCCTGATGAAAGTAGGAGAGAAAGAAGCAAAAGCCCACGTGAGGAAAAGAGAGATTATAGTTCTCGGGACGACCGACGAGATGGTGGTCGTAACAGGGAAGGTAGATATGATGATAGGGAGAGGAGGGACAGGGGCAGATATGACGACCGTGATAGGTATAGAAGCGACCGAGGTCCACGGGATGACTACAGACGGCGATAGTGATTCTTGGGAAGGTTGGAAAACCCGGCGTTATGGAATGTCTAGGAGACATATGGAGGAAGGCTCATGTGATCCGTATTGAAATTGACTGTACTTTCCCTCCTCAATATCTTGACGGCAAACTAAAAGTTCAAATACATACATACATAGGTAATCAATGTTAACCCAATAACTAAAAACCCCTTCACTTGTACTCTGTATATATTAATGATTTTAGATTTCCTTTCCAAACATAATTCATTGTCAATTAACATCTCATCTCATCTCATTTTAACTTCCGTTTCTCCCCACTCTAAAGCTGTGCTGGTTTACCAGTCTGTCTGCTCTGTGAAATTTCCATGCTTTAGGTATCATCTCCTTCCTTGCCATAACAAAGCATGTTTACATGTCTCCAAATGTTCTCCCCCCTCGATAAATCATAAATATTCTATGACGTATCGGTAGTACGTGACAACTGGATTGTTGATTGATATCGCTGAGCATTGGGCTTTATATACTTTGCTCGGAGCTCAGAATTCTGAAATACGACGCAATTTAGTAAGTAGGCAACCAGAGCTTGTTGCTTTGGCAGGTTATTAGACACTAAATGATTCAAAAATTTCCTCTACGCCTTAATTAATCGCTTCCTGCCACCACTGAGAACGAAGGGGCGTTTAACCATTTCCACAATATTAGCCTGTACGCGAAGCCTCGCCTTTTTGATGCCCACTACTTAAGCCCCCCTTCTCATCGATACCGGGCGCATTCTCATTCGTAACGCCACTATACGCAGGTCTCGAAGTACCATTCGCTTGGGTGATGTCTTCCGCTAAAGCATCTTCATAAGAAGGCGGAGCATCATCTAGAGCCGGTGCCCCTGGCGCTCCAACTTGAGGTGGAAATGCCGGATCAAAAGGCGGTGGTGCTGTGTTGACTGGAGGTCTTACTGGAATAGGGGGATGAGCTGTCATGGCGTCTAAAAGTGCCGCTGGTGGTTCAATGCCAGAAAAGATTTCAATTTGGAATCTAAGAGGAATTGATATTGTTTGCGACTGAGTTTGTTAGTTTTTATTCACGTAATCCTGAAGCAATTCATTATAAGACATACCTGAATCTCTCCTGGGTAGCCATAACCTAATCCAATCCTCACCTCAAGTTCATATCGACGAGCAAGATTGCAAGTGACAAATGAAGGGGCAACGGTATTTGGCAAAGGAATTGCATCCCATAATTTACTATCTATAGCTGTCTCAGTACCGATTGGATCGTCCGGTGATCCAATAGGAATGGATAGTCCAGTCAAACTCATCACAACCCAAGTGCTTGTTTCAACTCTAATAACATCTGCAGCCTTTACCTCAGTGGTCCCAAGAAGGTTTACTTGCAAAGACATGAGGAATACATGCTCAGGGCTTGTGTTAGTTCTTCTAAGGAGGATCCTCATTGGTAAAGGCTTATTGCAAGTCAAGATGGGAGGACTAGGTAGTCGAGCATCGACTTCTCCTTGCGGGGACGTATTTGATAGCTGCTTAGGTTTCTTCGTGAATAGACCCTTTTTCGCATAGGTTGGGCCCCCATTTTGGAACATAAACGGCCGTTTTGCAAACGCTTCATTTGTGGTCTTAGGAGGCCTTGGAGCTTCGATCGGTAGAAACTTAAATCCAATTGTTGATCTTCTATTCTCCTTAAACATTGAGGGTCTTTGTACAGTGACTTTGACATAATATCTTATCTCGGCTTCCCCCGGAAATCCAGTAAGTGAAGGAGGTAATGTCCTTTTGACGTGTGTATACTGCATCTGTTGTATGCCCTGAATTCCGAGACCTCCAAACCCACTACCAGGACCCATTTGTTGCGATGCCGGATCATGGCAGCCATTGTTAATGGGCAACTTGATGCGGAAAGGGTACTCATGTTGCCCTGCTCTGAGTGTATATGAACTGATAATTGCCTTGTTGGGAAACACTTCTGCGACCTTATATAGAATCTTGTGGTTCTCCTGACATATTTCCTGTCTATCTCGCCTCGAATAAAGTGCAGGAGGATTGTTGGGACCTTGTGTATATAACATTTCTGGTGGTCTCGATAGACGGGTTTTGCTCTCCCCCTCGACCTTCACAACTATTCTGCTAACCGCTTCATCGCTTGTAAGGTTCAGAATAACTCTGCCGCTGATGAAATCGAGATTCGTGTAAAAGCTATGAGGGTTGTCGAGTTGTATTCGAACAGACATTTTTTGGTCACTAAATTGTATGGTGCGAAATAACAGTTTGAAGATTAGTATCTGACAATAGGAAATGAATAACCTTTGAAAGCTTTCCAGCGGCTTCGTACTGTTCGCACTGTTGGATGATTTGTGGCTAGGCAAGTTTCAAGTGCTCAGCCTCGTTGCCCTTGCTTGAGACTGGGCGTCCGAATTGTTTTGGTGTTCGTAGAAGTTTCGTACGAGATCCGAGAACGCTGAATACGCTCGTTAATGGCCAATCAATTTATGTACGGAGCATGTATGGAAGAAGATCCATCCATTCTTCGAAGAAAGCTATTTGATAGTTCGCACAGCCCTGTGCGCTATGCGAGATGATGCTGTTTTAGGAATGACACTCAGCTCACCGGGGGGTTTCTTGTAGCTTGTCCGTCAGCCCACATTCCCCATCCCTGTCATTTACTTTAATCAGACTTCATCCCGTAGAGGTCATTGGATTGTTATGATCGATACAATATTGACGAATGCAGTGGCAGCGCAGAATTTTAAAGACTTCAATATCATCTATCAAGCCGCGTAGTATTCTAGTTCAATCTTCATTGAGATTGGACGTAGGCAGAATTATGGGCCATCGAAGCTGGTAATGGAAAGACTGATAGAGATCAGAATGTTTAACATCGGGTTTTTGCAGTTACATGGTCAAGAACCAGGCTCTCTATCGCCATGTGGTACATTCAACTCGTGGCACATCGAAGTTATTTCGTACATTGTATTCATTCTACATAATGAGTACACTTGGTATACGGGGGCTGTCCCCTGTACTGTGCAACCCTCTTACAACGACTGTCTGTTCTGCGTTTCTATTCTCAGACAACACATGGCCAAAAATGCTGCAAGAATCAAACTTCCACTGACGTAAATAGGGATGCTTGGATTGGATGCTCCAACATTCGCTGCGATGAGAGGGGCAATTATTCCACCAAGTCTATTCAATGAGTGGGCAATACCACAACCGGTTCCTCTGCTGGATCCGGGAAAGGTTTCTGGAGTATATGCACTACATGTTGTTAGTACAACGTAACAACTTGCACGTTGATAAAGCTGATATACTCACTAAAGAATTCCAAACATGATGTTCTGGAAAAATGATGCTGCACAACCAAAGCCAAGCTGGAAGCTGCTGTCGCTACTAATGGTGAAAAGGAAGAAGCATACTCCGGCAATCATCGTTGCAAAGGCCATTGGTCTCTTACGGCCAGCCACATTGACAATATAGCAAGCCAAAAGGGACCCAGGGACAGCGGCTGTACTTATTATCAAGTAATCTCGATAAGTGTCGGATTTGCTTTCAGTTTTATTGCCACCTTTCAAGTATTGTGGTAAGAAGGAATTGAACAATGGATATCCTATTCCAATACAAAGCCAAATGATCCACAATAGAGCCTAAATAAAATTAAAATCGGAGAATCAAAATACTCGGTAAATAACTTACAGTATTTATACCCAATTCAGCATTTCCAAACAGTGGAGAGATCTGCCTTTTTGTCTCTGGTCCGAAAGATGTAATCGCTTGACGTACCCGCGCCTTGATGCTTGTATCCACTACATTGGTTACCTCTGCTGTCCCTCCTATCTCGTCGAGAATTTCTTCGGTGAGCCACGTTTTGGTGCCGTTCTTATGCGCCAGTGCACGAACAGATCTTACAGCTTCTGCTTGCCTGTTCGAAGCAAGGAGGAATTTCGGCGACTCTATACTATCAAAAAACCAGCGAGAGATAGCCATTGCCAAAGTTATTCCACCCATGGTGAATAAGAAATTTTTTAGACCACGTCTTGCTTCAAAATTTGATCCAAGGAATAGCCATGCAAAAAGTGAAGCCACAACCTGCCCAATCGGCCACCATACAGACAGAAGTGTTAAGTAAATACGGTCTTTGTGTGGTAGAAATTCAAGCTACTAAGGCATCAGCAAGCAGCACTATGGAATATCAAACAAATGCAATGTCTCGAGCTTGAGGGGGGACTCCACGTTGAGAATGTCGACGTACAAACATAGTTCCATCTACCGGCAGGCTACCTCCTACTCCAAGTCCAAGTACTCCGAGAAAAGCTGCCTCAGCGATGAAATTTGGTGCAATTCCTGTCATGAAGGCAAATATTCCAGCAATAACTAATGTTGAATTGAAACCGAGTCTTCTCCCTATTTTGTCCGATCCAAAACCCCAACCAAAGGCGCCAATTGACAATCCAACATTCAAGACGAGAGTGGCATACCGAACATGTTGGTCAGATACACCATAAACAACAGAGGAGGTAGGCAGGATTAACGCTACTCCCTGGAGCCAGAGACTAATTTCTATCAGGTTATATCATTTTCAGAAAATGGGAGGAGCAATATACTTATCCGCCGCCCATCCCATACCACATAGTACAAACAAACACCATTGATACTTTCCCATGCCAATATCACTGATCGCAAGCTCTAAAATTCTAGATTTTGCTATTGGGGAGTCAGTATGCATGTTCTCTCCGATAACTTATAAGATTAACGACACACATTCTAAGTCCGAAACTGATGACCCAGTTCCTCCAATCATATCCCTCAGCTCTTCTACTGTACGTGCGACTATTGGTGTCGAGCTATCTGGACTTTCCTGACTGCTCGCACCAGATGGCAAACTTCCATCACTTCCTTGTCTGCCCAGGTCATCCTCAATTGATCGACTCTTTCTCTTAGGGGCATCAGGGAGCTGCTGTATGTGATGTATAGGCTTAGTAGCATCCAGATATTCGGGCTTTGGTTCCCCAATTCGTAGACCTAGAACCTTCATTTTCACTCCGAAGTTGTGTGGAAGTTGCTAGGAAGTGGTGCTTTTTGGTTGATAGATCGATTCGCGATGGTTGCTTTTTGGTTGAGTGCTTCTGATTGAAAGAGTGAGTAGTTTTGACAGCTGCTTAGGATTGGTTGGATTTGTGATAATGCGAGTTGCTTCTGGTTGATTGATTGTGATTTTGCAATATGATACTTCGCACTTTCACCTTGAAAACAGTATTCGTATCTTGGAAGATAGAAACGGGTTTTGATTGATTGATTGATTGCTGCTACTATCCGAATTCGAAGTTGTTACTGTCGATTATATTTGGTGGATGGTTTATTGGGTTCCCAAAACGTGGGCAACTGTGTATGTTTTCTGTTGTTATGTTTTCCGTACGCATAAAGGTCCAATAACGCAAGTGTTATGGGCTTTGAATATGTAAAAAATTCTGTTGAAGGGAGGGCTATTGCAGGATTGGGGACTTACGTTATATATATGAAGATAATTTGATCTTTGTATCGTGGCATCATCATAGTGTTATGTCTACGTTACTTTATTGACTATTCTGCAAGTCATTAGAAGAAGGTGCTAGCCTGAATAGGCATACAATGTATGGTTATAACTATGCCAGAGCCCTAAGGGGTATGGCTGGTTCAATGGTAACCAGATCCATTACAATAACATTCATTTTTCTTCATTTGGTTATTGGACTCCTCTTGGCGTGAACTAACACTTCACGCAAGTCTTATTAGCATGAGGAACATTACATGTGCTATTGAAGATTCAGTATTTTTTTAGATGTGATCTTGAGGGGAAAATTGAGCCTTTCACAGACTCTAAATAAATGATACCTGGGGGAAATGAGTTCAATCTTCACGACAAGTCTAGATCCTTTGCGGCTTGCGAGGTGTAATTAAGCGAAGCAAAGTCACATCCTCAACCTTCATTCTGTATTGAGTTTCTGTTCTTCTCGTCCGGCGATTGCTTTAAATTGGCTTGACTTAAAAATCATTTTGACGGACTGTACTACGGAAAAAAACAATCAATCAGAGTTTGTTCTATCCAAGAGAGGTACTTCTGGCATTTTTTAGGTGCCTCCATGAATGATGTCAGCATTAACTTTCCAGGCATCTCAAAGTCAAATACTTGGATTAATGGCACTTCTCTATCCCAAAAACGATGATGGGCAACTGAGTTATATTGAAAGTTTGTTCAAAAAAGCTTATTCGTATTAACGAACAAGCTAAATGCACTAAACCTCCTCATGATCGACGTCTATTTGGAAAGAGTGGCTATCATCTCATCTCCCAATTTTTTCTGCTTCGGTCTTGAGGATTTCTTTTCCTTTTTGGTTACTATGGTTAATCATTCAATGATTACAAGCATGCAAACTGTCTTTGGGGTTTCACATTACCGTATAATTATTATTGGGGGAGGGGAACTGGATGATCATTCTACTTATTTAGTGTTGTGTCGTATTATGTTTTGTTTTCTAGCTTTTAGTTTAGAGTGTTTAAACTGTAATCTAACGCAATACATCAATATCATCAGATGGTTTGTTCATTCTCTTGGAATATCCTACCATATACATACCACAAGTAGAAATACGATGCGTTACTACACAGTAGCTGACCCACCTCTTTCTATTACAAATCTATAGCCTCGATACCACAACTTTCATTGTCTTCCTTATCAAAAACTGACTTATCCTCACACTTCAAATCATGACCAGTAGTTGTCATGCATTGAAATGCTCCAAAACCACCCAAGCTATGAGAAATATGGGCACCCATTATGTGCGTGTATGTTTCATGGTAGATCGTTCAAACGAAAGGTGTCACAGGACTAATAAAATATCGAAATGTGGTCTCAATCTATACTTCCAAGTTGGTTTTCCGTGACTAATCCTTAGATCAGCTATTGATCAGGCATTTCAAACAATGCTCATTGGGCCCCCCTCGCTGATTTATTACACATTAGCTGATTTAGTTCTCGCTGACATTTGTCTCGCTGGTATACATCTCGATAACGCACTCTTATCCAACCTACACCCTCTTAACATCACACCCCTCTGCACACATCACTCTTCTTCACACCGCTTCATCACCATTCCTCCTCCTCCTCTTCCTCCTCTCTCCCAAAATAATAAAACCCCTCATGCGTCATCTCCAACCCCACAAAATCGCATAACCTATCAGCCGAGCTCTATACCGCGTAAATAATTAGCCCAGACATCCCAACACGATATGTTTCCGCACATGCATGATTCGAACCGAAGTCGTCTTGATGATTTTCATTGTCGTTTGAAGTAATAGAGGACAGGAAAAGGTAAAGGAAGAAGAAGGACAAAAAAACTAACCAACACAACCTCCGCAATCCCAGAAAGTACCGTCACGGAAAGATTCTCAAAATTATAATCAAGCATGAAGAAAGTCCAGGTGGAGGCGATGATCAGGACGCTGAAGAGGGTGAGCATCATGGTGAGCAAGTAGAGGATGCTGATGAGGAGGTTTTGGAGGAGTTTGTTGGGGCGGATATTGGAAGTCGAGGTTGGGAGGGGGGGCATGGTTGTGAGAGGGGAAGGGGAGTGAGATGCTGATTGTTGGTTGGTGGCTTGGAGGGATGGATGTATGGATGCTGGACTGCAGATCCGAGCTTGGGAGGAGGGAATTTGTGATTTTGGATAGTAAAGTTTAGAATCTGGATGTTATGTCGACGTCGGTTTCGTTGAATTGTTCGTGATACTGAGCAAGCAATAGTAATGAGTCAGAAGTTCCAATGATCCCCGTATCTATTTTCCTTTACCTTTTCCTTTTCCTCCCCCTTCCATCCATTTTCCCTTTTGCTCTTGCCTAGTCCATTACTTGGAAATTGAGAGATTGTCCTTCCTTCCTTCCCTCATCAGACGCGAATGGACTTTCTTTATACCTTCTCTATGTTTTAATTCATTTGTCTCTGAACTCGTCATATCTTATCATATCTTACCTATTCTGTTAAATACCACCCAGAAAGCAGAAAGCAGAAAGCAGAAGAAAAGCATGCACCCGCCTATCTACCATCTACCCACGACTTACTACATACATAACACCTCCCTACGGGTCCTCTCTACACATCTTCCTTCTCCTCTCCCCCCTTTACTTTACTTTATCCCCAGCAGTCAAAAAAAGAAAAATCAAAACCTTCTCAAACCCCATTACCTCCAATTCAAGTCTAATTCCAACTCTCAGTCTAATTCCCATTCGAAATCTTCAGAATCCAGTTAGATACCTACATACATATATCGATCTATCTATACAATCCCCCCCCCTTTCCTTTATACCATCTCTCCCAATCATCAAACCATCCAATTGTCCAGCAATATAATATATAAATACCTACATATACATCCCACGTATTATATATCACAAACCACAAGTATCTCCTCCATCTCCATCTCCATCTCCATAATATAACATTTTTTTCATTTTCATTATAATATAATAAAAGCATTCTATTTACTGACTTCCCTATCTATATACCCAAAACCTCAAAACTATTTTTCCACTTCACTCCAACCCACAATCTTCCCTCCCCTTTTTTCTCACTCCCTCTCTCACTCCCTCTCTCACTCCCTCTCTCACTCCCTCTCTCACTATCACACACCCACAAACAAATTCCAACTTTACAACCCAAAACCCAAAACCCCAGACCCCAGACCCCAGACCCCAGACCCCAGACCCCAAAATTCAAATCAATTCAAATCAAATCACATCACACCAAATCACAATTCGAGAGAAATACCTAGTAGAATGAAAAAAAGCAAATAGATGGAATGAAAGAATACTTACTTACTACTTACTTACTTACTTACCCACATATCGTGCAGTAAGTAACCTACCTACCTAGTAGTAGTAGTAAGCTGAACCGTATAAGTTCGCACACCCATCATACCCATCACACCCCCTAATCTCTCGCCAAGACCAATACCAGAGTCACCAAAAAAATTCAAAAAAAATTCAGATTCATCACCTTCTCACAACCTCACCCTAACTCATTCCACAATTCCCATTCCAATATATCAAAATTCACAAATTCAATTCTCATTTATTGTAATTACTTCACATAAATGCATCCCAAGTCTTGCAGCCAAATATCTCAGCTCATTATTACAATGTACACATTCCATCCATTCATCCATTCTAGACCTAGTAGTCTATTTATTACCCGGTGCAATAAATTAGTCCAATCCCTGATCATCCATTCAAATTTCATGATACTCATGATCTAGGGGTATTTTTCCACCATGAAAACTAAAAAAAAAAGCCATGCTCTACCATATGCCATCCTTCCATGCCATGTTCTCGCATGCTATGAAAACCACACCTCACGCAGCCGCGTTCAACATAGCATTCATACGCCAAAGCCATGTTGTGATATTTCCGAAATAAGTTGAGAACGCCCTAACATGAAGAAGTAAGTAGCAAAAATTAATGTACGCCAAACGATTGATTGTGCTCGCCCTCCATCCATTTTCCCTAAAATCAACGCCGCTAATGAGCACCTATGCAAAGAAGCTAATCCATCCAACCAAAAAAAAATAGCTGGTCAATTTTGCAAAACTCCACGCCGCATTGTGCTAGTGTATTCATGTGTGATCGTAACGAAAATCAAGCAGAGAAAAGTTTAATCATCGTCCAATTCAATTATCTCTACCTCGGCATGCTTAACGTTATTTGTTGATTTCTTCCTTGGCCTTTTTTCATCGTCGTCATCGTCATCAGTGGTTGACTTTCGTTTATGTGAAGGTTGCGACTCCATCTTTGGACGCCAAGTACCGTCCGCCGCGACTAGAATGTTTTTCACGTCAAGCTTATCTTGTTCTTGTAGTTTGTATCTCACAGAAGCTAGGAATTCATCGTGCCGGAGGCTGTATGGGCGTGCATCCTCAGAGCACAGCGGGCACTTCCAAACGTCAACCATACAAGGTTGATCTGGTCGTTTCGGCTTGCTTGGGCGTGTCGAGAGGAAAGTTGCGAGATCAAAACATTCCCGATGCAAACAATTCTTACCACGAACAGGAATTTCAAAGATTGTCGAGGTAAAAGGATCGGTAAGACCAATGGAAAGATCAGTGACTACTATCGAAAGTTCATCGTCATCCTCTGTCGGGCCTGCAAGCTTCTTTTTAATCTCTTCAACGACCGTTTCTGCAGGAATGCTTTGTTCTTTACACCTGTCCATAATTTCATCGTGCTGTAAAATCTCAATCTCTTCCACAGCCAGAAAGTATTCCTTTTCTTTAGTTGTTGTAGGTAACTTGGGCATCGATATTGTAATCTCGTTGGTTCCAGAATTTACATAAGGCGTGATGTCGATTGGAAGATCTCTCCCATGGTGCCATTTGCGTCTAGCCTCTAACTCGTGGCTATTGATATCCATGAAGATCATTTCGGGCCACACCGTATCCGAAACAACCCATCTCGAAACTGGGATTTCATTTGCATCTGCGACAGCTGATACGCATCTCAGTCGAAATTGAAGAGTTTGCGATTTGACTTCTCGAACCATTAGACAATCTTTGGCAACCAATTTATCACGAGAAATGCGCGTCAATGCGTCGGCAGAAATCTGAAACTCTAATCTGTTGAGTGAGGATTCGAAGGGGATCTTCATGGGAGCCATAGGAAAATCCTTCACAAATTGATAATATCTGCGAGAGACGCCATCACACCCAAGGTTAGGTGTATCGATAGTAACAAGGCGAGGACTGCGAAGATTTGCTTGATGAAGAGCTTTCATATCTGGATCTGGAATTCCTTGGGGGTGTATAAAACCAAGGGGGGGGATGAAAGATCTTTTCATAGGATCAGGCATGTTGCTATATTGTATGCACTCTTGCTCTTCAATGGTCATCGGCCTTGGGTGCGGAGGTCCTTGGTTTCCTTGAGGATTATTTCGAATATAAATAGAACCACTCACCAACGGAGACATATGCTCGCTGGAAACGCTATTATTTCTGGTACTATTTCTGCTAGCATTTCTTGATACAGCTTGCTGCTGTTGTTGCTGACCATTGATTGGATGGCCATCTCTTCTCGGACGAGCTTGACGCTGCAGTGCTAAAGCTTGATGTTGGGCTTGCTGCTGTTGAGACATCTGATGCTGTAACCAATATTGCTGTTGATGTTGTAGATGCTGCTGATGCAGCTGAATTTGTTGCAGCTGTTGAGAACTCATTTGTTGGGTACTATTTGGGCCATACTGTGCTGGGACATTCGCCTGTTGCGTATATGGTTGTGGATAATGCTGTTGTTGTCTAATGTCAAATCTTGGGTCAAAATTATATTGGCCTTGAGGAAGTCCCTGATTTTGTCCTATGATTGGTGATTGAGAACCATTACTCTGCGAAACCGATGGCGGAAATTGAGAGCCATTACCACGCATGATAGGTGACGAATACTGAAGTCCTTGTTGGACTGGCGATCCCATAGATAAGGCTTGTATGGGAATTGCACCAGGTGTATCTACACCTGTACGTGGTGTAATACTTTGATGACTACCGGTCGCACTTGCCATCACTAAAGGTGATGAAGGTCTAGTGAACGAGGTTCGTATTTGACTTAAAGTTTGACCATTTTGACGATTCTGAGCAAGATTTTGCTGAGGAGGATTCTGAATGGAATTGAAACTCGATCCCATTAGATGAGGGTATGAACCATTTGAAATCCTTGAAGTTTGGCCGATGCTCGAGGGAGTTGCTGGTGCTGTTGTTGTTGAAGGTTGCGGAGCAATATTTGCCATCATCTTCTGGCGCGCTTTCAATGATATCATCATATACTTTTGTACTATGGTTTTAGTTCTCTCTTGAATCTCCTTTGCCGAAGGTGGTCGAGAAGTATTATATCGAGCAGCAAGTTCTCTATGTCCGGCTCTATCTTGTTCAAACACTCTTTCCATTTCATTACCATATTCATCATCCACAATATTAAGATTGCGCCTACTCGCAGTGAATACAATATTCTGTAAAGTCGGTGATAATAGCCCTAATTCATTAATCAATTCATCGACTAGCGGCGGGTGACCTCTGCTAGTACATATCCTCGTTAGTTCCGACCAATTAGAAACCAACTTTGACAGAAACGTGCCGACTTCTTGAACGATTCGCCGATATGGCTCGGAATTTTTCATCAAATCAGCAAATGGACTTGGAAAATTAGCGAACCATCGAAGGTGATTCGGTGCCATGCCTTCATTGTCTCGTATCAGCTGACCAAGTATCCGAAACGCATGAGTTAAAGTCACTGAGTCTGGAAGCTCAGTTATGCCTGTAATATCTCTACGGCTTGTATCCCACACACAAAACAGCTGATGTGTTGCAACATAATGGGCATCATCAGACTTGCAGGCAGTTTCCATCAAACTGAATCTTGGCTTTTCAAGCGCAGAATTCAAGCTGGCCATACCTCCACATCGTTCGATATACCTCTTTACCATTTCAGCGCGGGGTTTCAAAGAAGGCATGGTAGGGCGAAATGATGGCTGCCGTTGAGAACGCTGCGCATGAGAAGAAAGCATTGTTGGATCCACTTGACCCTGGACTGCTGGTAATATTTCTGAATTTCTTTTGGTAACAGATGGTACCCGACTGCTTATATTTGGGTCTGAAGAGGACTTGGGTAGTGAATCCCGGGATGGGTTTCCAGTCGAAGTGATGTCAGCTGAGCTCTGCAGTTGAGAAATTTCTTCCGACAGAGGAGGCCTTGCAGATATTGTCACTGTGCAAGATTCGTCGGGTTCGCCTCTCGCTGCGTCAGGGAGAACTCGAGGCTGGGCACTGTCGGGATTTGAAGATGTAATACATGCTTCTTGCAGAGCTTGGCTTGTTGCGATTGTGGCATTCACTCTCGAAGAACCATGCGTGCCGGAGAAGGAGGCGGTGTGTGTGTTTTGAAGAGGGACAGAATTTTGCGCCAGTTCGGGACTCGATGATTCGTTGCTTGTTACTGGCGAAAGCAAAGTAGTGGTCGAAGTTCTGCAGATTACAGTAATTAGCCTCAAATCATTGAATGGAGCTTTGTTTGTGATGTGTGCCTGATACAAGCAGGCACTCAAAGGGTCGCAAACAACAACTGGAAATAGGGCCAGGATACCTGGCCCATGGCAATGATGCGAATTTCTAATAAGTGTGAAGCCCACGGGATACCCGTTCCATATCTATCTATGAATAAGTAGCCTTTTGCGCCAGCCACTTGATACAATATTTTTGTGCTCGAGTGTGTGGTGTTCCGTCAGGGAATTAGATGTAGCGTACCTTTGAGGATTATTCGCATTGCTCTGATCTGACGGTTTAGTGATGCTAGGACGTCGTGGAGTCGGTCGAACTGGTGCCCCTCCTGCGATCATCCAAGATTTTTGTCGAGACCCGCCCAAAAAGGCGTTTAATGTGGCATTAGAGGAGACAACATCTCGTTCGGTCATGGCAGAATTGCCCTCTTTATCGGGCGGTCGGCGCATGTTTCAAGCTCGACGCTGTCGAGAATTCATTGAATCCGTTTTGGTCACAATTCAAGGTGGATTTGAAAAGCATTAGAGACCTTTCGTGTATGAAGGTGTATGGAATGTTTTCTCCTCAATCCCTCGCCTTTACCTTCACCCACGTCCACACCCTCTATTCCAGATCTTGAGAAGTTCGTTTTGTGGAAAAAGAAAAAGGAATCGTGCCCTGTCTTATACCATACTATCGTATGTGAGATGAGATGTTCTGAACAAGGATTGCCGTAAGGGACATGTGATATTTACTTTCCTTCTTTCTTTTACGATATGAAGGAATTAAATTACAACAGGAAATATGACGACAGAATTCAAAGTAAATTGAAGAGGTTGCCTATCAAAAATTGTTGTGGTGTGAAGGAGACAAGTCGAGGTCGATGAATGGATGTTTGGTGAGGTTCAGTATCAGTATCAGTATCGAGAAGGCAGTACGTATCGATAACAAACAACCTTTGAAGATGAATGGATAAACTCTACAAGGTAAGGTAGGTCGAAATGGATGATAACCAATGAGGATGAGATGAATCTATTATAACATTTAGAGATCAGGAATAACGTGGTTTATCATCATGTGGGCCATATCATCATGTGGGCCACTTTCACCTCA